>JAJLUZ010000011.1:0-405245 GCA_030570095.1 Kurtzmaniella quercitrusa | reverse complement strand
GTCGAGAGAGAAACAGCTCAGATTATAAAATTAAAGTCCAGGAATATAGATTAAGTGAAATAAATAAATAAATTATTATAAGACAATTAGTCAGCAGGTTTGACAATAATCAACTGATAATGTTCATGTAACAATATACTAATTTGATATATTTTATTGATAAGATATAATGGTCTTAAATCTATTACTTAATTATAATAATAAGGTAGCCTATTATATAATGAATAATATTTATAAATATTATAATTATATAAATACTGCTGACTTGAGTAACGATAGATACGAATGATTAGGCGTATCCTCCTATATAAATAAGGTTTTATTATAAATTCACGGTCTCTAAAATTAAATTGAAAAATTAAAATTGATGAGGATAAAATATAGATAAAAGTATTAAAACCGTACTGTAAACCGACACTGGTATTTAGAAAGGGAGAACGAGATAATTATGTTGAATGAACTCGGCAAATGATACAATAAAGTATAGAATCGTGCGACTGTTTACCAAAAACACATCTTATTGCAAATTAGAAATAATTAGTATAATAAGTGATATCTGCTCAGTGCTTATAACAAACAAAGTATTTTAATCAATATTTATAAATTATAAGTAAACAGCGGTCTTATTATGAGGATCCTAAGGTAGCGAAATTCATTGTCCACTAATTATGGTCCTGCATGAATGATTTAACGATGCGATAACTGTATCCAACATAAGCTCGGTGAAATAGCAATTGCGGTGAAGATGCCGTATATCTATAGATTGACAAAAAGACCCTATGCAGCTTTACTATAGCTTAATATTGATTATTATAATAATGAGCTTATATCGTGTATCTGAAACAATGTTTAACACAGTGGCTCAGATAAAAAAGATCAGAGACAAAATGAACAGCTGCCTGTAAATTAATCCAGCAAATGGCATATGTATTGTAAAGGTCAACAACACTGAACGTATGCATCTGAATTTGTTTCCACTTGGTGTTGTACATGCAACATGCAGCTATTCAGTGCTTATGGTGTTCGCTTCAGAGCCTATTTTTTAAGTGCCTCTTATATCGAATTATACAGATGGTATCGCTGCGATAAGGCTTCTACCGAATATACTAGAGACAACAGTCCCTCAGTGGAAGAAAAGAGGGATAGTTGGTGGAGTTGATGGAGGTAACAAGTATTCTGAATTTTGTCTGGCAAACTCCTTTACGATATTATGACCAACCCCGAATCATGTACGTTCGGCGGGGGGCGGACATTTCTCCCCTTCCGGTTATAATTGTTCCTTCCGCGAAAATCGTGTGAGACTCAAAATTCAAGGGCAAAAATGACATCGTTTTCTCTCGCAATAAACTCCCTCCCGCTCCTCTGTGCTTCTCTCCCACTTAAGCACACGTTCCGCAATCTCTCGGGGTAAGTTCGTGCCGCTCGAAAATACTACCTGAAATTTGCAAAGGAAGATAACCAAATCAATCAATAAATTAAACCTTATTCTTCTATTGAGACTAATATTCCATAATTTTAACCCCGGAATAAAACCTCTTTACAAAGTTATAAGAGGCTCTTGTATTTAGTAATAAACAAAATATACACACGAAATCAGCCCTCATTTTTTTTGCAGATTCGTTGCAGATAGCAGATGACGACTTCACGGCTGTGCCGTTCGTTGTTTCATATCCTTCAAACTTAAGTTATCGCTGTGCCGTTCGTTGTTTCATATCCTTCAAATTTAAGTTTTCGCTGTGCCATTCGTTTCATATCCTTCAAATTTAGGTTTTCTCTCTCTATTTTAAATAATGGGATACATGTATACGTAAAACCACTCAGCCGGATATAAAATGCGGACTTCCCTCAACAATACTCCATATCAAAACTCGACAATGATTAAAAACATACTGATAAGAATCGCAGGTTCACCTATTTTAACTTTAGGAGTCTCCGACGAGGAGCGTTATAAAGTTGGTCAGATTTCTAACTTCGACTTTCATAAAGACTTGCTTTTACCTCAAGGGCCAGGAAATGTCGCCTTAAGATTCGAACATGATGGTTCTATTTATTCAAACTACAAAATCAGGAATGCGAATGATGGAGCCGACGTTAGAGGGTCAGCATCTTGCTTCGGTATAGAAATGGGAAACGTTTGTATTGGTTTATATGAAGGTAGAAAAGCAAGGACAGTAGCTGATGAAGAAGGCGAAGCCGAAAATGAACAATTACTTGCTCAGAGTACATCACTGTACGAATTTCATCGGTTGACTATTAGTGATGCAATTGACACCAGCAATTTCAAATCTATAGTAGTTCATCTGGATGGTCTGTACAATATTGAGTATAATCTCGGGAAAGCGTCACCTGCATTTGAACTCAGGGCTCAGTCCCGCAGTCCCTCCAAAGCTAATAGTATTTTACAGGCCGACTTTACTAGGTCACCACCTCGTTCTATTCCACATATGCTGGTTTGCTGAAGAGTAAACGAGATTTGCGTCAGCACTAGGTGATCAGCTAATTGCGAAGTATTGGCTTGGATTGGCTTGGATTGGATTGGATTGGCTTGGATTGGCTTGGATTGGATTGGATTGGCTTGGATCAGCTTGGATTGGATTGGATTGGATTGTTAGAAAGGGCTGTTTTCCGAGATAACTATTGAATAAATAACCTTTTAATCGAAGTAGTGGTTTTTACCTTATCACTGTATGTCTCCGTTCCTCTACTCTTACCCTCTTCTTTCTGTCACCTCCTCTGGCCGCACACACTCTCCTCTCTCTCATCATACCGTCGCTCTTCGCACTCACGCTGATGATGACTACTTTTGGAAACTATAGTCCCGTTTTCGCGTACACACGATGCAGCCCAGAGCCCGCAAGCCTTGAGTTTCTCTTGGTCGTCCTATTTCTCTTTCTCTTATTTATTGATTTTTGCAGCTCTCTTGTCGCCCCCTTGTCATTAATTTGTCATGGAATTGACACCGAAACAGGAAGGAAGCTGCCGTTTTGTCCTGTTCAACGTCAATGGCCTAGGAACTCTTTTCCAGTACTATCCATGGAATACTCTCAAGAATTCCTATGATGAGGTGTTCCGCTATCTCGATGCCGATGTCGTATCACTTCAGGAACTAAAATTGGGGACTACAGGAATTTCAGCAGTGGCAGATCTTCGTCAATATCGCTCCTTCATCACTATACCTAAAACCCGAAAGGGCTACTCTGGTGTGGGTTTATTTGTGAAGAACAATATCTCAGTTCTAAAGGCAGAAGAAGGCATCACCGGCTGGCTCCGATGTCAAAATATAGCATACAGGGACATGGGGCCTTCTCTGATCGGCGGGTATCCACTGGAAGAGGAACTATCGGCTGAAAGAGCACTCAAACTCGACTCCGAGGGCCGCTGTGTCATAGCAGAGCTCCCCAACGATTTGATAGTTGCATCAGTATACTGTCCCGCCAATTCCATGGCTACTGATGAAGGTGAGGAGTTCAGACTCGAGTTTTTACATGTCCTACTCACTCGGCTTCGAAAATTGCACGATATGGGAAAGAAAACGCTCCTTTTCGGTGACATAAATGTCTCCTTAGACCTCATAGATAGCGCCGAGGCCATCGACGACCGTCTCAAGCTAAATGCCATCTCTCCCGCGAGCGTTTACACCCCCCAGTTCGAGCATCTCAACCCAGAAGCCTGTGCTGAATTCAAACTTTCACGGCCCTCCAGGAAGATACTCAATACCCATGTTCATTACTCTTTAAATAGCCCAATACTTCCACCACAACTGTCCCAGTTCCTCTTTGACACTACCAGGTTAAAACAGGGCCGCCGACGTGCGATGTACACTGTCTGGAACACCCTTACGTCGGCCAGACTGAGCAACTATGGCTCCAGAATTGATTTGATTCTCGTAAGCTCAAAAGAGATGTGTGATAATGCTACAGAGGCAGACATTTGGCCTTCAATCAAAGGTTCCGATCATTGTCCTGTCTTTACAGACTTTGCAATTGAATTTGAACAAGTCCAACAACCACCATTGCCCTTTGAAGCAAGACTGATGTATAGAATAGCAAGAAACATGGACATTATGCTGATGTTCGAACCCAGAAAGACAAGAAAGGGCAACGAAGAAAACATTCTTAAACGGACGTTGGAATTGGAGGAGACAGACACCAAAAGAGCTAGACTGGAGCAGCCCGAGGGAACTGCATCTTTGAAAACGGTAGAAGGCATAAAATCAGAGGACATTATAGAAATAGAGCAGACAACAGAAGCAGAAAGAAGTAAAGAATCAGAAAAACTTCTACGAAAAGAGAAAAGCACATCTCTTTCTGTGAAACCATCCAAACGAGAAACAAAATCGGTATACGTAAGCAGGAAAACCTCAAAACCAAAGTACCGTGGCATTGGATCTTTCTTTCAAATTGCACCAAAAAAAGCTCAAACCCCCTCAAACGACGAAAATTTGGAAGGAGCTGACTCCAAGGATATTAATAACGACTAAGAGAAGCTAAATCTACGACTCGATGTTTTTTGTGGTGTTTATCACTCTATAAACCCGCTTGATTTTGAAGTGAAAGAAGGACACTTATTAACAAAACACTTCACTTGCATTCCCAATTCCCCAACTAAAAATACATTCATCCTTCGTTTTTGAATTTTTTTGGTTTTTCGTACCAACTGCAACATTGCACCCATTCGTGATGGAAAACATCTCAGTTATTATTGACGCGCTATGATCGACGCCGAGAAATTTACGACTTACGGAATTCACTCAACACAGGATAGATGGCTTCAAAAGCAGCATAAATTTCTTCCCTTTGCTTCGCACCTGTCAACACGATCTTTCCAGAAACGAAGACAAGCAACACAATCTTAGGTTTCACCATTCTATAGATCAAACCAGGGAACAATTCTGGTTCATATGACGAGAAAGTTCCGTGCGAGAAGGCCAACCCTTCTAATCTGATCGGAAATTTCACATCACACGATCCCACAATATTCTGGATCTTAAAATCGGTGAATTTTGCGTCGAATCCTAATTTCTGAATAATTCTGGCGTATTTTCTGGAAGCTAATTTGGAATCATCTTCAGATTTTGCACCAGTAACAACCATTTTACCAGATGCGAAAATAAGTGCAGTCGTTTTTGGCTCCCTGATACGCATAATGACAGCGGCAAAACGCTTTGGATTGTACTCAGCATTTCTGGCGTGCAAGGCGATTGTCTTTAAATCCAAACGACAATCAAGATTGACAGTTGCAACAATATTTTGAAGAGTGGGAACAATTCCAGAAGTCGCACTGTTGACCTCGTCTTGGTTTGGCTCCACGATAGCATCATTCTTTTGTTCAACCTTCAACTCAACTTGATCATTGTATGGGACATTAGCCTTACCTTCACTGTCAAGTCCACCAGGGAATAACAACGACTTCTGGTCTGTAAATGCCTTGGCTTGTGCTGCTGTAGTTGGAAGCTTCAAAGAATCCATCTTGTGAGAGTAGTATTCTGTTTGTAATCACTTAAATGTTTATTGATGGGTAAATGCCGAGAAAACAAGTGAATGTGTCCCAGTCTCTATATAATGCCGTCAAAATTCCTTTTTTGGAAAAGCAAAAAAAAAAACTCCCAGCGGATATGGGGCCGCGAAAGGGCAAGATCGCTTGCTTTTATACTAATGGGCAAAGTCCGGGTAACTCTTTTTTTTTATCGCATCGCAGATGCCAGCGTTGCCACTAAGTCACGTGAGAAGGACATGCTTCAACTACCGCAGTAAGGGTGAGTTGCTAGCATTGGAAAAATAAATGTTATCCACTTATTGCAAGGGGAATAACACTGATGAGATGATGGGGAGTGAATGTGATAAATTAGTGTAGAGTAATTAGAAGCAAGACACAATACAGAAGTCACAATTAAATTAACAGCAGAAAATAATTGGATCTACAAGATGTGTAGCGGAGAAATAAAGGTCTCCGGTTTTGAGCGAAGATACCAATAACGACTTTCGAGATGCTCTCCACGTTTGATGATTATCTGATGCAGCAAGCATAATTTGCCGTCACCTGGAAAGCAAAGGGGTTGGAGAATTGACCGTGGCACACATGAAACGATTTCAAGCTTGTAATCTACAATAAATGAATGGAGATAAATGCAAATAAATGTATTTCAAATCAGAGGTGAAACCGCTTATCAGGGATTGGAGCAGAGCAAATCACGCGTAAGCGACCGACCTTAGAAGAAATCTCTCTTGCCGCAATTCGTAGGGGCCCATATGGGAGCATGACGCTATACACTACTTTGATTAGTTACAGTACATTTCAAAATCTGACTCAAGTCCCCATGTGATTCTCCTTTAAGTGAAAAAGTCAGAATTTCTAACCAGTGATTGAATTTAAGACTGAAGTCAATTCTATAGATGAAAAGATGAGCTTTTCAGTCTCCAGGATCTACTTCAATTACAAGCAAGTGATAATTACAATGCTGCGCCGGAAATTTGAAGAATAGCTATCGAAGCTTTTTTTAATAGAGGTTGGGAAGCATTACTGTATTATGTCGAGGGTGACAACCAAGTTGTAACATTGTCTTCATAAATGGGGCCAAAATTTAATTGCACCGTAAGCATCCTCTATCGGTCACTAGATGCACCAAACATTTGCAGAAGAGTAAGGCATTTTTTTGCGACCCCCTGCAAACAATATCTTAAGCAAGAGGTGATACATCCAAGAGTTCCGGTGATAAATTGTACTACTTAATGTCCTACGTGATGTGTGCAACGCACTTTTCGCTACTTCTATATTAAGCCACAAAATATACATTGAAACAAACACATGGGAGGTACTAAATCAATTCGACTACCGGTGCGTGATATGGTGGACGTCATTAGATTTTTGCTTCCAACCAGAATATCTTGGGACTTCATAAAACTACGACAGAATTGGATGAATCGAAGCTTATATTAGAAGTGTCGTTACTATCATTATTGTATGCTATAGTAGATCTCTTCATCGAGAACCCGATGACTAGAACCGAAAGGAAAGAAATCTCTTAGGATCTTTCCTTCAAAAGTTTGTTACGCTTTTCTTTTTTCCGTAATCTCTCTACCTTCTTAGCATGCATCTTCTGGGCCATTTTCTCGTATCGCTCCTTCTCTTCCTTAATATCCTTTCTTCTCTTCAACTCGGCAAGACGAGTGTTCTTGATGTCTTCCTTCTCCTGCTTAAGAGTCTGTAAACGGGCTTTGTATTGTTCCTCCTCGAGTCTCTTTTGTCTTCTGGCTTCAAATGAGCTCATCTTAGATACTCCTACGGTTTTAATTCTGAACGCATCTTTCAGCATTTTCCACTCCTTTCCGTTGACCCGGCTTCCGTCACCTTCTTCCTTCCTCACGAGGGGATTAATATACTTCTTGTCTATCTCGTTGAACTCTTTGTTGGCCGATGCACTCATGATTTTTGGAGGTGGATGTGATGAAGCGATGCGATGAGGAGAGTGAAATTTATAAAATTATATGAAAAAAGGGCATTGGGGATCCCGAAAGGGGTTAAAACCAAAAAAAACAGCCTCTGAAAATATTAAATATGCTACATAAATGCTACCTACAGAAAAAAAAAACTGCTCAAAAATACTGCCATAGTGATTTACCCTTAGGCTTTGACTATATGAACTAATCGCTTTAGCCGATGATCCTCTCGTCTGATATAACCCTCATGCCTCTTTGCAGTCAATTCCAATTGATCTTTAATCAGATATCTTCATTCCGCATGTTTTTTTATCTAAATATCTTGTGTAATAAATGTCATCTACTTCATTTCCCGGTTCTATATTTTTTCTCTTTAAATATCTTGTACCTCATCCTTCTTGTCTATCACCAAGGAGGCTTTCCGGGTCCAATTTCGTGATCGAGTATACTTAGAAATACTATCCTCATATGTAGGGTTTTCCCAATTATTATCGTAGTACACCCAGCCTTCTGGATTCTTTCCCAAATTGAATTCTTTATCAATTTTCCAGTTATCGTCAACCCACTGCCACAGATACAGATGTAAGTCGTGCTCAAATTCTGGAAATGGGAAAGTGGTTGCTTCCTTAGGAACTGAGTCATTTTCTGGTACTTGTGGTGATCCCATGAGAGACTGTTTATAGCAGTAGAGAGCTCTTTCAGTAGGAAGAAGGAATTTGGCCCAGCCAATACCAAACCAGCGCCTCTCATTCTCGAGAATATCAAAGAGAACTATTTGTTTCAATTGGGTCGGAGATGTGATTGTCTTTTTAAGGATTCTGAAGTCACTAAGGAGTTGGACCTTGGCGACCAGATATTCCGAGTCGTAATTATCCTCCACTTCGCTCGTGGCTGGACTGTGGATACGAGAAATTGAGTGGTGGTGGTTCTGATTACGTCTATCAAGTTTAATATCCAACCCGGTAATATAAAATGCAGCAATTCGAACATAAAGCAGCCTCCAGAGCAACCTTCGAATAGCAAAAAACCACGGCAGATGATAAGCAAGAACAAAAATACCGGCCAACCATAAATAACGCCGGGTTCCAATCAAACGACTAACCAAAAGCATATGAATAGGGGTCAACAAAAGACAAGTTCCTACCATCACAAGCACATTTTTACGAGTCAAGGTCAAATGCTTAACTGGTCGATAAATGAGTTCTAATCGGACGGTTAAGTTGTGAACTGTGTGCAAGACTTCATCAATGGTTGGCTTTTCATTGAACTTAGAGTCCATGATGATCAGATTGATCGAAAACACCACCATACTGAAGGATAATGCAAACAATAGTGGTAAAGCTAATACACTAACTATATTCCAATACATCACCACGAACAGATAAGCGGTAATAAGCAAGAAATTCTGGTAAGGGTCCTCATTGGTCCAAGTTATAAACTCTAGGACATAGTCCACAAGAAGAAGGTATGGGAACACATTGGAGAGTGCCAGTGCTAGTATGGGCGATTCGGTAAGAAGAGAAGCTTGCGGGGTTTCGGTTAGCAACCGGGCTGGCGAAGGTTCGAAGGTGGCCTGAAGGGTTTCAACCATCACGAAAAGGAGAATATTTTACACTCAGTCGGGGGAGATAACAACCTACTGATCAAAATTGACGGCAAACGGCAAATGTGGGCCCTGTAAGTGTGGGGGAGGAGCAGTTCTGGAAGAGTTGAGTTGGTGTGCTTCACATGTTCCAGACTGTATACAGGCGGTCGCTGATTCTGAATGGGACAATCCAGAAAGAGGGGTAGTGGGACAGAATACTACCGAGGACGGGAAATTGGAGCACGAGCAGTGGCAGATAGACTAATAAAAGCGAAACCTCTTTTGAACTCGAAGTGGTTTCGTGGTCTAGTTGGTTATGGCATCTGCTTAACACGCAGAACGTCCCCAGTTCGATCCTGGGCGAAATCATCTTTTTTTTGCGAATAGATTGCTTTTTTTCTTATTGCAGGTCAAGCAAGCTCAATTAGGCTATAATTGACGGGGTTTATATCTCATCTGTAGTTTCATCCCCTGCTACTCATTTAAAAGCACTATTAATACCTCATCTGCGAGTTGGGGCCTTTCCTACACACCCAGAGCCTCTTCCATTTCTTTTGCTATTTGCTGTTTCACTTCCTCTCTCACTTCCTCTATTTCCCCCCTGTCATCTATTGTTGAGTATTTCTACACTTTCAACTCGTACTCGTAAATATATTAATGTATGTACATGCAATGCCACCCCTAGTTGGATGCCTTGGCTTCGTTCTTATGAACAGCAGCATCGTGCTCCATAATTTCCTTCTTCTTAGCCTCCTGTTCCTCCAAATATCTCTTCCATTCTGGAACTGGAGCTGGCTCTTTCTTCTTCAATTCTGTTTCATGCATAGACATCAAAATTGTTCCCAATAATAAAATAACTGTGAACGCCTGAGCATAAACTCTGGCCTGCACTGCCTTCTGAGCGGTAGTCATAATGGGATCTCTGTCAACAATTTTCCACGATCCATACAATGTGGCAGCCCAGGCTCCTACGATGATCTTATATTTGTTTTCGTTAACTTTGGTGAATACCTTGTCAGCGGTGGAAAGCTTATCCCACTTCTCCAATTCTTCCTGGCGCTTTTGCTTGAGATAATCCAGCTGGTAAGTTTGGATGTCAAATTCGTAAGAACCTTGGTCAGCGAAATAGGCTGCAATACCAATTGTAGGAACTGCCCACATAGCAGCCTTAACGGAAGTGCTCATGTGACTCCAAGTAGCTGGACGCTTAGTCTTGGTCCAACGGACTAATCCATAAGAAAGGGCCAATCCGACCACCAATCCCTTCAGTCCTTCGTAAAGCACCTCCTGGGTGTGAGCGTTTTTTTCTTCTGCTGAGAGGATCTTCATTTCTGCTGCTAACTTTGTTTTAATAGATGAATTAACACTTTACTGAAATAATTCCTCCTCTTATATCCTCTACACGATTGCTGCATTGCGATTCGCCATATTTCTTTTTTGTGACGCACACGGGTGATGTCGGGAATCTGCCTTCCTGAAGAGCTCTCGGCGACTCCCTCGATGCCACAGATGACCATATCCTGCAGGTAGAATGAAAAATGGGCCTATTTTCGGACCAGGGGCCGCAATATTGCCGTATTAGGTATCTCTGCGGTAGCGGCTGCGGTTTTTTTTTGCTCAGTATTCGCGCGGGCTTTCACTTCCAGTGACCGACCTCTGATGTATGTAACTACTATGGTACGGGCATGGACGTGGGCATGGCATATCATGTGTTTGTCCAATGGCTGGCTGTTTCTGCATCGCGTGCCAGTGAATGATTTGGCGTGATGTCCTGTTCAGTGGGTCACTTTCTCAACTATTTCGTATTGTCCAGCCGTCTACTGTAACAGAATCTCTGCCGCGCCGTTACATCTACAGTCATGGAAATATTCTACTTGTATTAGTAATGTGGAGGCTGCACCACCTCAGATGCAAGTTTCTAAAATTCTTCATAAACTAGTTGTTTCATTCCTAGTAACCACGTCAATCACCACTTTTGAAACCTTTCGGCATGACTCTCATATTACCAATTGTAATTGGTTTCGTCTTCCTCTTCCTGAATAATCACTAAAATAATTGTTTCAGCTTGCAAGCTGCAAAATTTCGCCGTGTAAGGTGTTGTGACTTGTGCACGAATTTCACAGTTTGGCAACAATTTTGCAGGCATTTTCACCCAATTCCCCGGTTGCTTACAAACATTCTATAATATGGGCGCTATAGATCGTTTTAACGTTACATTTGCACTGGAAGTACCTCTCTAAACTGCATCATACACCTTTGTCTCAATTAAACTATATCTACGCTACACTTACTATTCACCTACATTCACCTCTACACATGAAAACTCGAATTAGTCCCTAACTGTTTATTTGAGGAATCCCCATCTGGAGATTGTGGCCTAAACCCCAAGCCCTGCTTCCTTTGTCCGCATGTTCCTCTCTCGATACATTCTTCTCTTATTGATGAAAAGTAACCCATTGTTTGTTCCGCCTACATTCACATCTGTCAGCGGCAACACCAGTCTGATATTGGTATTGGTTCCCAGGAAATACAAGTCTTTCTCGATAAGTTTGTCCGATCCGAGGTATAACACTTGTACGAGATTTCCAAACGAAACCACCACCGATTTGTATCCAAATTTCTCCATACAAACCACCTTATTTACATTCAACAGAAGCTGGCTTGCATTGTCCAGAGGAATTGCATACTCCATCAAGACTCCGCTCTTGACGTTGACGATAAACCCTTCCCAACTATCTTGAAGACTCTTTGCCTTTTCTTTATCCCCCTTGTCGCTAGTTGATTGTGTCTTTGGTGACCCATAACCCTTATTATTAGTCACACTCGTACGTAATTGAGTCAATCCACTTCTAGCTACAATATCATCGAATCTTTGTACTCCAGAATGATTCGAGTTGGATGGGGTTATGTTTTGAACGTCGTTTTCTTCATCCTCTCCAACTCTTTTCCGTCTTCTGATTCCTATAATCATATTTATATCTGTAACCTCCCA
The DNA here is from genome assembly GCA_030570095.1 of Kurtzmaniella quercitrusa. Classification (NCBI taxonomy): domain Eukaryota; kingdom Fungi; phylum Ascomycota; class Pichiomycetes; order Serinales; family Debaryomycetaceae; genus Kurtzmaniella; species Kurtzmaniella quercitrusa. The sequence continues at coordinate 393,232 of JAJLUZ010000011.1, read as the reverse complement.
CTTCTCTATATTTTCATACCAATGGAGGTGTTCAGTAACTGCATTGAAACCAAGACATCTGATTTCACGGGGATCTCTTTCCACACGCAAACAGATATTGTTTTTCAGCTTCTTAGCGTCGATGGTAAATGTGTGTACTATAAGGGTGTTCAGTTCCAGATCTTGATAAATTAATGACATCGATTGCACCAGCGCACACCCACAAAATTTACAATGGGTGGGTTCAGAATGTACAACTCGAAATGAATTGGCTTTAAAGTGACCTATTTGGAACAGCTTCAAAACAATCCCCGTTTGAATATCAATGAGTTCAGCAGTAACCCCTCTTACTCTTATAACCATACCCACAAATTGAACCGTAGCAATTACAGGACGATTCAATTGGAAGTCTGGTTTATTTGGAAAAATATCTCGATGAGCATACCCATTGGATGAACCCTCGCTACTGGTACCACTAAAGCCGTTACCATTAACACTTCCATTTTCGGTGAAAGGAATCAGCTCTTCCAGAACCAGACTAGGGAGGAAATTGGCCAGTTTGTAGCCACCTCCACCGGCCATGAGCCCTAAATTGTGAAATTTATGCCGCTTGTCATTGGCCATTGCAATACTTTTGAAGTCATTGGTGTCTTTGTAATAGTTTTGAGGTGATAAAGGAACCATCATCCCGCTGTTGTAGAAATTTTTTTGCACACTGAGCTTTCTAACCTGGAGTTTATTATTTAAAAGAGAGACCACAACGATGTCGTTATTATTTACAAGGCATACGATCCGGTCACAAACTCTAGCAGTGGATAATTTCAGGGCACTAACAAGCCGTTTTTCAGAAATATCGTCATAAACCTGCTCCAATATGTTCGTTGTGGAGCAAACACCATCTGAACACGACACTGTGGTGATGTTTCCGGATTCACAAACACACATGTAATCTTCTCTATTTTCAATTTCGTTCGATGAATCTTCGCCTCCTTGTGCTTCTGAAATAATCAGTGGTGCCTGATAATTACCATTCATACTCGAGGCCATTGAACGCTGTGAAGAAACACTGCCTCTTCTCAGACCCTGCTCATTACGAGCAGCAGCTTTCTTTCTCTGCATGATTTTACGGGTGAGATAACCCGGAACAGTTCTTCTACGGAAAAACAGCTCTAGTATTTTATGATTTGTGTTCCATTCGGGGATTTCTTTGTCCCAAATGAACCGAAGCTGTTTTCTTCCATAACATTTCACCCCCTTGGTGGCAAAATTAAGAAGAATTATATAGTTTCCTTCATCGGATATGCTGACATGGTTTATGGGCCAGAACTCTTTACCAGTTCTCAGATCAATACTACTGATGTTAATTGGCGCTGGGGTATTTGGTTTATTCAAGGGCAGCCAAATGAGTACTTTATGATCAAGACCAATAGTGACAATAAAGGGACTAGATGAGTTGGTTTTCACTCGTAAAACATCCAATGTATGACCACCTCTAATAAGATCAATCAGAGAAAAATTCTTATCCAGGAGTCCATCTTCTTCATCTGTTACCCCAAATTCTTGGTCAGAAGTTGATGATCCTCGTGATAATTTAGTGGCCACATGAGAATCCTGATAGGTGAATTTAAATGAAAGTCCAGCCACTGCCAAAATGACCATCACCACGCAACAGAGTTCCAAATAGTAGATTATATTGTACTTTCGGCTAACTACGTTCACACTGCCTCGATATATCCCCAGGGTATCATTTATCATAGATAATGGAGTGATAGCAAACCACAGAGCTACTGTGAAGACCAAAAGTACTGAAATTAGTATCAGAGAAATCACCACATATTGACAACTGGTCAAAGGAGCTTTTATTTTTAATAGAAATTGGCCAAGCCAATGTCTGTAAGAGGAACGCTGTGGTCGAAAATTGGGTTGACAATCGAGTTTTAAAAGATATCTCAGTAACCAATTGACTCCTATAGCCTCTGAATGAGAATTGAGGGTTAATGAAATCTCTTGTGTCTCTTCTTCTGTGTTTGTCAGACCAATCAGAGCAAGCAAGTCAGTAAACTCGAATCGGGTCAAATCAACCAATATGATCGAGGTTAAATATGTTACTTGCAACAAATGGTCAATGAGAACTGCGGCTATAAGAGTCGATATATAGAACTCGATTCTACCCAGGATAAAGTCTCTTGATTCTGGGGCGAATCCCATCGATTTCATGTACCATTTGACCACCAAGGATGAGACAAAGCGCATAAAGAAGAGCTCTGAGGTGGTCAAAATCGTCGCCTTTGCCGTTGGTGACAAAAAGTAGATATACTTCATCACAAATGGTACACAATCAATGAAAAATTTGGTCGAGTTCATTCGGATTTTAGCTGCTGACGCTGGAATCACCTTATGTGAATTAAATTGGTTCAGTTCAATGGCTCCAGCCAAATAGAAATCACTTTGGACCATATTTGGCATCGCTCCACCACCAGTAAACCATTGGAAAAGCTTTTTTTTGAGTTGATTGTCCGCTTCATTGTTATCACCCAGAAGAAAAGTAGTAGTGGCCAACATATTGGAAGCAGACACAAACAGCAAAATCAAGACAAATGCCAGCATAGAAAAGTTTGTTTGTGGTTCCCACATATCTTTCCATGATATATGGTAGAGATTTGCCGTCAAGATAATTGCCAGAGAGGTTGTAATTGTTACCTGTACGGCCCAGCCGACAAGAAGTCCCAATTTCAGTCGAATTTTGTACTGGTTTAATATGGTGATTAAAAGAATAACATAGAACATTGCCTTTATGAAGAATAAACCCGTCAGCGAAGTTATAGACCATTTCATTAAGTTATAGCCCGGTTCTATTCGGAAAGATATTTTGTCGATAAAGTCGGCAATTGTGACTTTATTATGGGTGGTAATGACGGTGTATGAGTCCATTATCACAGAACTATCAAGGATTTCTACAAGCCACGCCGGCGTGGGTTCATTATTCGATGTTTGAGGTCCATCCAGAAGCACATAGAAAGATATTTCCCTTAAACTAGAGATCAAATTATTTGTTTGACAGACATCTTGCAAGAAGAAAGTATTCAAAAGGATAGAATCCTTGGAATTGATGAACTTGAAAACGTTATCTATATATAATCTCTTTTTAAAGCTTGGAATGTTATTGGTAAAGAAATCTACTGGCCAAAAATCAAGTGGCAGCACCACTACGGGCTGGAAGATGGGTTTCATTGATGTTGAATGATTCGAGGAGTTCACCATGGTCAGAGTATGACGAGCAATATGTGAAATAGTGGAACTTATATTCTGTAAATTATCATAGCTTAAACAATTGTAATTGTCAGTAATCAGAATTTTCAGAAGCAGGAAATCCATTGGAATATCGGCGGTGGACAGATCCTTCAAAATTTGAGTGAAATATTGGGAGAGATGTTGTACATTCCGATGTAACTGGGGCACATGTGACTCAGTAACCACATGACGATCAGTAAATCTCCACTGAAGTTCATAATTAAAAGATTTTATGAAGTATTCATAGAGCACGTTGTATGAAAGAACGAAGACCAAAACCAGTGGGATGATGATGAATGCCTTGGGATTCGCTAGAATCAAGGTCACGTACCGTTTTACGACTCTGGAATGCCACCTGCACATATATGAGCGCAGTGAGGCCATCGTGAGTCGAGAAACGGGGGGGGGTACCAATTGGTATTTCAATCGGTTTTAGGTGGAAGTGGTTATGTCCCTGAACAAAAAAATTCGTACCATAAAAAAACCCACCCGTGTGAGTGCGGGAGACACCGTCAAGGGCTCCTCATTGACAGTTTGGTGGTGTGGGAGAAATTACGGACCTCCGTCTATCTGCAGGTCGAGCGTCTCGATTGGTTAGCTTTGATGAATTGTATTTTCTGCAAGAGGGCTTTGACGTGCAGGGTTCCATACATATGCCAGCTTACTGGGATGCGGCCAACTTCAAATTCAAACGTTGGTGCAAGCACAAAGGACAACCACTGGTCAAGAAAAATCTTTTCACTTCAATTGTTTCATTGTCGCCCCTTGCTATAGTAACTCAAACTGTAGCGGGTTGTTGGCAATTGAACATAAACTGTAAGCTTCCTCTACTCAGCTGTTCTGTTTAGTGATCACTTTTGCGCTGAATTTCACTTACCACGCTAAGCTCTAAAATATCATAACCAGTAGATTAAAAATTGCTCTATTTGGTAGGATGAACTGGAATTCGTCAGCTAATTGCATCTAGATCTCTTCAAAATCGTCATCCTTTAGAATCAAACGGCCCATTTTGGAACCCTCGTTCCATATCTATTATATAAAGTTACCCCGTAACTGGCAACTTCGCCCGGCCTACCTAAGGGGAACTACTTATCTGACCACTACTAGGTCTGGTCTCATTTCTTAACTGAGAATGCATTCCTTTTGACTGTGTTGCCTTCAGTAAATGTATTATATCTATACATTTTATATGAATGTTCTAAATAGTCACATAAATTGAATTGAATGTGCCACTACAACATTTCCTAAAAGTTCCTTTGATTAATCCACAGTATGGTTGTAGCTTTGATAAAATGCTCAATAAGCCTTTTATCTGCCGAGGGTATAGATATCGGCTCGCATGTAAAAATAGGAGATTAGGAACTCAACGTCATACTACAGACTCGTTTCATTCGTTGTCCAACGGCAGGTTGAAGTATAAAATTGCATCTGTAAGTATGTAAGCATGTGTCTGCAAGTATGTGTCTGCAAGTATACGTCTGAACCATTAGTGCATAACCCCATGTAACCTATTTCTGCAACTTTGTAGTGTGATCTCTGAATTATTTTTCTAATTATCACTCTCAAGCATCTTTAATTACTTCCACCTACCTACTACCATACATTCATTCTTGACTCAGTAGTTTTTAAATGGGCTTGCACAAATTGATCCTGATTTATCACATCTTAGAACTATATACCTTCTACTTCTCCACAAACTGGAGGAAAATGGTTATGTGGCCTTCCATCTCATCCCATTGATCTATCACGTTAAACCTACTCTCGCATGACTTTCAGGCGTAAAAATTCTCCTACATATCTGACCATTCTAACAATTCATTTAACTCCTAAACTAGCAATGCTCAACAGATTCATCTGCAAAAGCATTTCGTCAATCTTACCATCCAACAACCCATTGGCATAATCATCCCGTGAGGCAGGATCAAGATACTGTTGTACTTGAGCCATTCTCAGGTATCCTTCAGTACAAAATTTCAACTGAATTTTAACCAAAGATTCGAAAGATGGGTCCAAAAATGGTACTCTAAGGGAAATTAATTGTGGTAATTCGGCCTTCAATTGCTCATTAAGGTCCTCATAGATAGATTTGGCTACAGATAATTCCTTTTCAGCCATTGGCAATTTTCCAGCATCTTTTGCCGGTTTATCGATCAATTTCCTTACTTTGGCCTTACATTGGTCATAATCAGTCTTCTTATGGGCCCGCTTCTTGATTGCTTCATCTACTTCTACAAAATACTGAGAAAATTTAGTGATCGGGTCCAAAATGGTTTCACGGAAGGGGCCATCAATCTGTTTGACTGTTTCTTCATCAAAATCTTTAACACATTGGGTATAATAACTACCCACATTAGAGTAAAGAGTACCTCCACCAGACTTCAGCTCTTCATAGAGATTAGCCACTATATCGGCAATTGTAACCTGAGAGGCAGTGACTGCTCTCAATGAGTCCAAATAACCTTTGGACGATTTTTGAAGTTCAGTTCCGGCGTTTTTCAATGTCTTGTATCTTCTTTCCTCGATATCAAAATCTTTATCAATAGTTTTATCCACCTCTTTCACGGTAAGACCGGCTCCAGCTCTGTGAACGGCCTTTTTAAATCCTTCCCACGACATGAATGCTAAAAAGGAGGGGTCAAGTTGACGTCCTAAAGGTCAAATTTACAATACTTGAACTCCTCGGAAACAGAAATGGAAACGACCAAGAGAAAGGTTTGAATGCTTCTTGGGCGATTTAATTGGACAATTCAGGGAGTGAATGTGTCCTTAGTATATCAATCCCTTAAGAACACCGAGTTGTATCGATTAAAAAGGTTCAAAAAGTCTTCAATTCCCGTAGGCACCGAAGGGTAAAGCCAGATATCTAATCAGTAAAAGATTAATTACCGTCATTTGTCAGGAGGCGAGGTCAGGGACTATATACAGGACGTCACCACATATACCACCGGAGTCGATGGAACCATAAACTGGGGGTGGGGAGGTTGTAATGAGCACGGGATGATGTTTCGATGGTCTGTAAAAGGGCCAAATGTGTAACATCTCGAGTTCAAGTGTACAATTGATTCATTTGATACGTATTAAGGTTGACACAATCACGTGACACGACTCACGAGCTTGTAAGGGCCTTAGCTGGAGACGGGAATCACCAAAAAAACCACGGTCAACTACTTTTTGTGTGCTATGAGTGAAAGCGAGAGCAAAAGCGAGATAAATTTACAGGATTCCGAGGTTGTGGAGCATCCAGGAGCTATTGAAGAGGACCAAGACGATCGCTTAAGGAATACAGAGGTTGTTCTATCCGAGGATAAAGAGGAGAAGTCAGCGCTGGAACTGGTTCCTGAAATTACAATTAATGACATTGAACATAGCCCAGAGGTGGCGAGAGTGGAAGAAATAGCTGGCCCAATTTCTGAAGAGACAGGACCTGCGAGCGAGAATGTCGAGGCAGACGGAGAGGAGAAATACACAGTACTGAAAGACCAGCGGATCCAAGACATTCTTGAGCTCAAAAGCGAGATGACAGCATTGATTGGCAATATTCGAGATACCCAGCGTGTGTGTGAGAGATATGGCCACAATAATCAATATTTGCAGGACTATGTCGGGTCTCTTATGGCTAGCGGAGAGATGGGCAACTAAGGAACAGGTTGAGATTGAGAGGGAGATAGATTGAGATTGAGGAAGAGAGAGGGAGAAAAGAGAGAGAGATATCGATACATCAAGGGAGATGGACAACGGTAGTTTAAAGCAGAGAAAGCTAGGTAGATTTATAGTCAGCATTATGAAGTCACGAAAGGCAATGGTCAGTTACCCCGATATTAAGAGTGGAATTGATCTAATAGAAAAGGAGAAGAATTTGAACAGTAGTCTTATGGGAAGATATAAAGGAAGCTTCAAAGGAAGTCATGTCGAAGGAGTATTCTAAGTGTACATAAATTTATGCCAAGATGGAAACAGAAGGAAAGTAATGAAAAATGCCACGAAACCAGTAGCACCGACTTCAATTTTGACTTGTTCTATGGACATTCTTGGGGATACCTCTATCTACATATCACGTTAACCATAATATCACTTATAACCATCTTATTTAACTGTCTACATAGACAAGTAGAAATAGTAACCCAAAGCTGCAACTCCTGCAATTCCAGAGTAAATCAGGAACAACGCCGAAGGCCCATCCTTGCGGACGTTCTCAGTACGACCAAACCACTCATATCCACCAAACTGCTGCATCAGATGTCCCACTAGCTTAGCCTTTTCTTGGGTGGCAGGTGGATATCTCAGACTAAGAGCTGCATCCTTCCACAAAGCAATCTCCATAACCACTCGTTCGTGTGAGAAAGCCTTGAACGAGTGTTCACCGTGGTACGCACCGTATCCCAGCTCACCAATACCTCCGAAAGGAGCATTGGATAGCCCAACGTGCAAAATAGAATCGTTAAGAATGGCACCACCCAGACGAACTCGAGTCATAATCTCCTCGAGTTGGACGTTTTTACCACGAGCCAAATTACTCAGGAACACGTATAAGGCCAACGGAGTGTCATGACGGTCCACAAGCTCAGTCACTGCCAGACTCAAGTCACTGTATTCCAAGATTGGCAAGAGTGGACCAAAGATCTCCTGTTGCATCAACAGGTCATCCCAGGTACAATTGTCGACAACCGTGGGTGCAAAAAACCGTGTGGCGGCATCCCTTTCACCTCCAGTAATAATATTTCCCTCAGAAGCATCCAAGTACTTGACCATATTATTGAAGGCACGATCATGAATCACATGGGTGTAAGTGGTGTCGTTCTTGTCCAAAGTAGGGTAGAATTCTTCCTCCATTACCCGTTTGATCTCCTTGACGAGAAGAGCACGACGCAGTTCATGAACCAAAAGATAATCAATGGCCACACAGGTCTGGCCACCATTAGTAAACCGACCCCATACAATTCTACGGGCGATAGCTGCAAGATCCTTGTCACGGACATCTTCCAAAACGAAACCAGGCAGCTTACCGCCCAATTCCAAGATGACTGGGGTCAATGTTTCGGCAGCCTTCTTGGCGATGATACGTCCAACCATACCATTACCGGTATAGATAATCTTATCGAACTTCTGAGCAAGCACTTCGGTGGTTTCCGGCACGGCACCGTTGACTGAGTAGAAGATATCTGGATCAAGAGCCTTTTCGAGGAGATCAGAGAACAATTGAGAGAAGTTAGGAGTGAGTTCAGATTGTTTCAAAACAACCACATTACCAGCTGCGAGAGCTCCGACCACTTGTGGCATGGCCATGTAGAGCGGGTAATTGAATGGGGTGATCACCAAAACTACCCCCAATGGGATACTTTCAACGTAGATGGGAGTAGCCTTCTGAGCAAGTGGAACATCTGTAACAGCCTTTGGTTTCATCCATTGGCTCAAATTGGCCATAGTGTGAAGACACTCATTTAAAGAGCCAGCAATTTCCAAGGTGCGGGTCTCGGTTGGAGACCGACGGAAGTCCTTGTAAAGGGCTTCACAAATAGCGTCCTGGTTATCCTTGACGGCAAAGTAGAGATTACGTAACTGGTTGAGTCTGAATTGGAGGTCGTGTGTCTTTCTGGTCTGGTGGAACAGCTTGCGGAGTCTATCCACATTGGTCTTGATATCGGCGAGGGGAGTCACTCTAAGAGGAGCCACTGAGGATGCTGGGGTACCGGAAGGAGAGGAAGAAGAAGCTGGGGTTGAATTAGATTTGACATCGGATACAGTTTTGGCGGCTGTTTTAGCCACACCCTTCGACGACTTAGGAGCTGAAACAGACGGTTGTTCATGAACTGGTGACATGATGATGTTAATAGATGAAATGAAATCTCTAAAGGACCGATGTATTTAGTGGAAAGTATATAATAGCGCGAGTTGTGGGGTAGCGCATTACATGTGAAATATGGCAGCTGAGGGGCGCTCATGTGACGAAGCGGAAGATAAGATCTGCCGAAGGGCCAGACGGCTGCAGATCATAGTTTAAGTTTGGTTTGATGATAAGTAAATTGAACTGGATCAAATTGAATGGAGAAATGCAAGGTGTAAACCCGTGGGTTGCCCTAGTATATTGAGCGACGTAGTGAACTAATCTACATGGTAGTCCTTCAAATTTGGTGGTTGCGAATAAGTTCAATTTCGGATGATTCTCATTGAAAAAGCATGCTCCTGGACCGGGAACCGTACCAAATCTCCGGCAAGATTCAGATCTTAGCGTTGAAACAACAACCAACGTCTACTGAGATTGTTTAGTTAATTTTGTTTCTCCTCACTAAACCATGCCCCTCTTTAACTATAGTTCATCCGCGATGCCGATGCCATGTTACCCTGAAAAATATAATTAGTAAGATGAGATGGAGAGAGAAACAGGACTGACAAAGAAAGATAAACAGTACCAGTAGGTAATGTGGCTGCATGTCCGACGACTTAAATTAATCCAATCATCGAACACTCCTCAAGCTACCGAAATCTCCGGGCCGTTTGGAAACCCGAGGTCCTTTTAAACTCTAGACCTTCACCACGGTTCCCCTAAAGGGCACATGAAGAATTCCCCAGATTTAGGCTACGTTAGACTTACTAGGTAAAATCAGTAGCATCCAATTTATGAACAGAGTAGTACAACGTAGAGAACGTGAGCTTTAATCATAAAGTATGAACATGATCCATATATCAGTGTCATCGACAAAGTCCATAATTCAATATCATCGATATTATCAACACATCAATTCATCAATATCATCAATATGTCGATATCATCAATATCATAATGTCATCAATATCATCAATACATCAATAAAATTTATATCATCTGCTTATTTTGAATAGTCGATATCCTCAATATAATCAACATAATTAGAAACCAATAATGATGAATTATATTGATACAATAATAACCCCATAATCACAATACGCATCGATTACATATCAGCAGACCCCTGACTCCTAGCCAGCTATTTTACAGTTCCTCTTCTCATTTCCTCCTTCTTCATTTCTCCTTGTCTCCTGATTTACTTCCCAGTCTATTTTGTGTATGTTATCTAGTCCTCCTCCTCCTTTCTTCTATATACTACTGGACATGTCTCCTGGCAAATAAACCTTTCTTTGTCAATTTTCCTCCCGCTTGTTCCCTTCCCTTCCCTTCCCTTCCCTTCCTTTGCCTTGCCTTCCCTTCCCTTCTCCCTTTTTTCTCTGCATCGCCCTTCTCTCTTCCTTCGCTCCGCTTCTTCTCTACACTGCACTGTCCCCTTCTTTCCTGCACTCACACTATTCCCAGCTGACAAACGTTATCCTTTAGAAGTCCTGTTCAGCGTCTCTTCACCTCTAGATTCGCTCAAATTATCCCCAAACGTATTCCCATTAACCCCTTAAACATACAACCTGAATATCTATCATTGAAACTTGATCCTTTCCGTCACGCCCAATTCCATCTTCATCTTGCTCAATGTCTAACAACATTGTTCACCCTAAACCTCGTTCTAAGAAGGAGGACCTTCTCCCATCACTCTCGGTGAAGGCAGATCCATCTCTCAAGCTGTGTCTCTCTACGACATCCCTAATCAAACCCCATAGTGATCATGCTTCTATCTTATTACAGGAAGATAATGTGTCCCCTATTGCCCACGGCATTGCCCCTGATAGTGGCACCCAAAACAAACCTACCACCTCTGCCACCATCGCCAACACTCCAGCTATCACCCCTGCGGTTTTGACCCGCTCTAGAACCCCTGTATTACCAACGAAGGGCAGTCCAGGGTCCATTCTTCTGAGTGCTCCGAACTCTCCCCCACTTTTGTTCGATAAACCTGTTCTAACCACTTCAAACGTGTCTCTTAACGCTTCCCACCCCCCCGTTACTAATCTCAACCCTACTCTGCCTCCTCTATCGCGTGTCTCATCTCTCAGGTACGCTAATGATGATAAGGGCCGTATTCAACAGCGTACTTCTCTGCCGGCCCTGATTGCAGCTTCTTCTCCACAACTAGACAGCTCTCGTGATCCTTTACTGCTTCTGCCAACGAAGAAACATCTCTTATTGGCTGTGACTGGATGTATTTCGATTCATAAAAATGTCTTCCTTATCATAGAAAAGCTTTTCGAGCTCTATTCAAGAGAGAAACTAGAAATACAAGTCATTCTTACGAAACTGGCTCAATGGTTTCTTCTGGAGAAATTACCTAAGTTTGAAAAGCTCGGGGTGAAGGTATGGTTCCATGACGATAACTGGAAGGTGTGGCACACCAATAGAATGCCCTTTGTACCTGGGAAACCAGTCAAAATCACCCCAGCATTGCTCTCAAAATATCTGTTGGCCTTCGAACTTCTGAGGTGGACAGATGTCTTACTTATTGCCCCGCTTCTGGCTAATTCAATGGCAAAAATGATCAACGGGTTACTGGATAACTTGCTTTTGGAACTTTTGCAACAATGGCCCTTGCCAGCACAGTCTGTTGGGGCGAAAGAAGTAGTTTCAGAGTCGGTTTCAGGGTCTACCTCTGCTCCCGGAGGCTCTAAAGTCGACAGTACCGTTCTCTCCAACAATTTACAACTGCCCAAAGCCATTATTGCTGCAATTGCATTGACAAATACCATGTATGCCCATCCAATAACCAAGATTCAATTATCCCAACTACAGGATACATATCCAAACATTCTTATCTTAAAACCCACTGAAAAATGTGTAGATGTCGATGGAAATATATCTATGGGAGGAATGAGATCTTGGAGAGAAGTTGTCAATTTTACAGTGCAAAAACTCGGAAGCCCCGATGAAGATGAAGATGAAGACGACATCAAGGAGGAGGAAGAAGAAGAGGAACGAGAGGAGCAAGAAAAGGTAGTTCATAGACACAGAACTGACACCTTGACGATGAAAGAGATTAAACAGCACGACAAAATTGCTACCATCAACGCTATGCTCAACACAGGTATGTCACCTGCCCCATAAATGAGAACAATTTGAACAAACAATGATTAATAATCAATGATCAATGATCAACGGTCAATGATTTCGAAATAATATATACTCATTTTGATGCATCGGGATATGCGCAAGCGGGTTGTAGCGGTTTTGGATAGTCCCCATAGTGCCAAGGTTATAATAGTAGCATTGTGACTGCAGAAGGTAGTGGGATACAGATATGCTGGCTGCTCTGATACGATCTAGATATATAGTTTTATCAGCACGGATTTAGTGACTATATGTTGTAGAACTAGTTAACGGATTTTAATACCCTCTTCGAGGTAGAATGGCCTTCGTTTCCTCCTTAAAACACAGTCGGCATCGGTGTCTCAACCCCGTGTTCATGGTGTCAACTTGCATGAAGCTTGCGGTTTTTCTTTTTCAGTGCGCCTTCTCTTGATTTATCAGCATTTGTCAAACACCGCCCCGAAGCAATGAAGTGCTCAAGCTGGCCATGCAGCAAACTACAATATTGACAGGTTTTGCCGAGGTAGCAATTTCCTCTTACTCATGGAAGGAAATTCCATATGCACAAATCTCTTACAATACCAAATTATAATTACTAATGATGACTATTGCTAGTTCTATATAAACTCTGTTTAAGTACTATCTTTGCTCATTACTAGTTTACTCACATAGTCTATAAATCGCTCTACTAGATAGCAATTTATTTCTTAAGCTTTAGCCTTTACCATCATCAACCCACAAAGCTGTGTACAAATTTGAAATAATGGGTGTCCACGATTTAGTTTCCCCCGCTGAAGGCGTTCCTTACTTCATTCCCAAAGTCCCAGTGACTCCTGGTCTTGCTACTGAAGAACAACCAGAGAATAGAGCTCTTCCCAAACTTTTTCAGCCACTCAAGATCAAAAACTTGACCTTGCCAAATCGCTTGGGAGTCTCACCAATGTGTATGTATTCTGCCAATTCCAATTTTGAGGCTACTCCCTTTCATGTGGTTCATTACGGATCATTTGCTCTCAGAGGCGCTGGTTTGATTACGATCGAATCCACTTCTGTTTCCAAAGAAGGAGGACTTTCTCCCCAGGATTTAGCAATTTACACCGATGAGCAAGCAAAAGCTCTTAAAGATGTTGTAGACTTTGTCCATACTCAAAACGGTAGAATCGGGCTCCAAATTGGCCATGGTGGACGTAAAGCTTCAGGTCTTCCTTTGTATGTGCATCTTGAAAAAGTAGCAGAAAAGTCCGAGGGGGGTTGGCCTGATGAAGTGGTAGCACCATCAGCAATTCAATATAGACCTGGTGGATCTTACCATGAACCAAAGGAATTAACCTCAGAGCAAATTGGGCAAATTGTCAAAGACTTTGGATCTGCTGCAAAGAGAGCGGTTGAAATCGCTGGCTTTGATTTCGTTGAAATCCACGCTGCTCATGGTTATTTACTCAATTCGTTTATGTCTGCATCCTCTAATCAGAGAACTGATAAGTATGGTGGTAGCTTCGAAAACAGAATTAGAATCCTCTTTGAAGTAATTGATGAAGTTAGAGCCAATGTTCCCAAAGATTATCCAGTATTCCTCAGAATCTCCGCCTCTGAAAACACACCAGACGATCCTAACCAATGGACTATCGACGATTCAGTGAAGCTTGCTAAAATAATCGCCGAAAAAGGAGACATTGATGTTATTGATACCTCTTCTGGAGGAAACAACTACAAGCAAAATGCTAGAGGTCCTAGAGAGGCTGTCCACGCACCATTGGCAGAAGCGATCAAAAAAGCTGTAGGTGACAAGCTTTTGGTTGCTTGTGTTGGAAAAATTAGATCGGCTGAGCTTGCCAACGAATTATTAAATAAGGGTGTTTGTGACATTACTTTGGTCGGGACAGGCTTTTTGAAGAATCCTGGACTCACTTTGAAATGGGCTGACGATTTGGGTGTCAGCGTTGACACTGCTCGTCAATATGGCTGGGCCTTCAACCCTGACCGTAAACAAATTATGGCTGCAATTGCCGAAGCTGAAGAGAATGTGAAAAAGGCTAAAATTTAAAAGCGCTAGAGATTATAGTTGTAAGAAGACTGCTTAGGTGTATAGAGATAAATTATATGCTTTTATTGATGAAAGGTAAAGAAACGTCTATTGTTTCGGCATCACGAGTGATTACAGATCGTGGAAGTCGAAAGACGAGTAAAATTCGAGATGCCATAAATTGATTACTAATTTGTTTCCTCAATGAAAGGTATCCAAGAAAGAGAATAAAATAGCTCATTGTATAAGCATTTCGCCTACAAAAAAAAAATCCGAATCCGTGTATAAGCTTGGTGTTGTTAAACGGCTTTCTGATCATCCCTATGCTAACGGATCACCGGCTAATTCATTTTTGATCTCATCGGCGGCATTTTCCAGTGATCGGCGAAAATGAGATTTCCAAATTGGGCCTTTGCAGCATGAAAATTTCCGGGCTTCAAATGGCCACAACGGTTGCTTACAAAGCAACCGGGGTATATAAGGCAGCTGATCTACAACTCATCTATTCTTTCAGATTACAACATTAATAGAAATGGGTATTCACGATTTAGTTTCCCCCGCTGAAGGCGTTCCTTACTTCATTCCCAAAGTCCCAGTGACTCCTGGTCTTGCTACTGAAGAACAACCAGAGAACAGAGCTCTTCCCAAGCTTTTTCAGCCACTCAAGATCAAAAACTTGACCATGCCAAATCGCTTGGGAGTCTCACCAATGTGTATGTATTCTGCCAATCCTGAATTCGAACCTACTCCTTTTCATTTGGTTCATTACGGATCGTTTGCTCTCAGGGGTGCAGGTTTGATTATGATTGAAGCCACTTCTGTTTCCAAAGTAGGAGGACTTTCTCCCCAGGATTTAGCAATTTACACTGATAAGCAAGCTAAATCACTCAAGGAAATTGTGGACTTTGCCCACACCCAAAATTCCAATATTGGAATCCAACTTGCACACGGTGGTCGTAAGGCTAGTGGTCAAGCTACATACGTGCATTTAGAGCACGTCGCTGAAGAAGCCGAGGGAGGATGGCCAGATGAAGTTGTGGGCCCATCTGCCCTTCAATTTAGACCAGGTGGATCCTATCACGTTCCAAAAGAATTGTCCATCGAAGGCATTAAGCAGATTGTCAAAGACTTTGGATCTGCTGCTAAGAGAGCGGTTGAAATTGCTGGCTTTGATTTCGTTGAAATCCACGCTGCTCATGGTTATTTGCTCAATTCGTTTTTGTCTGCATCATCTAACCAAAGAACTGATAAGTATGGTGGTAGCTTCGAAAACAGAACTAGAATCCTCTTTGAAGTGATTGATGAAGTTAGAGCCAATGTTCCCAAAGATTATCCAGTTTTCCTCAGAATCTCCGCTGCTGAGAACACCCCAACAGACCCAAATCAATGGACTATTGATGACTCTGTCAAGCTTGCAAAGTTAATTGCCGAAAGAGGTGATATCGATGTTATCGATATCTCCTCTGGGGGAAATAATCATAAACAAGAAAAGGGCCTCAGAGATTTAATTCATGCCCCATTGGCCGAAGCGGTCAAGAAAGCTGTAGGCGACAAGCTTTTAGTCGCTTGTGTTGGAAAAATTAGATCTGCTAAGATGGCAAATGAGTTATTAGATAAGGGTGTTTGTGATATTATTTTAGTTGGAGGTGGATATTTGAAGAATCCGGGACTTACCTTGACATGGGCAGATGATTTGGGCGTTACCATTGACACTGCTCGTCAATATGGCTGGGCTTTCAACCCAGACCGTAAACAATACATTGCGGCAGTTGCTCAAGCCGAAGAGAACTTGAAAAGGCTCAATCTTTAGACGTTAGAGAAACTAGATATTATATAAACAGTAGCGACATAATTCTAATAAGATAAAAATGCTGCTTGCCTCAAATTTGTAAAGAATTTGGATTCACCACTGAATACATGCGAAGACAAAAGTGATTAATTAGACTATTCGTACTGCCAGAAAGATCCCTTACAGTGGCACAAAGCACAAACTGCTGTTTTTTGAGGAAGATGTGCGAGGTACAGCTTATAAAAATTCCAGATCATTATGCATCAAACGTTGGAGCTGGGGTTATTTAATTTTTTTTAAATAAAATTATTTTTTGGGGTGATGAGCTTCGATGCTATATTTAACATCATGCAAGGAACAAACGCTTAACGAATAAAGTAAACTGCAGCACGCCACATTTCATATCCGGGTTTGGTTAAATTCATACCATGGTTGTGGGACAGCGACACTTTCAAAATGATATCTAGAGCTCTTTGATTAAGAAAAGGTTGTTAAGAAGTAGTCCATATAAGAAGTAGCCCATATACTAGCTTAACCTTCAATACATTTCTAAGAGGAACCCTTCCTTCCCCACCCAGACGATGATTAACCTAATACGAGGTTGCGAAAAAAAAAGTCCCTGTATCAATAGTTCTGAGAAATTAATTCAACTATAAATGAAAGCCGATTCCGGTTTTGCTTCAACAAAGACACTTAGTACCAATGGGTATTCATGATCCAGTCTCCCCTGCCGAAGAAGTTCCCTACTTCATCCCCAAGGTTCCAGTAACCCCAGGCCTTGCAACCGAAGAGCAAAATGAATGTAAAGCAATCCCGAAGCTATTCCAACCGCTCAAGATCAGAAATATGGCCATACCAAATCGAATTGGTGTATCGCCAATGTGTATGTATTCCGCCAACCCCGGGTTTGAGGCCACACCATTCCACTTGGTTCACTATGGGTCATTCGCACTTAGAGGTGCAGGTTTGATCATTACTGAGGCCACTTCTGTTTCTAAATTGGGAGGACTTTCTCCCCAAGATTTGGCTATATTCACCAATAAGCAAGCTGAATCGCTTAAGGAGGTGGTAGACTTCGTCCATACTCAAAACGGTAAAATTGGGGTCCAACTTGGCCATGGTGGACGTAAAGCTTCAGGTGTTCCATATTATGTCCACCTCGAAAAATCAGCAAGGAAGTCCGAGGGGGGATGGCCCGATGAAGTGGTAGCACCTTCGCCTCTTCCATTTAGACCTGGTGGCTCTTTACCTGTTCCCAAAGAATTAACTACGGAAGAAATCAAACAAATCATCAAGGACTTTGGATCTGCTGCCAAGAGAGCAGTGGAGATTTCAGGTTTCGATTTTATTGAAATTCATGGCGCTCATGGGTACTTGATCAGTGAATTTTTGTCTGCAACTTCCAACAAGAGAACTGACGAATACGGTGGAAGCTTTGAAAACAGAACTAGATTGCTTTTCGAGGTTATCGACTCAATTAGAGCCAGTGTACCAGATGACTATCCCATCTTTCTCAGATTCTCAGCCTCTGAAAATACCCCTGATGACCCAGACCAATGGACTATCGACGATTCCGTGAAGCTTGCTAAGATAATTGCCGAAAAAGGAGACGTTGACGTTCTTGATGTTTCTTCTGGAGGAAATAACTACAAGCAAAATGCTAGAGGTCCTAGAGAGGCGGTTCATGCGCTTTTGGCCGAAGAAGTCAAAAAGGCTGTAGGTGATAAAATATTAGTTTCTTGTGTAGGAAAGATCAAATCGGCTGAGCTTGCCAACAAATTATTAGATAAGGGCGTTTGTGATATTACTTTGGTCGGGACAGGTTTTTTGAAGAATCCTGGACTCACTTTGACGTGGGCTGATGACTTGGGCGTCAGTATTGACTGTGCTCGTCAATATGGCTGGGCGTTTAACCCCGACCGTAATCAAATTATTGCTGCAATTGCCGAAGCTGAAGAGAATGTAAAGAAGCTCAATATTTGACAAGGTTACAGGTATCCTATTGTTCACGAAAGTAGCGATAGACTGACTTAGAGATGTACAGAGTTATCATGGATTTTTAATTGTAGGAATGAGCTAGTTACCGCAACTGAGTCAATTATAGTCCAGTCTTGATGATAGAAGCCATACAAGTAGAGGTGCTAAGTAGTAATATTCTGTTGCGTCTACGGTTTCGTGGGATGCAATCGCTGCGTCGGAAAATATGTGTAGATGTCCGCACTATATTCAAGTTTAGTTAAAGATTCCAATATCGGAGGTCGATCGTCATCTTGTCCGATTCTAAATT
This sequence comes from Kurtzmaniella quercitrusa, assembly GCA_030570095.1. NCBI lineage: Eukaryota > Fungi > Ascomycota > Pichiomycetes > Serinales > Debaryomycetaceae > Kurtzmaniella > Kurtzmaniella quercitrusa. The sequence goes on along the minus strand of JAJLUZ010000011.1, from coordinate 374,925 downwards.
AACCTTTCCACTCTCAATTTGCTTTGTAATCGTCTGCGTACCCGAAACCACTCTATGCAGCTGTCACGCAATATGCGTATGGCAGCACTAAATTTGATTCTTCTGTAAGTGGAATTCTCGAGCAGCCACAAAATCTCCATGGCTATCGATACCCTCATCAGCAACAATAGCATTATCTGGAACGTCAACTATATCAACCATATTAATTGTAGTACTAATGAGCACTGCGACGTTGATTGCTACATAAATTTTCTCTTACTATCTGCTTTGTAATCAATGAATTTCACAATTTCTATATGCACCCAGTGTGAGTGTGGAACCCTGCGACCTTGTGCCATTGCCTTAAATGAATTAGTAATCATTATTGTATAAATTAACGGCAATTTTATTCTCCCTGAATCGTTATCCACTTTCGCTCACCGCTATCATGACCAAAGACATTCATTCTCCGGTTACTGCAGCCCCAGGCATTGATTTTTATGTGAACTCGCCTCCATACGTACCGGGTGAGCCCTTCCTGGAAGAAGGAGCCCCAAAATTGTTCACTCCGTTGAAGATCAAGAACATCACTTTGCCCAACCGTATCGGTGTATCGCCAATGTGTCAATATGCCGCTCAAGATGGAATTCCTGGAGCTTACCATCTTGCTCATTATGGTAGTCTTGTTATAAGAGGTCCGGGTATCACCATGGTTGAAGCTTCAGGAGTAACTCCATATGCTGGAATTACTTCTCTGGATCTCGGTATTTGGAACGACGAACAGGCTGAGCGATTTAAGGAAATTGTTCAACTTTCTCACGGGAGCAAAGCATTGATTGGTATTCAATTGGCCCACTCTGGACGTAAGGGAAGTAATGTTCCCCCATATATCCACATAGAACGGGGGGCATCCGTAGAAGAAGGTGGCTGGCCCGACCACCTCGTAGCTCCTTCACCAATTGTGTTCAGAGATAGCGGGATTTCTCATACACCTCACGCTTTGAGTATTGAAGGGATTAAGGAAGTGATTAAGAGTTTTGGTGCAGCAGCCAAGAGATCAGTTGAGATTGCTGGGTTTGATTTTGTAGAAATTCATGGTGCCCATGGATACTTGATCAATGAATTTTTGTCTTCTACCTCTAACAAGAGGACTGATCAATATGGTGGTTCTTTTGAAAATAGAATTAGATTTTTGTTGGAAGTTATCGACGAGGTTAGGGCCAATGTCCCCAAAGACTATCCAGTTTTCTTGCGTATTTCTGGTCTGGAAAATACCCCCCAAATAGCTGAATCGTGGAGTATTGAGGACTCGATCAAATTAGCACATATTGTGGCTGATAAAGGAATTGACTTATTGGATGTTTCTTCAGGAGGAAACAGTAGTGAACAAGACAAAAGAAGTACTGGAGAAGCATTTCAAGCACCTTTGGCCAAGGCCATAAAGGATCTGGTTGGTGACAAGCTTTTGGTTGCTACTGTGGGAAAGATTTATCGGGCCGAATTAGCTAACGAGTTGTTGGAAAACGGGACCGCGGATTTGATATTCGTTGGCATTCCATTCTTAAAGAATCCGGGATTAGTTCAAGCATGGGCCGATGATTTGAAAGTTGATATCCATGGAATAAGATCTTATGAGTATGTCAACAACGGCAAGTACTATTATCACACTATAAACGAGGCGATTGAGTTGGAGAAGCAAAGAAAAGCCGGTAAGTAGAGTAACAATGGTGTATTATTAGAGAATGATTTTACCTTATTTAAACTGGTGTAGACAAAGAGCAGTAATTATAGGCAACAGAGATGAATTTGAGAATAGGTGGTAGAATAATAACTAGTAATTGTTGAGCTTCTGATCATTCAAGACGTGCATGGTTTTTAGTGTACCCCACGATGCCGAGCCCGCGAACATTAAAAGTACATAAATAGACAGACCCCGCTAAAATCCCAGTTCAAGATGATCCAGTTCCCATATCAGAAAGAAGCACATACACACACGACAGCACACATTGGTGGCCTCAATGTTCACTTGTATAACACAAAGGAAGTATTGGAGGTTGCTAAACAAAGCGATAATGAGGAATTCCACCTCAATGTGGTGTATGTGATCCACCCAAGAGGTGGGGACCACCAATTTAGTGAGAGTATCGCCTACAACATTCTCGACCGATACTACAAGCAAAAAAAAGAGACCCAGTCCCCAATGATTTGCGTGGCTTGGGACGGTCCAAACCACGGGAGTAGGCTTCTTGATGAGGCCAAAAACTCATCTTGGAAAAGCGGGAATGACACCCATGGCGTTGATATGGCTTCCATCATCGACCATTGGGCTGACGAGATTAAACTTGTTCAAGATTATTTAGGCGCGGAGTTGAATATAGATTACTATTTAGCGCCTTTGTCACACCAGCAACGTGAGCAACGGGACAAAGATGATCAGCCACGGGTAGTGTTCCACAATGCCGTGTCAGGATACCTGCTTGGAGGTCATACCGCCATAAGATTTGGCAGCAAGTACCCCTCTCTGGTTGAAGCCATCAATCCCGTAGTGGGGTGCTCAGATTTGACGTCGTTACTTTTAGCGCGGCTTCTGGGAGATCCCCTTGGTAGCGACAGAAAGATGTTCTACTTCAACTACGACGAGCTTGAGCTAGATGACAGTCAACGTAAACTGCTCTATCCTCGAGCATTGCACGAGCGTCTTAGTCGGCAAGATCAGCAGGTATTTGAGAATTTTAGGGGAAATGGGGTGAAAGTTTACGCTGCTTATGGGGCCGATGATACTTTGGTACCGCCAGGCTTTCTGCGATCGTGGATCCAGATGATTGGATTAGGGGACGGTGTATCAACGCTGATGACCCAGGATGGTGTAGGGCACACAGTTACCGAGGAGATGTTGGACGGGTTTGTTCTGTGGTATGTAGGGATCGCGAGATAACTAGATTGAATGCAAACGGAAGTTTAAGAAACAAATGTAGAGCGTAGTTTCAGGGTATAGTTGTACGATTAGTGAGAAGCGAAGAATTGTAAATAGTGGGGGAATGGAGGGTGTAGAGATATAGAGATATTGAGATATAAACATATATAGATGTATAGATATAGAGACATAGATATAAACAGATAGAAAAAAAGACTTCTTATATATATAGCAAGATGAAATTGCAAGATGTGGCCCAAACAAGGCTCGTTTACACTTCACTACCTAAACATACAGTGTGAAAATATTCTTAAACACGGGGGTACATCTTTCACCACCCAGCCGTTTGCATTCGTCAACATCCTTACCTTAAGCTCTCTTCTCCTACCCGGCCTCACGTCTCCTTCCATGCTCCCCTCTTCTTCAATTCCCCTCCGCTTCTCCATCCTTCCTCGTCTCCTTTATCTCAGATGGTTCTCCCGCGCTTGACAGATTTTATTGATTTAGTTATCGTCGTCTCCACACCCACTCGATTAGCCGCCACCCCGCCGTCTATAGCCATGTCTCTGTCATTCCAAGGCTCAGACTCTGCCTCACTGAGTCGTAATCTTGCCCTGGCCCTCTCTCTACGCCCGGAAGCTGTCAATTACATTACTTTTAACCAGGATCTGTCTTGCATTGCCTTGGGTCTCCTGCTGGGCTACAAGATCTTTCTGTGTAAGAATCTGTTGACCCGGTGCTTCCAGCAACGCCGTGATGAACTGGTGGGCATAATAGAGATGCTATACGTGTCTCTGCTTGTTGCCGTCGTTGGGTTGGGCGATGAAATGGGTCTGCTGCCTAGGAAACTTAGACTTTTGAACACGAAACGGAACCTGACTATCTGTGATTTGACTTTCCCGCTGTCAATTCTCCGAGTGAAACTCACCAGGTCACGCATGGTGGTCATATTAGAGGAGCAGATATACATATATGATATTACAACCATGAAACTCTTACACACAATCGAAACAAGTCCAAATCCACTTGGCTTGGCTACCATCTCTGTCCTTGAAGATCCTCATACTGAGGATGTCATTTTGGCCTATCCTTCACCGCCTAAAACTCTTATTTATGACCTGCTAATCGCCCAGGGCGTCCATTCAAACGGTGGGGTCAAATCCGCCCAGAATAATATTCAACTGGTATCCCAGGCACCAAATCGAATAGGAGACGTCATTATATTCAATGTAAGCTCATTACAACCACTCCTGGTAATTGAGGCCCATAAGCTGACCCTTGCTGCCCTCTGTCTCCTGGCTGATGGTCATTTGCTTGCCACAGCTCTGGATAAAGGTACAATCATTCGGGTTTTCCTGGTCGAATCTGGTGTAAAGCTTTTCCAGTTTCGTAGAGGTACATATCCCACTAAAATATATCTGATTCTGTTCTCTCAGGATAATCGCTACGTGGTGGCCACTAGCAGCAGTGAAACAGTACACATTTTCCGGCTAGGTGAGGAAGAAGCTTTGGCTAATAAACAGAAGAAAAGGGGCAACAAAAAGGCCAAATTAAACGATTACGAAACTATCAAAGAACTCACAGAGATCGAGGAAAGGACAACAACAGAAAATTCTGGATCAAAAGACCAAGATTCCCAAGATTTAGTCATAAATGGTACAAAGGGCCTTGGCACAAATTCACTGAAAATAGTAAAGCAAAATAGTCATGGAAGCACTCACAGTAAGGCAGATAATGATGAAACGGCCGTAGATGATGATGATGAAGACGATGAAGATGAAGACGAAGAATTGAGTGACGATAGTGATCCAGAGGACCCAGAAGATACCCATTTGGATCTCCTGGGGAAACAACGGAAGCTTTCACAAGGATCGAACAACCTGTTTGCTAGTGTGTCGTCCAACGTATCTGGAAGTGAAGATCAGACTCTCAAGCTCCCAAAAAACGAGCCCATTATCGACCTGGCCCGGCTTTCGATGGCAAGGCTCATTCGTAGATCCTCCCAGACTTTGGGACGAAAAGCAGCCCAGAAGATGGGAGACTTCCTTCCCCTGCGGTTTTCTCTGATCCTCGAGCCAACTCGTCATTTTGCATCACTTAAAATCAATTCTGTGGGGAAAGATGTCAAGCTTTTGGCGGTCATGAGAAAAGAGGTTCTGGAAGATTTGGTCCCACATACCTATTTTGCAGCCAAGGAAGGAGCAGGAACCAGTCCCAACGCATATAAACCTTCATCACTTGAAAGAGATACCCCAGTAATGATGCAATTGATTCATATCCATGTCATAACTCTGGAGGGGATTTTTTACACCTATGGCTTGGATCCTGAACGTGGAGGAGATTGCATTTTGCTTCTGCAACATTCTTTAATAACAGAGACCGAAGGATGAGAGGTGTTTAAATTATTCATGATCATGTTTCCATAATCATGCAATGATTTAGCTTAAAATAATGTACCATATATAGATGTATAATGTATGTGATATGAAAAACGTAAGTTTACAGTCATTGCACTAATCTGAACGGAGTCGTGAATCAGGAGAATGCAGAGGTATTTACGGTGTCATTCATTTTAGCTTAAGAGTTATACCTACACCTAAGGATAGAGCTATGCTTAGACAGGTAAGAGTCTTGCATGTAGAGCTGAAAGTGGGATATATAAGTGTAGTAAATTTTTGTGAAGAGGAAGATAAAGAACCTAATAACCGGGTATCGGGCAACCCCAAAGAAGAAATTGCAGCACAGAAATGTTTTTATATCAATTCATGATTCAACGTGTTGAGCTCTCCAGGTTTTTATTCTACAAGCACCTCAAGAAACGTTTTAAAAAAAGTGTGGTATTTTTTGACCGTTACGCCCTTGCATAAAATTCCTTCAAGTGATGTGATGACTAGTCAAGCAATCCAGTTCTCTACAACCTTCTACGAAACCATCAAGACCTCTTCAACCATAAACTTCTTCAGCCATTAAGGCCTTAAAAATTATACAACTAATACGAATTCCACCTACATGATCCATTCTTTATCTTGTACGACAGTCACGCTTCCTCCACTTTTTGATGTATCTGATAACTGACCACCAAGCCCCGTTGAGCCGTTCGGCTGCGCCAACGCGAATCATCAACCTCATTTAAATAGTTCCTAAAAACTACTCAAAACCTCCTCAATGACATCGAAATACGATCTCTTGATTACTATAGACCGACAGGGAGGTCTCGTTCCAGGTCAAGATGACAGAAATTATGCTCCTGGTCAAACAATTTCCGGATTCTTCGACTTAACCGCCTACCAGCAACTCCAGTTTTCTCAGATCAGAGTCGCTCTCTTGGGCTTTTCTGAAACCACCTTTCTTGAAAATCAAAGAACATGGAAAGAGAAGCATATCTTCCTCAAACAGGTCCATGATGGACTTCCTGGTATGCAATTGAATAACGGCGATAAACGTCATTGTAACTGGTCTTTCCAGATCCCAGAGTTCTCTCATTGTGAGACCTGTGATCGCTCGGAACATCTTCCCCCACAAATGGATCACACTTCTGATGATTCCCGTCAGAGCAATATGAGTGCCTCCATTACGTATCAGATAGAGGTTCTGGTTGAAACTGTAGGTGTGGGTGATATTTTCTTCAACGAAAAGTTCAAAGTTCAGCCAATTGACACTGGCGGGGCCCCTGAAGGCTTGGGCGATAAGAAAAAGGGTTTCCCATATGTAGATATCACGTACAAGGCGAAATCGCCCTTGTTGATGGATGATCCAGCAACAAAACTGTTTCCAGTACCTGTAGCCAAAAAGAAGAGCGGTCTGTTCCGGTCGATGTTCAAAAGCATGTCGTTGGATGACGGTTATAATATACCATTGCGATTGGAAGTTAGACCTTCAGAGACGTCTGTATCACTTCTGTCCGCAGGCGGACCAATTTTACCACCAGTAGAACTTGTATTTTCTATCCCAGAGAAGGCTGCCGACAAGTTTCCATTTGAACTTGAATGTGGTACACTGTCTAAATTAGGCGAATTTTATATCAAATCCGTTTTGATTCGAGCTGTCTTTGGACAAATTCAATTGAGCTGTGCTGGCCGTCTGGGGGTCATACCTGATAATAGAATCATTTTGTTTGAAAATCAATCCATGAATGAAGTCTTCGATTTGGGTCTGGATCAAAATACCTTGAGAAACGGTAAGACATTTGATTTGGTTAGAGATTTGATAGACACTGATTTGGAGATCCCATTGGGTAAATATGGAGCTCAATTTAACAAGCATTGCAACCAAATCGGCAGAAAAGGTGGCTATCTAGTGGTATCTATTGGAGTATCCCCTACCCAGGACTCCAAAAAGCAGTATCTTGAAGTCACGGTTCCTTTTGCTTTCAAAGGGTTACCGATGGGCTCCATAAGCCAACCTGAAGCGGGTGGATCTTTCCAAGCACAAGGATTAGATTACAAGAGCCCATCTGGACCACCACCAGGTCATTATGAAGCACCATCTGGACCGCCACCAGGCCATTATGAAGCACCATCCGGACCACCGCCGGGAAATTTTGAAGCACCATCTGGACCACCGCCAGGCCATTTCGATGCACCTTCTGGCCCTCCACCGGGACACGTAGAAAGCTCTAACGAGACTTCAACTACTAATGATAATACAGCTTCTGCAGTTCGTCCACCGGGGCCACCACCAGCAGCTCCAACCACAGCTGGAATTCCAGCTTCAACAGAAGAAGATGCTCCTCCACCGGCTTACACCCCAGTACCATAGCAAATACATATTAACAATAAATGGCCTTCAAGTAATAAAGAGACAAAGAAGAATCAACCAGAGCAGCAACCGGAGTAAGAAGCAAAAAAAGGGAAAATGCAAAAAACAGTATAGATCAGTAGTATATAGCTCAAACTAATAATTATCCCGATTGTTTATAGCTTCTACCTTTAGGGTCTAATGACAATCTGTATCGTCGTTAAAAACATAGGGGCGAGCTGGGAATTGAACCCAGGGCCTCTCGCACCCGAAGCGAGAATCTTACCACTCGACCACACGCCCACCTTGTAATTTGATTCTGACCACAAATGTGCCAGGTGGGAGGCCGCTTGTTGCCGAAAAGGAAGGCGAAAGAGCGGAAAAACGTCAACAAGCTGCATATGTTAAGCTTTAAATGGGTACAATAAATTGATTTGAAGCATTATTAGCCTTTTTCATAAACGTCAACTTGAAGAATAGTCCAAAAATCGCTGCTTTATGTCGACTTTAATTGCCATTAGTAAGGAACAAACCACAAAAAAAATAAATAATTTTTATCTTGAACTCACTTAAGAGCCAAACTGGCTGCATCAAAGACTGAAGTACTCGCCATAAGCATACCGATACGTAAGTCGTCAACTCATGATCATTTATGAGGCACAACATAGTAATAAGTTACAGAGTTCAATTTCTGGAGCATCATTGCACCCCGAGAAATTGATGCCGTTTTCCCACCGATAATACCTACTCTCTCCTTCCCTCCCCTTCCCCTTCTCTTCCCATCTCTTTTCTCTCTTCTCTTCTCTTCCCTCTTTTCATTAACTCCACCAAATTTCAATCACATCTCATCACTACCACTATGACGATTACTGAACGCAAACGGCTCTCTGCGGGCCTTAGTGTCACTTCTAAAGTGTTTGTTCGCTCCAGAAATGGTGGTGCTGTTAAGATCGTTCGTGAACATTACTTAAGAAACGATATTCCTTGTTATTCAAGAAATTGTCACTCCTGTTCTCTCTCAGCCAAACCAGATGCTGAAGGCGAATTGCCACAATTTATCCTCTCTGACGAACCGTTAAAGATCTCTACCGGTGAACGTCATTACGTGGTTCTAGACACAAACATTATCCTTCATGCTATGGACTTCGTAGAGCTGCCAGAGTGCTTTTTCGATGTCATCATTCCCCAGACAGTATTGGAAGAAGTGAAAAATCGTCTGTTCCCCATATATCAACGTCTCAGAGCCCTTGTAAAGGCAGCAGATAAGCGCTTTGTGGTTTACCATAACGAATTCTCTGAATACACCCACGTGGCCCGTGCTAAAGCCGAACTGTCTAATGACTTCAACGATAGAGCCATCAGAAGAGTAGCATCATATTATCAAGAACATTTGACAGCAAATAGCAACCCAAAGGGTAAAATCAGTATCATCTTTGTTACAAACGATAATGATAACCTCGCTAAGGCTAAAAAGGAAGGAATTAGGGCTTATAAGCTCCCAGAGTACGTAGAACTTTTACCTAATGCAGATTCTCTTAGAGATAGAATCCCGAACACTGATCAGAGCTCAGATATCCCACAGGAAACACTGTACCCTGAATATTACTCTAGCTCTCGTGTTTTGGGTGGTCTTCGTAACGGTACCTTGTATCAAGGAGTTTTGAACATTCTGGGCTATAATTTCCTTGAAGGTTCTATTCTGGTTGCAGCATTCAAGAAACCATTACTCATCTTGGGCTCTAGAAACCTCAACCGTGCATTTAATAGTGACTCTGTAGTTGTAGAACTTCTACCTAAGGACAAATGGCGTGAACCTTCAACTTCTATTGTAGAAGAGGAGGTTGATTTGGGAATGGATGACAACCCTGAACAAAATTCTGACGAGGCTATCATTTCTGATAAAGAACGTCGAATGCTTGCCCAAGATGCTATAGCTAACCCTGCTCGTCTTCAACCCACTGCCAGAATCGTAGCCATTCAAAGAAGATCCTGGAGATATTATGTCGGTCAGATCACCCCTTCTTCTGTAGGAGACCCCAGCAATTCTGGAACGGCTGCACAGTCTGTTTTCGTGGTTTTGATGGACAAACTATTACCCAAAATCCGTATGAGGACTCGTCAAGCCCAAAATTTACTAGGAAAACGTATAGTTGTAGCAGTGGATTCATGGCCAGCTACTTCTAAATATCCTCAGGGTCATTTTGTTCGTAGTCTTGGTGAAATCGAGAGTGCAGAAGCAGAAACAGAAGCTCTTTTACTCGAACATTCCGTTGAATATCGTCCATTCTCCAAGGCCGTTTTGGACTGTCTTCCTGTGGAAGGTGATAAATGGACTGTTCCTTCTCTGATCCCAAGCAATAGACGTGATTTGAGAGATAAATTGGTGTGTCTGATTGATCCTCCTAGTTGTGTGGATATCGATGACGCTTTACACGCTCAACAGCTTCCAAATGGTAACTATGAAGTTGGGGTACATATTGCAGATGTCACTCACTTTGTGAAAGCAGGTACAGCACTTGACAATGAAGGTGCACTGAGAGGTACTTCGGTATATCTCGTAGACAAAAGAATAGATATGTTACCTATGCTTTTGGGGACGAATTTGTGTTCATTACAACCTTACGTCGAAAGATACGCCTTTTCAGTCATTTGGGAGGTGGACGAGAATGCCAATATCATCAATGTTGACTACACAAAGTCAGTTATCAAGCTGAGAGAGGCTTTTCTGTACGAGGCCGCTCAAAAGAGGATCGATGACCCATCACAACAAGACGAACTTACAAACAGTATGCGTATATTGATGAAGCTCTCCAAGAAATTGAAGCAGAAGAGAATTGATGCTGGTGCCCTTAATTTAGCATCTCCAGAGGTCAAAGTGTATATGGACTCTGAAACTCTGGACCCTGGTGAAGTTGAAATCAAAAAGCTCTTGGATACGAACTCTCTTGTCGAAGAATTCATGTTGTTTGCCAATATTTCAGTAGCCCGGAAGATATACGACTCTTATCCGCAAACAGCCATGCTTCGTCGCCATGCTCCTCCTCCAGCCACAAATTTCGAGGCCTTGAATGAACAATTGGCTACCCGAAAGACTGGTTTGGATCTTAACATCTCTCTTTCTTCGCTGAAGGCTCTTGCCGATTCTTTAGATCGTTGTGAAGACCCCAAGGATCCTTATTTTAACACCCTTTTAAGAATTATGTCAACCAGATGTATGATGGCGGCCGAGTATTTCCCTGCTGGATCTTATGGGTATCCAGAATTTCGCCATTATGGATTGGCCGTGGACATCTACACTCATTTCACTTCTCCTATCCGTAGATATTGTGATGTGGTGGTACATAGGCAACTTGCAGGAGCAATTGGGTATGAAGATTTGGATCTTCTGCATCGAGACAAGACTAAGATGGAGCTTATTGTTAAAAACATCAATAGACGTCACCGAAATGCCCAGTTTGCTGGTAGAGCATCCATCGAATACTATGTTGGACAAGTGATGAAAAACAATGAACTGGAGCAGGAAGGATATGTGATCAAATGTTTCAACAACGGTATTGTGGTTCTTGTACCAAAGTTCGGGGTGGAATCACTTATCAAGATCGATCTTATGGGAACAGACGAAGAATATGATGAGGATAAGTTCGAGTTGAATTTTGTTGATTTCAAGGGAAAGAAGAGATCGGTAGGAGTATTTGATAAGGTTAAGGTTGATGTGAAGTCGGTGAAGGATGAGGTTACAGGTAAGAGAAAGGCGCAGTTGGTGTTGAAATAGAGAGTTTTATAGAGATATAGAGATAGATATTGACATTGATATTGATAGAATTAGATAGAAGTGGAAGTATAAGTGACTGTAGAAGTAGAAATAGAAGCATATGGGTATAGATGTAAATATAGATATAGATGTAGATGTAGATGTAGATAGATGCTGATAGAAATACATCAATGCTGATACTTCACTCTGGAAATGAAGCGTAGATTTTCAAAAAGAAGTACTTCAGTTGAAGCATGGAAGACGTCAAAGCAAAGAGGTGGATATAGTACTTTCACCTCCATGTGTCCTTCTGCTACATCGGCTTTGTTTATCATTCTATTTTAATATACTGTCTCAGCCAAGATACTCTACAAGCTGCTTTATCGTCACAAGCTTAATTCCATGCTTCTTACCAAACTCAATACAGTCATCAAGACGCAGCATGAGCCCGTCCTCATCACGAACCAACTCACAGATGGTTCCCGATGGTTGCAAGCCTGCGAGTTCACACAACTGCACAGCTGCTTCAGTATGTCCACGGCGTTCTCTTAAAAGACCCTTGGCGGCTCTGAGGGGCAATAAATGACCTGGTCGAATGAAATCGTCTGGTTTCAGGGCTGGATCGGCAAGACTACGAGCAGTTAAGGCTCTATCATGGGCCAGAATTCCAGTGGTGGTGCCGTGAGCATAGTCACACGTCACGGTATATGCGGTACCATGACGGTCAGTTCGATCTTTAAGCATAGGGGGTAAGTCAAGTGCATCTGCTCTTTCAGCGGACAATGGGTTGCAGACATACCCAGAGGAGTAACGAACAAGGAAGGCCATTTTCTCCTGGGTGACCTTTTCTGAAGCGATGATCAAGTCACCTTCGTTCTCACGGTCTTCGTCATCCATAACGACCAAGAACTCTCCATTTTTGTAAGCCTCGATGGCCTCAGGCACTGAACAGAACGTCATTGATGGTCGGGTTTATGGGTGGAAAATGTGAAAAGTGGGGTGTGCGCAGGTTGGGTGATGATCTAGGAAGGAGATTCGAAATGGTAGCAAATTTCAGAGGGTAATGAGTGTGAAAGGGGATGGTCAGAATGCTGGATATCACGTAGCAAGGTGAACTGAAAGCTTGAGGTTTCTTCTCAATTAGTCCTTAATAAGGAGTTCTTACAAATTTTTTTAAGACACATCTCTACAGTTACTTATACTACAGTAGTTGACCTGACCCGCACTCATGTTAGTCATTATCACAAATGGGCTGTCTTCTTACGTAATCCCGAAGCTACCTTAGTAAGCGGTTGAGTTAGTCAGCGAGGTGGGTAAGGGCACGTGACAAGAGACCGGTAGGTAGTTGACAGATTTTCCACCACCGTATAACTTACCGTTAGCGATGAATAGGCCACCATTCTCCCGTTCCAAGACAGTGGTAGATCCAATTACAGGTGCAGAGCTCCAATTCACTGCAGTACATCTTCTTGATAAAATTTTGGTCAACGTTCAGATCGACGGGGCCATGGATACAACTCTTGACGTTCCCCTTTCCACTGGAACTGCAGTGAGACTTGCTGGTAATGGAAGTTGGGATCTGGACACCGGAATCGAGCCGGTAGTACTCGTAGGATCTCGAGCTATCAAGATGAACGTGGTGGCTACTCAGATTGCAAAGCTTGTGCACATGACAGGCAAGGGAGTGTTGCTTTCCATCGGATCCCGCTGGTTCGGTCCGGATGAAGTTCAAGAGACAGATTTTGATAAGCTTCAGATGGTGCTTCTTGGTGTGAAGGGCGTTTTATAGAATGAGAGAGAGAGACAGACGAATGTAGATGGAAATATATACATAGAGACATTTATAGATAGAGATACATGAAGGTAGAGAGAGATGGATACAGATAGATAGAGATAGATAGGGATAGATAGATACAGATAGAGATGGAGAGACATCTATAGATAGAGATAGCGCAATTGTAGATTGTCCAGAATGTTTGCCAAATACCTGCCATCTTCACCATATATATGACATTACAACCATAACGTACATCTACACATCATCTCCTATTCTCTTCCCATTACTCTATTCAATATTATTCAATATGATTCAATATCTACTATTTCTTCTCCTTCTTTTCCTCTTTCACCTTCTCCTTGACTGGAACTCTACGCTCCAGCTTACCCCAGACTAACTGATGGGGGGTCATGTACTTGGCCAACTCTTCATCAGTTACTGCCTTTCTTCTGGTCTGGAAGGCTCCAATGTACTCCTGTAAAACGTCAATACATTGCTTCTTCATCTCTCCTGACAAAATCTCCCCCTTCTTGTAACCATTTGAAAGTTCTTCCAACTTGTCATCGTCATCGGTAAAGAAACTCAAGTATTGGTATGATACATCCACGTCAGGGTCACCTCCATACTTACGATGTTCTTCCATAGAAGTCTTTCCACCCAGAAAGGCGTATTTATTGATCTTCTTTTGAATTTGCTTGGCAGTATCATCCATAAACACCCCTGAATTGGCATCAGAGGATGACATCTTGGTGGTGGATCCTTGAAGAGCAGGGAAGAACTTGGCATGGATCAAAGAGGGCTTCAGATACTTCAATTTATCGGCCACATCACGACAAACCCGGAAATATGGGTCCTGATCAATAGCACAAGGGATAAGACACGGAGTCTTGGCTGGAAGACCCAAAACATCCGGGAAAGATGAAGGAAATGCCGCCAGAATTTGAATCAGGGCAAAATGAAGCTTACCAATACAATCCATATCAGTAAATCCAAACACCTTTTTGGCAGTGGTGGTGGTAATTTGACGAGATGTTTTGACCACGTTTTCGTAGAAAGCTCCACCCATGTACTGGAAATCAGAGAAAATGAAGGTATTCTCTGGCTTGAACCCAATGGCCACGATATCTTTGGCATTTTCATGGGTAAATTTCTTAACGTCATCAACAGTTAGCTTATGTTTGAACAAAAATTTTTCATCGTCAGTAAGTTCAACCACCAATGGAACATCGAAAACCTCTTGTAACCATTTGGTGAACTCAAATGGGATCATATGACCCAAATGCATGGATCCTGCTGAAGCACCCCGACCAGTGTACAAGAAGAAAGGTTTCCCTTGTTCGTATAAATCCAAGATCTTCCCCAAGTCTCTCTCGGAGAAGAAGATACCTCTTTTAAGGAAAGGATGTGGTTTATGACCGGTGACAGCTTCGAATCGGGCTAAGAATTCGGGGGTAATTTTACGGGTTCCAAATTGGTCGATGAGCTTGTCGTAATCAATCGACTGTTGTTGGCCGTCTACCACGGCACCTTCAACGTCCCAAGGAGTGATGTTTTGTTCCTTTTGTTCAGTAGTGGTGGTTTCCTCGTTAAGGGCTAATTTGGAGACATCTGGCGTCGTTTCGGTCATGGTTTAAGTACTAGAAATCGGTTAAACCTTTGAAAAATTATGACTCAGTTGGTTGATAATTGACGAACGCGCGATCAAATTGGAAATATATATGGAGGGTAGAAAGAACAAGGGCAGTAGGGCATGATAAAAAGAGGTATAAAGGGAGATGTGGGGGTGTTAATGGCAGTAGAGTGGTGGTAGGGTAAATTCAAGAATCATCTGAAGTAGGTTTTGTTATAAGATGCATACCGGGCGAGATGTTTCTACTTGGCGGTATGTGGTCTTTTTAAACCACGGGAATGAATATTTAAAGATGTATAATTAAAGATGTATTTTAAAGGATGTATAATTAAAGACGTATAATGAATACAATTATGATGATTAATGTCGAGGTTATATTGGGCATGTTGCATAATAGATTTCTGACGACCTTCTTAATTTGTCACGTCATATGATTACAGGAAATCCCGATCGCTAGAAGTGCTTATACCATGGAAAGGCATCGCTATCACATCATTGAATATCACTTTATTCCCAGAGTACACAAGATGCATCGAAGCTACACAATAAAGGAGAACAGAGAGTCACACCCAGCCGGGTTAATATTATCATCTTCAGCTAAATAATTTCAGCCTGTGATAGTGGCTCGATCCTACTACTCCCTCATTCATTCACATCGACTCTTCATCTTACATTCACTTCTCTTCTTAACTCCCTACTAAACTTCATCTACATCAAATCTAAGAAACGTTATTATTTATTTAACCCATGCAGAACCCTTATAATACACAGTTTAAAAGGCAAGCTTGGTGAAAAACCATTGGTTCTTACCGGATTGGTGTCTTTCCTCGAAAGCCTTCTTGACAACCTTCTTGGCTTCTTCTCTCTGGGATGGTTCTTCCAAAGCTTCAGAAGTGACAGCAGACTTGAAAGATTCGACATCCAAAGAGTATCTGGTTGGCATTAAGTGGTTGTAGTTGACTAATTTAACAAATGGCTTAACCTTGGTTCTCTTGGCGGTCTTCTTGGCACCCAACTTCTTGGTGACCTTCAATGGGTATCTTTCAATACCGGCAACGATGGCGTGTGGGAATGGGTGAGCCTTGGTACCTTCATCGTGAGGCTTCACGATGACAACCTTCTTACCGGCGTAACGACCACGGACGACAATAGCTAGAATTGTTAGTATTCAGTGTTTAACATATACCTTTTACTGGCTAGATACGAGACTAGAGAGGGGGTAGGGATGACTTATGGAGGTGAAGCCCACTTGTCACACGACTCGATGCCGTTGAATGACTGCTGTCGACGACATTACCCGTCACAGTAAGTGACTCTTCTTCGAGTGGACTTAGTCACAACAGCTTACTATCGTACTTGTTGTCAAATATCGTGGACTGGAATTCAATCCGCCCCTGCAAAGCTTTTGAGATGCCTCGATGGATCCTTTTAATTGGGTAGTCGATGGGGAATGCAAAATTTAATCGGTTCGAAGGGCTCTCTATCCAGTTCTCTGCAGCTCAGAGCATACACACATCCTCCTAGTGCTCAACCTATAGCTTAATTGTTACATACCAACTTTTCCTGCCTTAATAAACTTGGCCATTTCTGCTGTAATACTAGTGATTAGACTGAAAAATTTTAATCCTTGTCTCGTTTTCCTTGTGCGGAGGGTGGAAAAAAAGCCTGTATGGGAGAGACGATTTTGTGTAACCTCTGGGTCATTTCCTGCGCATAGCACGGGTATCAGATGTACACTTTGTGACTGCGAATTGTATGCAGAAATAAACCCCTATCATTTGTTAGGGGGAGAATGGTGGGTCACGTGCTTCGGCTCTCAGGGCAAACCCTTGACAGAGGGATCGCATCAAATGAGGTTACCTTTACCAATGCGGTAATATGTGTCGGTCTCTAGTAGCCTGGTTGGGTCTTCATTAGGGTCACATTGGATATTTGTTAATCGACGGGCGACCAACTTCACGGGATGCAGTTCATGGAACGGTATTAGGAGACTCCAATGAAGACACGAGGATGACTGCTGCTACTTGCTGAAACATATAAACCCTGCTATTTCTTTGCAATTAAATAGTCGCTGTCATCTATGTAGACCTTCACCCCACCTTATCGGAGTTGCATTATTTTTAATCGCACAGCACATTTCGTATCTGAGCACAAGTACTTGTAAATGATGTGATGAGGGAAATTGTTCCCATCACCACAGTCAAATTGATAAATCAGGATGCAGGTACTGTATTAGAAGCACGGATGGGTTACGGAGGTGGAATAGGCGGTGTATTCCATGGAGTTCCCTGGCACGTTGGAGGTGATGCTGGTGGTGATAAATCTGGCGGGGGTGGTGGGATAGGCGGTCTGGTTGGTGATATTGGCGGTGGAATAGGAGGGGGCATTGGCGAAGATGAAGATGGTGGAGTGGGGGGAGGAGTTGGAGGGGGGTTTGGTAACGATAAAGGCGGCGGAGGAGGTGCTGCGGGAGGTCATGTAGATAAAAACCACACCAGTTTCAACGGAGGAGGCGGTGGAGGAAAGGGCCCCATTGGAGGCGGATTTGGAGGTAGCTACGAGTCGAACAGAACCAACAGGTCATGGAATGCAAGCTGGGGGTTTCACCATAATAATAGGAACACAACCATTATAAATGCTGCTGCTACACTTATATGACATCTAGATAAACAGTTGCCTAAACCACTGATCGAGCTTTACAGTTTCTCATTTTAGGTAAGTCAACACCTCTCGATATTATAACTCAAATATACACTAAACCTAACAATCATATCGTGGTTTGTACAATTTTTTTCTTATCTATCTCTTCATATTTTGTGAACATCAAAACATCATGACTACCTATGATCTCCCCTATTTCATGCAACATCGTATTTTGCCGTCTTTTATGTCCTTCCAATTATTAATCCCTCGTCTCTGTAACGTATCTCCCTACAAATTAAAACTATGTCAGTGCAGTCTATGAATGATATACAGATATAAAAGTCCTTTTCTCTTATTCATATGTCTATCAACTACTCGATCACTTATTTCGACTTCGGGAAAGAAGCTTCGAGTTCAAGGAAGTAATCTTAGGGTTTCCCAGTTGCTGTTGCTGTTGTTGCTGTTGCTGCTGTGGGTGTGTGATTCTACTTTTGTAAGGCGTAGACCAATTTTTGGCTTCGGTTTCCTTGCTGAAGCTGGTTCTTTGAGTTGGGGAAAAACTTCCGGTCACAGAGGAAACGGCCATCTGCGCTGCAAGAAGGGTGGCTGATTCATCTTTGCTGGAAAGTCCTGTCGACATATTGAGATTAGAAGGGGGAGGAGGAGGCTTTCTTTTAACACTCTTGGAGGCTTTAACCTTCACCTTCTCTGAGGTAGATTGTTTAGGAGAGTTGCTAGCGTAGTAGACCCCCAAATGAGGCAATTCTTCCGAATCTTGATTGGGTGATTGACTTTGGCTAGTGGACTTCAATTTGGGGCTTGTGATAGTTTTGGGACTTGTCACAACCTTAAGGATATTTGGAAGTTTAGGGCTAGATGAGAATTGAGCGCTTTGATTGACAACAGGGGTGGTATTTCTCAGACTACTAGCCGATTTTGCAGAGGCTCCAGAGGCAGAAGTTCCAGAAGTTCCAGAAGGTCCAGTAGCACCACTAGATCCAGAAATAACACGAACATTTTGCACATCCTGTAAATTTTGAGCACTGGGGTTTGGAGTTCCAGTACTTGTATTAAAATTACTTGGTGGCTCCAGGTCAGCCCTTGAAACCTCTAATTTACGTTCATGTTCATTGGTCTTAGCCTTCAACAAAGCCTCTGTCCACGAATTAACATCGAATTTCTCAACTTCGAAAACAACTGCCGTTTCCACCAATTTGACAGCAAATACTCCGGTAAGAGGAACTATCCTCAGCAGGAATTTGTTGGAAACTCCAGAGGAAACCACTTCTTTCAATTGCACAAAAGGATGGTCCAATTGTAACTCTAAAACAAGTTTGTAATTTTGTTTGGCATCGTCACGTAAGAAGAGAAGTACCCGGCCGTGAGTAGTAATCAACATGCTACAAGTTTGCAGTTTCTCCAAAGGTGAAGTCACGGTAGAATTTGAGGAATTGTCAGTATTACGAGTGCCCACAGGTAATAATTTTTTGAAGAGGGAACGTTTCGAGGTACTTCCAGAATCATCATTTTTCTTCGTAGATCCCAGTCTCTTCAAATCCCCTTCATTAGAAGCTTTAGATGAATCATTGGAGGAAGGATCCTTGGGCTCTTCGGGGATAGTTAAAGCCACCAGCTCATCAAAGGATTCATCATCTTCATCAGCCCCACGCAGAGTGGCTCCATTGGAAAGATTGACGAAACGACCATTAGAACGACCATTTTTCAGGCCACCAAGTGGCAGATCGACTACCAGTCCCCTATATTTCCGTTCAAAGTTCTCAACGGTGACCTTCTGGGCAATGACGGGACCGATTTTGAGGATTCTCTCATTATCATGATGTAAATATCCCAGCCATGCTTGCTCGAGGGGAGAAATCGGAGTAACGTCCAAGACCCGACTTTTAGACTTGCTCAAAGACAGAGAGGACGAAGTCGACTCTTTCAGTCGCCTGCTACCGGCGGTAAGTGTTCTTATGGCATGGGCATTTACTTGTGGTCGCAAAATATTGGTACCAGGGATGTAATCAGCCGGGGCCCGTTTCTTTTCCTTGGATTCTTTAAGCTCCTTGGCCTCTTTGAGCGCTTGAGTTGGTTCTCTTTCATTGGGTTCTCTTTCTATTCCCCTTTCCCTAGATTCCTTCTTGACTCCTACTTTCTTCTTTGTATCCTCGTCCAGAGGTCCTAAGGCAAAAGCAGCAGCACTGGCAGGATTGACCTTGGTTTGAGGCTTTCTTGTTGTCTGTGAAGGAGCAGGCAGACTTTGAACACTCTTGACAGTTTGAACGCTCGAACTTGATCCAGCAGCAGATGGAGCGGGGATTCTTTCTTTAGTCTTCCTTGTGGGAACCTTCAGCAGCAGCAGTGGTTGTTGTTGTTGCATCAGAGCTGGTTTCATCATCAGCTTTGCACTCATCTTATAAGGTCCAAGCTCCGGGTGTCCAGACATCCAGATGGCATCGAAATCTGACCAGTCTACTCCTTCATAAAAGATATGTCTTTGAATTTGCAGGATTGTGAATCTTCTCAGCGGTTGAAGAACCAAGATTTGCTTGATTAAATCACGAACGATCATTGGGAACCCAGCAGAGAACGCATATTGTAACTTGGTTATTCTTTGGAACGTTTGATACTCATTGGCTCCTTTAAATGGGGGTTTCCCTGCAATCATTTGGTAAACAATACAACCAAAAGCCCAGAGATCACCCGGTTTTCCACAATATTTGGAATCCAAGAGTTCTGGCAGGACATACTCAGCAGTTCCTACGAACAGCTTAGCCCTTACATCCAAAGGATATTCTTCTTCTTCAGAGTCCAGTTCCAGAGGCAGGTCCTTTCTCTTCTTCTTCTTCTCTAATAAACGAGCGGTACCGAAATCTGTGATCTGAATCCGCATTTGGGAGTCTAAGAGGATATTTTCGGGCTTAATGTCTCTATGGATAACTCCATTGCTATGCATGAAATTCATTGCATCGAGCAATTGTACTGAAAAATGACGGACACAGTCTTCATTCAAGGATCCGTATTTCTTAATCAAGGTAAGAAGCTCACCATTAGAAGCATATTCAAGAACGAAGAAAAGCCGGTGTTTATCCTGGAATGTGAAGTAAAGAGAGATAATCCCACATCGATTAGCTAATCTATTTAAGGCATGTTTTTCAATATTTACATATTTGACCTTCTTTTCCTTGATGATGTGTCGTTTATCCAAGATTTTGACAGCATACTTGGTCGAAGTATGCTTATCTGTGGCCAACACAACTGTCAGATACAGTCCTTCACCCAAGGACTTACCGAATTTGAAGTCATCGACTCCTCGAGTAAGAGTGGTATATTTATAGGGGTTCTCCGGGTCCTGGATGGTTCTAGTGGCATGGTAATGGTCTGTAGAAGTTCCATCGACAAGCTTGGCTAAATCAAGAGAGTTCGTGCTCAGATTGATATTCGACTTGGACGGAGTTTTCAGGATAGCTGGTCTTTGAGGGGTTGGGCCAGTAGTAGTAGTAGGAGATGTAGATGTAGTCTTGGCTACGTCAGGTGGAGTTGGGGCAGGGTGAGTGGGTTCAGCGGGCACAGTCCCCCCAGGGTGGACTCCACCACCATTGGTGGGCTGTGAAACACCTTTGGCCGCCAGTCTTCCTGCTAAATGATCCACCGCAATCGAATCGGAGGATCTGTATACATCAGAAAGGCTCAAATGGCGGTCTCCTAGCAGACCCAGAAGCAGATCTCTGGAGGCCATTTGGTGTTCGTAGCTGTCACCAATGCTCTCTACAGCAGAGATATCGTTATCAGTGTCAGCGTATGAACCGTTTTCGAGGTCAACTACTGGCAAGGGCAGTGCTAATCCACTCTGATGATGATTTTCCAGTGATTCTTGTTGCTGGTTGGTTTCGTAGACAGAATGCCGTAATCTTCGAGCCAAATAAGCGGGCTCGTTATTGGCCAGATCGAGTGTATCTTGCAGTTGATTGCCCAGCGGGTTAGCATACGAGTTGTAGATGCTGTCAAGGTCCTGAGTGAGTTCCAGAAACGACAGAAGGTGTCCAGATGGGGGAGAAAGCGGGTCGCTCTGGGTCATTTGGCGGCGATGCAAGAAAGTAGGCACAGGAGTTGGAATTGGGGCCTGATTTTAGAGGAAAGAGTCGATTTCTATGGGGCACTAGTGTGGGTTGAGTGTGCTTAAGGGAATGAACTGGTTTCGGGCGTATCTACTGGGGCATTCCCTGCGGTGAATAGGCTTGCTCTTGGACGGGCACTTGTTGAATCCGTTGGCACTTTCGATGTATGCAGGTGATCTGTGGGTGGATTGAAGCACTGGGGAAAGTAGTAGAGGCAGAGTGCAGGGGGTGGGGAGAGTCAAGAAGGAGAAGCGAAGAGAGGGAGTCAAGCAGGAGACACGAGAGAAGAGAAGAGGAGAGTAGAGAAGCTATAACGCAAGAGGTGTGGTGGGTTGTATTGGCCATGGCTTTATGTGAGGTGGGTATTTACCTTGTGTACTTTTTTAATGGAAAGGTATTATATCGGTGTCGATTATAGCCGTCTATTAACTAAAAGCCCGGTTTTTTTGTAAGACAGCTAAAAATAAACGAGAGATAGAGGTAGGTGGATCTATAATTACGATTAAAAGTGTACACATATGGAGACATAAGACTTATAGCCACGGATATAGAGATACATAGTTAGAGATACATATCAAAAGACTACAGTTAGATATACATTTACAGACTATAGCTGGAGATTATAGCGAGAGATAAAGGCAAAGATGAAATTGCTCAGAAAAATTCAACAGCAAATTCTTGAAGAAATTAAGTATATGAGCTAGCCAAACTACGGAAATAAAAGCATCCAGAAGCTATATCAAAATAGATGCAGTTTCAAAAATTCTAAGTTTGGACCGTCTACCTCTATTATTGATGGTTCTAATGCAAACGATTCAGCCTCAGATGCTGCAATTTTCTTGCCGTCTCCGAAATGCTGCGGCTCGGGTTTCAGCGAGAGCAACCGGGCAGCAACTACACTTCTATTTAGGGAAATGGGAAAATTGGTAAAGGGGGGTGTTGCTACCATTCCAAGTAATACTACTTTAATGTGGTATTGTAATGCTTCTGCCCTGGTCTCTAGCCCGCTATCTACTTCATCAATCTCTATGCATTTGCACCTAATTTAGAACGGTGTCTCTTCCATTTTATGTTCCACTTTTGCAGTCTCCGTTCACTATTTTCTTCTCAAATTTAGCGTGTTCCGGTAAATTATAAGCACTACCCCACTAAAGCATCTAGCATACCAATTACCTCACATTAATATATCTCCATGTAAAAAGTAATACAATCCTCTTATCATCTACATAATCCAATTGCTTTGCGATGTTCCGTTGTCAAAACCCGTCTGTGGCTGATTTTACCTCTAAGACTCCCGATGTGCTGCCCGAACTTGAGCCCTGCCCTCTGCCTTTACCTCCAGTACCCTTAACATTACCGCCCGCAATTTTGACAGCCCCATGTAATCCCTCGCTGCAACCTGCTCCACCAGCCCCACTTAAACTATTTGCTAAGCTTGTCACTGCACTCACCAGATGGAAACACCACCACCACTCTCCAAGATTTGCAGCGAAAGAAGAAGAGAAATTACCCAAATCTGCGACTACAATTGGTCCTATATCCCTCCCAGCAACCCCTCTGTGTCTTCTACTGGCTCCAATGATTATCTGTATTGACTCTCCTCAAGAAATGGAGCAAACCCGGAAGCTTTCTCATCGTACTCGTATAGGTAGCGAACGCACAGTATACAGCTCACCACCGTTATCACCACAATTGGGTGGTGATGGTATCTACGATGCTTGGCAACATGGCCATCTCCTGTACTGGGATGAAGTCAGTAGTTTCTCCTCCTCCGATAATTTTAGTGCAATTCTTGGCCCCACGGGTCCCTTTCTGTAGCCTTCTTCATGTAGCCCTTGCTAAAGTTAGCCAGTTTGCACCCAGCAAACACATACACTAAAAATTCTGGTACGAGTCCACACCGTCGGTGCTTACTTCTCCGCTTTCGTCCTCGCTGCCGGAGATGCAGCAAATCCTCCACTACTCACTCCGACTCCACTTCTTGGTATTGCGTTGGCGCAGATAGCTGCCCATTGGATGGCAAATACACGGCTTTGGTAGGTGACATCATAAGCCATGCAGATGATGTCTGCAGCATACTATCAACAATAGACAAAGACGCGCCAAGATGTGGACCATAAGCGAAAATGGACTCCTTTTGATATAGTTTAGAGTCTACAACGTTGGGCACTTCTGTTGCCCTGTTTTGGCCTACATGCCTACAATCAACTGTGCTCAACAACTGTGTAGCTTATGTATACCAATTAACCAAAATCAATAATAAAAATAGTCAGAGGATCCGGAATTTGTAGCATAAAACATATTTGGGGGAGGTAGGCTGGAGGAAGCGGGAGCAAGCGGCCACACTTCGTATGCCGAAACTACTCCGAGAATAATAGGTGGAGGGGAGAGAAGGTTGGTTGTGGAACCAGAATCTCCGAAGTCAAGACTTTCCCCCACCCGTGATCGTAGCGCATCTCAACTTGGGAAAGCTTAAACTTTCGAGACATCTATTGTCCGAATCTCGGCAACATCTAGAACTAGATCTATATTACTTTACATATACATCACACTATACATTGGAAGAGGTTAGGTAACAATCGACAGGCATTGTTGTTTTATATCGACATCCTGGAACTAAGGCACTCCCGTTCTGTAATTTCTTCAATTTGCTTATCTTCACCACCACGTAATTACCCCGTAACTGAGACCTGCAGCAGTTCTTGCTCCGACTCTCCGCGGCGTCTTTCCTAACTTAGAGGATGCTCAATTTACGAGAAAATAATCCGAAAAACCGTTGCCATCATGGCATTACTATTGTTTGCTCCAATACACAACAAAGAGAGATCGGTTGAGCTGAGTATGATGATGGACCATCTCGGTAAACGAATGGAGAACAATCCTGCTTCAACTCACCTTTGCCCAGGTTCAGTACCTATATTTATGGTCTGCTCATCATGCATATCCTCCTACGATGCACCCTTACCGTACATGGGCTCTCTCTCCCCACAGTTTCCTTTCCAGCTGTTATCTCAGCCACTTTTGATCAATTGACCACTAAATTGTTTATTATTGTTTTTTTGTTTAAACCACCACCCCATGTAGCACCCCATGTAACCACCACAAGCAGCCACCCCATTTAGCCACCCCATTTGGCCACCACAAGCAGCCACCCAAGTTGACCACCCCGCGTATCCACCACTCCACTACCATACCGCCCCCATCTACCATTCCTCATTCACCTCCTCCTATTTTCTTACACATCTGCCCTCTGTATGTAGAGTTCACGGCGTTCGCTAGCGACGGTTATATTTTTTTTACCCCTCCGTCTCCTGTTTACTTGACATGGGTAACTCCAACATTATCAATTACATTAATTCTACACATTTTACTTCTATCTGCGATGCGTTTGCCCATCAATTTCCTCTCTGCATTTCCCTAAAAAATCTCTGGTCTCATTTCCGACAATTTGTCAACCTTTTCTTGTCGATTCTTCTATCATTCTCTTAAGAATCCCTCTCTATCTTTGCACGTTTTTCTCGCTTGGTCAATTCATTTTGTCTCCCTCGCTAACTCGATTAAACTATCGTTGCGCACATCTCCACGGAATTCCTCTCCCTATAGAAACGTCCAAACTCAATTGATGTTCATTTCCATTGGTCACTAATTACATATCCTTGTATAAAATACCTGATCATCTCTCTTACCCTCATAATCTCCTCTACTTCAACATTTGGAACTCACTATCTTTATCACTTATCATGCATTTTTGTGTCACCTCTCGCATAAAAAGAAATTTTCTGCAAATCAGTTAATAAAATCAAACAAACTGTTTCTTCATTTAAACAATAAGGGGTCCTCCAAGGTCTCACCATAGTCATAAGCCTCCCTCCAACTGCTCTCATTATATTGTGCAGTGAATAGATTCTACAAATTGTGGATTTTCTGACCTGAAACCCCCTATAACTGGTCAATATATTACCCCTTCTACAGCTCAAGACCGGACAAAACTTAACCCTTCCTTCAACATTCGGGGGCTCCTGCTCAAATTTACCCACACCTGTCACGGAAACTCCCTTTCTAGATTGACCTTGAGGTGAAAAATCCATTCAAATAACCTTAAAATCGACCCAAAGTCCCGTCAATTAACCAATAAAACTGTTCATCAACCTTCACCCTCCTTAATATTTCCAATCATCAAATAATGTCAAAACTGTTCGTAGAGTCATTGGGTGCCAGAATTGAGTCCCTACTTCCCAACAGAACAGGATATACTGTAGCAGAGGTCGAGCTTAACCCTCAATTTATCGTAACTCGTAAATTATTGCTTCGGGGAGACCACGAAGGGTTTGTGCTGCCGGTATTCCAAACTTTCTGTAGCATATTAAGACATATCAATCGAGATGCCGGCGATACAGATCTCCGTCAACGAACAGAAAACTCTTTGAGCCTGACAATCGTGGTATTGAAACTCTTCTTCGAGTTTACCAACAAGCATTGGTCATCAAAACGTTCTTTAAAAAACAGTGGCTTCGAGGTTAATATCGACAGACCCTTCAACTTCTCCACGTTTTTCCACTATGATATCCCAACCGAGATGTCTGATGAAGTGATAGAACCTTGCATTTCTACCCTCATATTGCTTATGCTGCCTCAAATGGTAAGAAGAGCACTTCTGCTTGTTACAAAGTCCCCAACTCCACATTCAGATCGATCTTCTGGAGGGGTTCAACTGAATAATATGAATTCTCCAACTTTCAATGCCTCGACGACGATACTGGGATCCCTGGGGACACAAACTACATCCCCTTCCAACTCTAACTCCCCAAACTATCCTCCCCTTTCACATTCAGCTCAATTTCACGAGGACTCAGCAGCCCTCCCTGGAGCCCCAGATCTCGACAAAGCCATCCAAGATATCGAAAAATATTGTCTGGTAATCTTGAAGTTCATCTCTGTAGCAAATCCAGACAATTACTGTGCATATCTCGACCGAAAGCTCTTTTCTTACCCTCGTCAGGGTCAACAAATCCCCACCCAAATTCTCCACAAATATGCTCCCTTGTTAGAATATGTATTCTATACTGAAAGCGTAAGTCTAAAAGTTTCCACTGCCATGTCTAATGTACTTCTTTATGTAAAGCTGACCGCTTGGCGTCAAGTGGTGCTCATGTTTTTCGCTAATTCAATAAAGGATCAGTGTCTTTCTCGACCAGAGGATTATCATCATATCATCAGAAGTGGTACTATCCTTCAACAACATAATAACGCCATGTTCGATCATTTTCTGACTGTCCTTGAAGGTAATTTACATTTAGGAGCAGGTCTGATGGTTCTAGCCTGGATAGTTGTCACTTGTGTCACGGATTTCGAGGATTTCTTAACAAACCCAAACAAGCTTAAAGTAGCATTCAATAAGAGACTTAAATTCTTGGCTCAAATTACAAAAGACCTGAAAGAACAAGCTAATTTAGAACTGTTTGATTCTCTTATAAACATCTTCTATTTGGCTGCCAAACAAGGCGATAAGAATCACACCGTCTATAGATTCGCTCTCAAATATTTGGATACTACCATAGAGCTGTTACATTCTTTAAGTGTTTCATTCCTGCTGAAGGAAGCATTGGAGCTTTATGACACTCTTTTAGTCAATTTAAACATTGTGTCCATAATTATTAAGCCCGAGAAATATACTCCTATATTGGTCCAAAAATTCTCTTCTCCTTCTCAAAATGTCCACCAAATGAAATTCTTGGTAAAAATTGTTAAAGGGCTACTGGAATCAAGGAAAGATCAAGTCGATTTTGATGCTCTTATTTCTCAAATAGCTCCAAACTTAAAGTCCATGATATCAAGTGCTGCCAGAGTTCTTACCGATGAAACTACAGTCTTGAAACATAGAAGACCATCACAAACCTCATTGAGTGGCACTGTAGGGTCACCTTCAAATTACCTCTCTCCTACCAGTTCAAAAATGGCAACAGTCATCGATGAAGACGATCAAAATACCAACAAATCAGTTAGTTTAGATACCTCTTCTCTGCTGACATCCCTGACCCGTCAACACCGTATTGAAAGTACTGAAGAAGTTCTTGCCGATCTTTTCGATATTTTTATTAGAGCACCGGAAAACTATTTCTTTGATGTGGAAGAAAATCTATCATTTGAGGATTCGTGTGCTAGAATTCAAGAATCTGCTTTGCTCAATACCATGCCCTTGAAAACGGCATTTATGAGCTCTAATGAAGTCCTATTTGAAGCTTCAGCTTCACTTGCAATGTCGTTAATCTCCCAGGACTTCCAAAAGTTACCCGTGAAAGATTCATTGACTATTTGCGCTTCTCTGGGCTTTCTTATCCATCATGTGAGTGAAGTATGTTTACAATTATCTCTTACTGATTCAAAAATTAAATGGTGCTTCATGTTTTTGAATAAATTTTTGGAGAAAAGGCTTAAAACCCTTACTAATCCAAAATTTAAGGAAATAGTACTCCTGATGTCAGAGAAAAAGACGAGAGAGTTCGCAAGATTTGTCACCTCCTCTCTAGAAAAGATCATTCTTTTATCGCTTTGTACTCATGATTTACAATTCTATAATATGGCAAAGGAGATGATGTCTTTATACGTAAAAGAAATCGATGGCATGGATATCATGTATACTGGATGTTACAACAAGGATTTGTATGAAAAGTTCATCAAAATCATCAATGATGGTAGCATTTTCACCGGATTTGTATCACTTCATAAAAAATTCCGTAATTTAATGAGGGAATTCGAACCTTCTTCAGACATCTTTGAAGTGTGGCAACTCATTTATGAGAGATGGTTGGATATGTTGACATCACGAAGTAATTTGGACGACGAAAACTTGGTATTCCGTCATTATACCGGGTTTCTTGTTCTGATGAGTGGCCTGTTCCTAGTCACCGCCGATAACCAATGGGAAGTTTCCCTGCTGCAACCTCTGCTTGGTTCAGAGCCAATGAACACTGCAACAAAGCTCAATATTTCTAATGAATATAAAGCAATCATCGCATTTTTTGATCAATGCATTCAATTGCTTACAGAAAATGATGTCGTGGTTAGAGTGATCGTAAAAGATGCTCTTTCCAACGAGGATCATCCTGCAGTTTATCATTTAATATGTACTAAGCTCGTGGAAATTTTGAAGACTTATGTGGACGATAAAGTTTCCCATACTGTTCAAGATCTGAGTACTCAGGAAAAAATTCTATTCTCCGAGCAAGTTGTGTTTGTTTTAACTTGTATGATCAATGTTAATACCGATGGAGCCTTCGTGTTGTCGACACTACTTCCCAGTATATCTATTGTGATCTTGAAATTTATATCGACTCTAGATGACACTCCTGCCGTTTTAAAGTTGAAAATCAGGATGTGTAAATTGTTTATTTCTGTTGAAGGAAATAAAAGCAAAAATGGTTTCAATGGTGCTATTAAATGGAGAAACCACTTAGCAAAGACTCTTTTGGAATGGTTGAAGCAACTGGTGATTTTTGAGGAAGAAGATATCTTGAAATCATCGGAATCTTCTAAATTGCCATCTTCTGCTAGTATTATCAGTGGAGGTACCACTGGAAGCAGTGCTCTGCATCAGGACAAAAAACACATCAGCGAAGAGACCTATTTACTTGTTGACTTGGCAACTGACTCCTCAAAAGCTCTTTCCTTTGTTCTAGAGCAATTGCCCTTGGATGTTTCTGACGGTACAAGAGACAAAGACTTGGCCAAATCAAAAGAAGTGCTGTTCACTACATATTTCTCTGTCTTTTTTAAGATTTTGCTGAAGTTTAGCAGCGGTGGTCAATTACTGATGAAACTGAAGTATAAACTGCATTTAATTTCTGAAAATGCATTGAATTGCATTCTGAACATTTTGCAAGAACAAACCGATATTGGTATGCCATTCGTGCTTCCTCTTTGTTTGAATAGTAATCCGAAAATAAGAGTAATGTTTATTGGAATAGTGGCGGAGTTGTTTGCCCATAGACGTCATTCTGAACCTCAAGGAGAATACCCGGAAAACATTTTTGAAGAGTTGAGTGATTACGTCG
Organism: Kurtzmaniella quercitrusa; assembly: GCA_030570095.1. Classification (NCBI taxonomy): domain Eukaryota; kingdom Fungi; phylum Ascomycota; class Pichiomycetes; order Serinales; family Debaryomycetaceae; genus Kurtzmaniella; species Kurtzmaniella quercitrusa. The sequence continues at coordinate 345,325 of JAJLUZ010000011.1, read as the reverse complement.
ATTTATGTGGTACTGCAGCCCAGGTAGCCCTGACCGGGGAATACAATTTACTTGCTCTGTCTCTCTTTGCAATATTTGGATACACCAAACGTCTAGATGTGTTGTTCAGTACCCTTTTGCATGATGATATGAGTATTGTATCAAGACCCACAGAAATTTTTAGAAGAAATTCAACTCTTACCAGACTTCTTCTGAATTTTGGTAAGGATTACGGACTGGAATATTTAAAGAAAACCCTCGTCCCTTTTGTCAAAGAACTTGCCTCGAGTAACGCTCATTTCGAAGTGGAAAAGGAGTCTGAAACTGAATCTGAATCCGAAACTACTGAAGACGAATCAATCAATGATTTCATTTCTTACTTCGTTAAACTTGTTAATGCAATCAAACAGTCATTGGATTTTGCTCCAGCATCCTTCAAATACATTTGCTACGAAATCTACCATTGCGCCAAAGAAAAGAATGCCGATGAAGCTTTAACAACAGTTGGTTCTTTCTTATTCCTTCGTTTTTTCTGTCCTGCTGTGGTAAACCCAGAAGTCTTTCTAGGAGTCCCTGTGAAATCTCCTAAAATGAAACGTAATTTTATGCAATTAGGTAAAGTCATGCAAAACATGGCCAATGGTTCTTTGTCTCTGTTAAGATGGTCTAAAATCCAAAGTAAAATAGACATTCTTAACAATCTCAATAACGAAGTGGCCAATTTCTTGGAAGACATGTCTTTAGGTCATCAAGAGCAAGGATATGCATTCCAAGAAGTTGATACCTTTAAGGAGCCACCTGTAGCTGAACTCAGATACCTCCATAAGTTCATATATTATTACTTTAGCAACATCAAACATGATTATATCTTTGGGGAACTGCTTGGGTCTCATTTATTGAGCAAAAGAATTCAAAGATTTCGTAAATTTGATATTTTGATTAGGAAATTAAACCTTCCTAAACTGCTGCTTGTTCTTCAAATAAAGCCAACTTTTAACAAATCCAATGTTCAAGAGAACCAAGCCCATGTTGGTGATTTTGTCAGTAAGCTTGCAATTCGTTATAATGACCTGCAATACCTTGACGTTCCCCTAATTAACACCGCGATAGCTGCTGATGGAACTCCAACTGTCATTGCAAATCTTGTGGAATTGCCCAATGTCAACGGTGACATTCAATTTTTAGTCTATAGAATTTTCGAGATTTGTCTGCAAGTTTGGGACAATGATTTCTATTTGGTTTACGACTGCACTGGTGCCGAAATTAGTGGACAACAATATCAAGATTTTGCCATGAAAATTAAATGTTACGCTCCTGATGAATACTTTCTTAATTGCGCAGGAATGTACTTCTTCGCCCTGCCATTTTTCCTAGAGAGGGAATCATTATTGACTTCAGCAATGCTTGGCCATTCAACTAAAATTTCATCTAAATTGAAGCTCTATATTGTTACACAGCATGACGGCTTCGAATATTGCGAGAATCTTCGACTTTCTGTTGAAAGCAAATCCATTTATTCCGACGCAAGGGTGGTTTTCTCAGACGTCAGTATGTGGGATCCTGAAGTAGGTAGATATGTCAAGGTAAATATCAAAATTGGCAGAAAATGGATACAAGTTCTCGGTGAGGAACCACTTAAACTTACTCAAGGTGCAGCGATGGAGGCAGCAGCCGCCAATGGCGTGACCGCACTTTTTGGACTGTTTGATGAAAAAGTTGGTACTGCAACTGGCTTTTCTCCAGACGATACAATTCCAAGAATGCAGACTGATACATATAAACCACTGCTTATCAGAAAGCTTTCTAGCATCTCTAAATGTGAAGCATACAACGAAAACAAGGACGAATTCATTATCCATCTTCATGATTGTGTATTGTTGTTGAAACTGACCAAGAGGTCGGAAATATTACGCCACTTGTATTTGTCAACCAGCCGGTTATCTAAGGAGCCTCACCATGATGATGCTAGTAAGTTTTCACTTTTGGAGCGAACTGATTTGTTATGGTTTTGCCGTCTTTATCAAATGGTTTTCCAGGGCCTTTTGAGCGAAGATGGGGAAATTAGAAATATATCAGGTAATTTGTTCGCAGCTCTTTCTCATTACTTTGATTTGGATCTCGGTATCCTGTATCAGCATGCGAAGAACATTGCATTACCAGCAAACACAACTGATTTCATAGTTTCTACCAGCTCATATCTATCGAGAAAACATCCCTATCTTCTGTACAGATTTATTCATGCGTTTTTCGAATATTACGAAAAGTTCCCCAGATCTTCACAGGTTCTGGCAATAATGTCGATTCTGCCATGGATCCACAATATTACCTCATACGTATATTTGAGTGACAGGACTAGAGGAACTACCAGAGCAATTGACATCGTACGTCAATTTTGTCAAATTCTGTCCCAGAGGCTTTGCCCCATTTCAATTCTCAATGACTATATCTGGAAGATTATGTTTGGGGATTCGAAGCTTATTCCTTTGCTTATTGATGAGGTTATTGCTTATGCTGTCGATGCACGTAATTCCAACGATGCAAATTGGGAACTGATTATCACTGTAATTTCCCCATCAGTGGAGGTTTGCGGTGAACTAATAAAAAGACTATACGCTGCTGTGTATCTGTCAACTCATGAACATTCAACAATCGTTTCCCAGCTGAAGATTGTGGAAATTTCTGTCATTGTTAGAATGTGCCTGGCAGTATTCTTTGACCTGTATTCGTATGCCCAACAATATGCTCCGGAAGTGTTTTTCTTCTCCACCCTTTTCGTGCTGCATCAATCTTTGAATGTGGGAACAGATTTGCAACAATGGTGCAGTAATACGGTACAACTGTTCCTTCATAAACCAAACTTAACTGGGACACAAAGTGAAGCTATCGATAAGGCATTAAAATATCTCCTGGGTCAAAGAGCGCATCTTTTATTCGGAGCCAAAAGAGATTCTGAAACCCAGTATGATGCCAATCAAATACACGCTCGAGCAACTTCATTAGAAGTATTTTGTGATAAGTTGTATCAGTTTATGTGTGATATTGGTTCAAGTCAAGATATTTTAACACGTTGGAGATCTCGTTGGTGCACCAGTGCTCTTGATGTTGCATTCCGTAAAGTACTGCTTTTCCAACTGCGACTGATCTTGATAGTAGGTATTTTACTGAAAGTAGGGTTATCTGATGCCCTTGCTCTGAGGGTTCTAAAACTCATTGCTAAGCAAAAAATCACAAATCCAGCGTACTTGTCCCTGCTTTTAGTATCTATGGCAAGAATTCTTGAAGGGCTCGATAGTCAACTGGTTCTCCCACCAATCCTTATTTGGCCATTATTGTGCCTTTCTAATTTGAATAATACGGTGACGTATTTGCCTGCCGTTCAATGCTTGTCCAATGTCGTAATAAAATTGTTATTGGTTAAGAAAGATATAGGCGAAATTTTGGCAATGCTTATTTCTAGTCGAAATATGTTGGAACCATATGTTTCAGATTTTGAGAGAGCCCACGATATTAGCTTCCTGATTGATAATTTAGAGCATCTCATTCTTTTCACTTATTTGAAGGGAATCAGAGTGTCACAACTTAGACATCAGTCAGTGACTTGCTTGAAATCCGCTCTTTTAAACAGAGTCACTACAGAAGAAAAGATATTCGAGGTTAACAAATGGGCCACCGCCTACTTAGTGTTCATCTATTTGTTATCAACGGAAGCCAATTTTGAATTATTTATCGACCAGCTTGGGTTCAGGGAAGAAGTAAATAGTAGTGAAGGCAAGTCTTCATTTGATTATGTTACTTTTAAATTTATGAGTAATGATTCTGAAGTGACAAGACTAACACTTGTATTAGCGGCCAATTTTTTCCTGTACGAGTCGATGGATTCCGTTTACAATTCTAATTTCCTTAGATTATACAACAAGGTGATGCATAAGAATAGTGATTTGGGATTTTTGGTGTTGCACATCCTAAAGGACAAGCTTCAAAAGATTGTATCAACTAATAATTTCATTGAAGAAGTGGAAAATGCAGCGGAATTGCTTTTGATGGCAATTGAAGATGAGAATTACCATTCGAGCCATCACCAAAACATCGTAAATAGTCTTTCCAAACTTAATCATCTACCATTCAGCCCCACCCATAAACCGGCCATGGATTCCGGAGAGGAGGAAACGTTGATTTTGGTGCAACAGGATGTCAAGGCCATTTTTGATATGTTGTATAGATGTGCATGTTGTTACGTTGAAGGACTGCGTTTAGAAGATTGAAATTAATTATGAATTACGACATAAAGCATATTAAAGTTGTAGAAGAGATAATGTGTTTGGTCGATAAGGTATCATGATTTATTACCAGGGTCCCATTATTATTTAAGTAGAGCATACAGTTACCATTACGTTCACCATGAATATGATTCTTCTTTCAATTCTTATGATACAAAACACTTCTTTTACCCTCTTCCAGTGTTGTCATTCACTTTCAATCTTAGTAGCCCACTGTATCGATGATTACATTGAAAAAAGATATATTTAATCGTTGTCGAAGTGAACGTCATTCACACACCTTAAAACAATTACCGAGTTGATCTTAATTTTTACATTAGTTCTATTGGTCTATTTATAATAGGTCTATTACTATTCTCTAGGCTTTTCGGACTTAACATTTTTACGAGCAGCATCTTCGAACTCGTTTTTGTGCATACGGTACAAAAGCATGGTTGCCCTTGCATCTTCCACCGATGAATGCTCTCCGCCTTGAATTTCTAGCTTCAAATAATGCAGTGTAAGTTTCTTTAAACTGGGGTTCCGGCCCTTTGCTAGTTGGCGGAATGGGCCAAATTTACTAGTATCACGGAGTTGAGCACGAGGATGAGAGAGGAAAAGAGAGTCAAGATCATGATAAACAGCATGCCCCACGAGAATTTTATCCTTCAATAAGTCTGATGTAACTTTCTGGGCCTCCTCAAATGTTACAGCATTATTCATATGAGCTGGGGTAACTCCACTAACCCAAGTTCTCCAATCAGTAACCTTTTCCCTAGGCTTCACAAACTGGTCGTACAACACGTGACCGAAGTAGTTTACTACGGAAACTCTAGCCAAAGCTGATTCTTCACCATCCTTTCCTATCCCTACAAATTCACAATCAATTGCGATATACTTCCCGGGCTCCAGCTTACGTTTCTTATTTCCAGACAAGGGTTTAGCCACTATGAGGTCAGCTGTGATGGTGGCTTCATTGTTCCAGAGGGCCAGCTCGAGAACTGATCCTGATTGAGCGGGAGAAGGGTTTGTATCTTTTGGTTCAGGGGATGGTTGTGGATTGTTTAAAGCTTTAGTAAGGTTCTTTTTAGACTTTGTAGAAGTTTGCAGACTCTTTTTCGAGACCTTATTCGGTTTTGAACCGCCTAGGCGCTTCTGAAGGTCTTTCCAGTTCAGAGAAAGCATTATGGAGCTCATCGCGGAGAAAAGTGAGAGATGAGGTCGAGGGGATGTGGAGATGTGGAGAATTTTGAGGGACATATGGGAGAAGTGAGGAAAGAAGGAGAATGAAGTGGAGGTGAGATCGAATAGAGAGGAATAGAAAGAGATAGAAGAGATATATAAGTAAAGAAATACATATAAAAACACTTGCAGAAAGAAACTATATCGAACCATATCGAAGGAAAAATTGAATTGATATAGAAGAACTCGAAAACACTATAGAGACGTAGGAAAGAGAGGAGGAATGAAGCAAAGAGAGTGTCCCAGCAAAATTATGGCAGCGTCAGAGTTGTACTGGAATATTAATTTAATGGATTCGGCAGAACAGTATCAGGGAGCAACAGAAAAAACTCGGAGCAGATGATGAACTGGCGAAGAGGAGAGAAGAAGAGGAGAAATCAGGGATGAATGAAAATGGGGAAAACGGAATTAATTACCAAGACAGGTGCGTTTCTGGAGAATAATGATTATAGTTTAAATGTTAGATAATGTTGATGACAAAGATAACTAAAAAAAGGAATAACCGATTATCATGATGTAATATAATGCAACAATGAGTAAATGTCGAATGGCGCAGGGATAAACTAACTGTTGTCTAATTGCGGTCAATACAGTAATACACGGATGGGCGTAATTCTTGCTGTTTGAACCCTACAGTCTGACTCTGACCCGTTCAACCTAAGCGGCTGACAGGAGATGGGAACGGACTGAGGCAACTCACGTGCTCTCCAGTGCCCTGGCGCAGAGGTTGCGCTATTAGTAACGCCGATCGGCGTCAGGTGTACAGCCTGCTGCGGCTCAGGTAGGTTGATATCGTTTAGACAGGGGAGTAACCGCCAACAGAAAATCAAGTGCTGTCAAGGTAACATCACATTGGTCAATCACTTACCGAGAACACTGGTAGAAATAAATATTACGCATATGCAAAAGATATCGAACAACACTTTATCTGACATTACTAAGCCTCTAAACATCTCACTCTATGAATATTCAATCTGACTTAATCTGACTATCTCTAATCTGAGACAATCTATTGCGCCCACCGCAACCGTAAGCGCAACCGCAACATTGTGGAAAGCAACAGCACTAATAGGTACGCTGATAGGTGGACGACTCTGGGATGACCATGCCGGTTGTCCAGAGCAGATATGAAGAAACAGCAATTGGATTGCAGAACGCATCTGCAAGCTGCTTGTGATCTCAATGAATCTAAGTTTATGAATCTAAATCTATCGATCACGGTCCTGGGCTCTCCAGCCTTCTATTGCCTGCACCGTTAAGATGACAAATCACCGCCACAGCCATCTCTAAATTTTTAGCGCCGAGGGGATAGGAAATGCACCCGAGCCGGTAAAAAACAACGTAATCACGCCAACGAAACATTTGACTAAAATTAACACCTCTGTTATCTTGTCTTGCCTCTTCCTCCAGTAAAAACGCTCCAGCAATCGTCGGTCTTAATTCCCAATTATAACGCCCCCATCTTGTTATCTCCGTATATCTACTATTTCATGCGGTCTTTTGCTACCTGCTGCACTATCTCTTACGCTTTGCTTTGCCTTGCACAGCGAGCCCCTGCCATAAAATTTCCCATTCCCATTGCGTTTCTTTTTCGGGTGGCACCTAGACTAGCCCATAAAAGGAACACGAGCACTTTTTTTTTGAAGCTGTCAGGAAAAATCGCCATTCATTTAGGTTAAATACCTTTACAACCGCCCTAAACCTTCTAGTGTTTGGACCTACTAACGGTTCAAAGTCTGACTGAAAATTTCCATTCTATCTCCGTCAATTTCCCTTTCGATGGCCCAAATATCTTTCGACCTGTCCACCCTGGCGGCTTTCTCCATCGCATCAGTCCAACGGACTTTGCAAGCTCAAGCAGATGCTTTAAGTACGCTATCGAGCCAATATGCCGAAGATTCCCTGCTGCAAGCTTCCTTAAGACGACTGCTTGATATCCTCTTTCAAACCATCGTCTTAAAGGGTAAACTAGTACTCTGTGGAATCGGTAAGTCCCATAAAATTGCCGCCAAAATGGTAGCCACTCTTAACTCACTTTCCATTCAAGCTTCCCTTCTTCACCCATCCGAGGCTCTTCATGGTGATTTGGGGATGGTTTGTGACTCAGACACTTTGATTTTCGTCACCGCCAGTGGTAATACCCCAGAGTTGATCAATTTATTGCCTCACTTGAATCCTTCAATCCCAATTGTCTTACTCACTTGTCTGAGAAATCTGACATTGTCCCAACACCCACAAGTACGTCTGCTTTTACTTGCAGAGGTCCCACAGAACCTTAAAGAGGATACTGTACATGGTTTACCGGCTCCAACCATCACCACAACCATGCTGTTGGCCTTGGCAGATGCGGTACTGCTTGCCCTTTCAGAAATGATGGAGGAGGACTTGGAAAAGCGCCGAGTCAACTTCTCCAGACATCATCCAGGTGGGGCCATTGGTGCACTGCTCTCTCATTTAAATGTAAACCTGTTGGGCAATGCCACGCGTGTCCTGCTGCTGCTGTCGCTGCTGCTTTTCCTGTTTCTGCAAATTCGCCTGGCCAATTTGGGCCGAGTGGATAGTGTTGAAGGGTCCACTCTGGTGCTGCTGCAGCTGGACGATGATGTGACGTTGTACAAAAATTAGTGTGCGTGTGTGTGTGTGTGTGTGTGTGTGTGTGTGTGTTGAGCTGGTCTTGGCGGACGGAGAGATGAGCACTCAAAAGGATTAGAGCTGGAGTTGATGGCTCTCAAATGTATATGACTAATAGGATATCAGCCCTGAATGGGCTTCCACGTTTAAACAATGTAGATATTATTTAACAAATCTAGGATAAAGCGGTGGGTTAGAGACGTATCCTACTTATTCCTTAATGTTCTCATCACTGATGGCCTTATTTTACGGATAACTGGGTTGAATCCCGAAATGAGGCATTGCAAAAGATCGAGACATATTATTGACTAAAAAATAAACCTTTAAGTTTGAGATGTCTATTAAACAGCCTATACAAAATATACTGAAAATAGCAGTGATTTCAAGTTCATGTCTATGACTTCAACTCTGTAACTTAGACACTCTCTAAATGTACTCTACAACTTAAATAATTCGAAATTTTACATTTTGTACAACCTTGTACATCCTCCATTCCTACCGCCCACATCTGTGCTGCTACTTTTATCGAAACCAGCTTCCATGGTATCGTTAAATTAATGGTCTCTGTTGTTTTCCTACAGCTTCTCGTTTGATTGTATAAAACAGGACTATGAACAATTATTAACAGGGCAGATAAATAGGCCAACTCGGCATGTGTATTACACCGATGGCATAAATAAGCTTACTCAGACAAGGCTGACTCAGCAACCTGAATCATCTTCTCCACCAGAGCCAAATGCTTTCCGTACAGATTCTTCAACAGAATCTGTTTGAGATATTGCCGAAGCTTCGTCACCAAGAGCTTTTTCTCCTCAGAATTGGCCTCAAAAACCTCCACTAACTTCTGAATCACATAATTAGCATACTGGTCTTTCATCATGAGCGCCAAAGCCAGATCATCAGCTACACTTTCAATCTCCACATCTTCATTTCCAGCCATCACCTCTTTCAAAATACTTCTACGCTGATCTCTTGTACCATGTTTGATGCATTTTTCAATCACGTTCAGGGCAAATTTATGCTTCAGAAACTGTACAACCAGTCCCAAAACCACCTTCAAAATTGCCTGTCGATCTGGCTGTTTACCTCTTTCAAGGATGTGTTGAATGACATAATTACCATACTGGTCTTGAATAAGATAAAATAAAAATCGATTGAGCTCCGCCAAAATCTTTTCTTGATCCAGAGGAGTCAGATACTCAAGAAGTCGCTGGATAACTCTACATCCGTAAGGATGAGTCGCCAAATGATAGATTTGATTTTCCAACAGTTTCAAGATAAAGTCAATTTCTTCAATGGGGACCTTTTCGATCAGTTTTTGGATCACATGGTTCGAATTTTGATCCTTGGCACATTCCAACACAAAGTCCCGGAGCTCATTGACAATTCTAATTTGATCATCAAGATCTACACTCTCCAAGGCCCTCTGGACCACTCGACAACCATACATTTGCAACAGGAGCTCATGTATGTGTCCAAACATGTACAGAAGTAACACTTTCCGCTGGGTGGGCAGTCCATGTTCAAAATACTTCTGAATCACATAGTTGCCAAAAACGTCAGTCATGAGCTCGAACAGAATGTCTCTGAATTCATTAAACACCACCTCTTTGGCTTCAGCAGTTGCCACGGGAATTTGCTGTTGAATGAACCTAGATCCATGCTGGTCCTTGGTGAATTCAACTGCATGACCATAGATGTCTGAAAGTTTGTATTGTTTGGCATTAGCACGAACTTCTTCAAGGAGAGGCAGTCTGTAGATGTGAGCGGGTTTTTTAGACTTCTTCTTGGGGGCCACAGGCGGAGGACTTTGATGTCCGGAGATATTAGCTACGTCTGGAGTCACCGGAGGAGAAGTTGGAATTGGAGCACTTTCAGGCTGATATACAGCATAAGGATTAAAAGGAGAGTAAGGGAATCGCTGGAACCCAATTCCAGGTTGGAATGAAGATCCAGGGCCAGCAGAAACAGATTCAGAAGAGTCGGAATTGGACTTTTCCGAAGTCTTCTTGGTTTTGGAACTGGAGCCAGAACCAGAACCAGACGGGCCAGAGGCACCCTCCTTTTTAGAATTAGAATCTGAGTTGGAATCCACCTTCAGATAACCATCGTCCGATGATGAAGCCTTAGCAGTTTCCGGTCGGCCACCTGGGGGAGGCATTTGCTGCCAAGCAGCCGGAAATGGGAACGGCGGAGGCTGAACCATAGGAGGCTGAGTTGCGGTACCAGCACCGGGAAAGGGCTGCATATCGTAAGCAAATGGCTGCCATCCATAAGGCACAAACAGGGCAGCCTGAGCTGGATTCCAGAAGCTATGTCCACCAGGACCCACATGGGGAGGAGGTTGCAGCAGCAGCATGGACTCCGATGCGGCTATCAGCAGCAGCAGCAAATCCTTAGCAGGCAGATCATACAACACCGCCGTAGCCTGAATGGGGCTATTGTTATTGTAATTATCAATCTTTTCCAGGATACTTTGATGACGCAGACCACCTCTAGAGTTCAAATTTTCATTCAAAGAGCCAGGAGGGCTATTGAAATGGCTATCTTGAACCGATGGCCGTCTATTATTGGACAGAGCTGTAGAGGACAAGTTAATTTTACCCAAGTTGGCCTCTATATCCTTTGTGGCATCAGCCACACTGGCAAATTTACGGAAAAACGAATCCAGACCAGGATTAGCACCAGGAGGATGACGACTTGGAATACCGGCGGAGATCAGGGCAGTGCCGAAAGTAATCCCTGGGGTCGGAGCATTAGGTTGAGAAGCAGAAATGACACCAGGTTGAAAGTACAGCCCCACGGGGGCAGTTATGGCTGATAACAGGCCCTTTTTGAACGGGAATGATAGTTGATCGTCCACGGAGCCATCATTGAGCGAAAGTCTTCTTTCATTAAGAAGTTTTGCCACCGACAGGTCGACCTGGTCTAGAACAGAGCGATACTGGGAGGTGGAACCCGTATCCGAATGGGAAGACGGGTTGTTAGACCACATTGTTTCCGAGGACATAGTTGGTGGAGGCGAAATGATAAAAAAAAATGCGAGATCAATTATGGCAGATCAAACCGCGGAGGTGAGAGGGGGAGAACGGAGGAGAAGGAAGAGCGAGGGAGAAAGGAAAGAGCAGGGAAAGGAGGAGAGGGAAGGAGAGGAGAACCGAGGAGGGGATGACGAAAGAGTAACGATAAGAGAAGATACGGGAAGAGTGTGAAGATACAGATGAGAGAAAAGAAGAGAAGATACATATGAGAGAAAAGTAGAGAAGAGATGTGTGGATTAATAATGGTGGTGGCATATCGGATATATGGAATGGTGGAGTAATTTGAAGGGTAGAGGAATGCGCCCGTGATATCAACTACACTGGAATAACTTTATACTATTTAAACTTAAGCGATTGTGTGTTTATGCTATTCTAATTCCATGCTATTGTAATGGTAGAAACTTAATGTAGAACATTTATTAGAATATTAATGTAGATTTATACAACAGCTTCATACATACAGTTATGATGTTACAACCGTTATTATATTGACAGCTTTTTTGACAGCTTTTTTGACAGTATATTCACATTACATCGACAGTGTATCGACAAATATATCAACAATTGTGTTGTCATGGGACTATTCAGTCTCAGAAGCATCGTTCGGTGCCAAATTCTATCCCTTCCGATGACAGACAGTGTGCATGAAGAATGGCGTAACTTGAGGGAAAAGCACGTAAATTTGGTGGTGACGTCCCATCAGTAACCGTCACTATCACGTTGAGCAACAGGAACAAATTGTCAATTCCTCGAGGTTATCACGACGACAAAAAACAGTAAGACCCAGGGAATGAACAATTATGCTCGTGCTCATACTCGCACAATGCCAAGTCAGTCATGTATATATATATACACATATATACATACAATTATGTATTCAGATGTTCCTTATTATACCTCTGTAGTATCATGTACCTACGTCCTCCTTCGCTTCACGAATTTAGCGAGAAATTCCCACCACTGCGAATTTTGAGTCGATCTGGGTCATAGTAGTGTGCGACTCAATATAGCCTCTTTATATTGAGCTCTTCTAGAAAGTTGGAACATTGGGCTTCTTCATGAGCGGCAGTAAACGACGAAAAATCGTTTAAAAGAATACAGGATCTTCAATCATGGTTGAATTTGGGTTAGACGTCTGTTGAGTTTTTCTATTGCCTACACAAAACCTCTCATTATTCTATTGTACTTGACTATGCATCGTGACGGATTCATACACAAAGCTCTCCCTCTCTCTCTCTCTCTCTCTCTCTCTTTCTCTCTTCTCGTCTTCTAGTCTTCTCCCATATTCATCTCTTCTCCATCAATGTCAAAACTATCGAAAGGTGCCCAAGATAGACTAGTAAACCTCCTATACCAAGCTGGTCTGGTGGAGGTGGCACCAAGAGTCCCCTCGGTATCAAGATTCCTATATGACGGTGTAAATATCCTGGAAAATGGTCTTCCACTGCTGCTTCTCAGTAATCTTGCATCCCATAACTGGGACCAAAAGCCCTACCAAGACGCTTCAAAGGATCTCCCCAACTCTACAAGGACCTCTGTGGCCCTGAATATCCTCCGATTCAACTGCAAGAGTGCTTACTTGTCTACCACTGTTTTCCAGAACCTATACCCCATAAAAAGAGAACGTCTTTATACTTTTCCTCCTGCTCCTGCTACTCTGTTCGAATCAAATCATTTCTCTTCTAGCCGTTCAAAACAGATAAATCTTCACCAACCATCAACTTCTACCCCTAGAGGTAAAGAAATTCCGACAATGGCAGTTGTAAAAGCTCGACACCTGGAATCCTTGGCCTTCCAACATTGTTACTACCTATTCTTCCCTTCTCATAACCATGCTGCCGTCTACTGGCATGAAACTCATAAAAAGCTAGCCAATGGGTTCAGTTTGGGGAGTTTAGAGTTTGTTGAACCGTCAAAAAGTATCTTAGACTCTATGCGAGGGGTTGCATCCTCTGTAATGGTACAAAAATCGAACAAATCCATTAAATCGACCGAAATAACTGGAGCCTCCAACAATAAAACCAACACTAATATTGCCAATCATATCGATCTGCCAGCGACAGGAGACCTTCAAAACCTCCAAAACGACACAAATTTCAACTTGGAAATACCCTACGATGATCTTCTACTGCTCAGCAACTTCGAAAAGCGTCAAAGAATGGTTTTGGTTCGAAATCTCCCCTTCGGAATCAAAAATTCCACTTTCACAAATGTACTTTGGGATTATGATCTTGAAAATACCCACACAATCATCAATGATATCGCCAATCAGCTCCATGTCAATGTTTTGACCTTTTCCAACTTCACCGGTGCAAACAGATTCGTTCGTAATTTCCATGGTCGACCTTGGATAGCCAATAAGCCAACAGAGAAGAGAGTATACCAGGCATTATCCTGTGAAATTGTTTAAAATTGGGAAAACTTTTAACTACTACATCTACTCCTTTCCTTTCCATATGCTTATGAATTCATGCTAATATCATTATAACCTTATTATTTAATCGTCAAGAAGATGCTTCCAGCTGTCTCTGGCCAACTCCCAACTCACTTGGTTGTCTTCATTGCGCTCAGTAATGAGCCATTTCTCCCATACGTGTCTTTCTTTCCATATAATCAACACTGCATTGTTTCCCAGCCATCCCAAAACTCCCTTGTCTCCCTTTTCATTATCAGCGCCAGCGGCAGCCAGACAAAACAGCCACATCAGTTTGAAATATGCTGGAACAACTGGGAGTCGTCCAAGAAGATGATGACGATTTTGATCGTCTCCCATATGGAATATATGCAAAGTTCCTCGGTCACTTAAAACTGCGAGTCTCGAATCGTCTGGAGAGAAAGCCATACTTGAAATAGTGGCCTTATCGAGTCCCCTACGGAATTCAAATGCTAATGCGGTGGATTTGGTCAGATGTACCCTAATTATAGTACCTGTTTCCAGCGCCAGGGCAACATATTGACCTGAACGACTAAGAGAAATGCAACGGATGGCACCATGATGTGCCCTAACGATTTGCACCGAACTACGTCCGTTTACCCCCAGAGGAATGTCCACTATTTGAATTTGACCAGTTTGTCGGGCAGGAAAGGTAAGTATCAGACCTTCCGAATAGGAAGCCATGGCCACAAGTCCACAAGGATTATGCAGATCATATGCTGCCAACTTACGTGGTGGAGACAGAAATCCATACACAAGAACTTGGTTTTCTAATGCCACCACTATCTTGATCCGCAGGAGAAACACGTTGAGTACTGGCAGCATAAAGTCAAGCAGAAGCAGGGCCTTACGCTTCAAGTCATCCCAGATAACCACTCTTGTATTAGGGAACCGTGGCCGTCTTCCACCTCCAACTAATGCTAAATAATTTGTCCGATGAAGCATACCAACTACTCCTATCCCACTACCACTCCCTGCTCCCCTTGTGAAGTCTCTTTTCACTCTTACGTCGACGGGATCGGCCGAATAGACATGGAATCCTCGCTCATGTGCCACGCTGAAGCAACTCTCGTCCTGGTTGAATCCCACCGTAAGAATCCGAACCGCTGGCGGCTCCCCGCCTAGCGCCTGATGAGTATTCATTACCGTTAAAATGGGGTTCGGCTGAGAATCAAATCATTAGTAGTGGAGCTCTGATGGCTCTGGATGCAGGTCGCTATGCACTAAAGCAGCAAAACCAAAACAGCTCGAGACGAGCGACAACAGCATTGTAAGGAGTGGGGGAGATGGGGGGTAGGGAGATGGTAGTTATATTGCCTCTGTAAATATCTGTATATATTTGAATAACAGTAACTGTTATGTATGCCTGTAATGCTGTCCACTATTATCACTTCTTTTCGACAGCGTCCTTCTGTAACGATCATGTCCTACAGGTATCGCTCTCGCTATATGACAGTTTTGCACCCATACTTATCGAGTCTCGCACGACTTGTGTTGCAATTGAATGAAGAGAGGGTAATGATGACAGGATGTCTATGTAGACGGTTGTGGGGCTAGAGGGAGATGGATACGAATATGGACAATTAATTGAAACCTTTTGGTATGGATCCTGGTATCTTAATGGAAATACAAGTGCCGATAATTGTTGTAAATGTATGGAACATATTACTGTACTCTGCCTACTGACTATCTTTCCAAACCTTTCTCTTCATCTCTCCATATCCATACAAATCTATATCCCTTTCATTCTTTCAGTTCTTCATTCCATATTTCTATCACTCTATTGTTTCATTCAACATCTCTGTCTATGTTCTTCTCTCTTCACCTCTACATCGTTCTATTCCTCTCAACATCATTCTATTCTTCTCTCCTTCTGTTTATATCTATTTCTGTCTGCCTTCTATCATATATAGATATATAGTTACTTCTTTTTTCATCACCCATTCACGTCTATCTCCACTCACTCACTCTCGATATCCATCACCTGTTCCTCATCACTCAGCTCCAAGTCAGCCTCTACTGCCTCCAGCCGAGCGGCCATTTTTTCTGCCCGACGAGCCTGATGCTCCAAATTCAACTCTAAACTACCACTGACCCTGCTGAAGAAATCCCCATCACTAGCAGTAAGATTTTCATTAAGTGCCCGCTTTAAAAGATCCAGAGCAATTGGATCCGATGGAGCTACTGCCAATGCATCATGCAACACATCAATTGCCTTCAGAAATTTTCCAAGCTTCAAATACACAAGCCCTATGGCAGCCAAAACATTCCCATCGTCTCGATTCAGAAGTTTCAAGACCTGCTTGAAGCATTCCAACGCCTTATGTGGCTGACCCAATCTTCTAAGAATGTGTCCCAAATTAGTATGAATCAGCACCCAAGTTTTCAGATCCGAATTCAAATATTTGGCGGCTCCAAGTGCCTCTCTACAATATTGCTCAGCTATTTGGAGACGCCCCCGGTGATAGCTTACAACCCCTAATTCATTAAGTAAAAGTGGATCTGTAGTACAGATTTGATACAGGGCAAGAAGATACTCTTCCAGAAGTTGCAAATTGCCCATTTGTAAATGTTGCATCCCAAGAAATAAATTAGGAAGATGGGTTCCTGGAAATACTCTGGCGGCAAATGCATATGCAGATATGGCTTGTTCATGCTCTCCCTCTACGGCAAAAGTATGAGCAAATCCTATCCAAGCTTGACCGAAATTAGGGTTTAGAAGGGTAGATTTCAGAAAGAATTTCCGAGCTTCTATAATCTTACCGATAGAGAAATAATATATAGCTATTGCCAGCCAAGTGACAGCACTTTGAGGATGTTGTTCTGCCAACTGATGAGCTCTAAGAAAGAGCTTATTACGGGATCTTAATTCGTACATACTAGCAAGCTGTAATGGAACTGCTTTCAAGAAAAATGGATCCAAGGCGAATAATTTATCACAAACTTTCATACATTCGTCAAATTTACATTGTACATGTAATAAATCTGCCTTGGCAAGTAAGATATCTGGGTTACCTACCAAGCCATATTCTTCATCTAAGATCAGGATTGCTTCAGTACACGAATCTGGGTGTTTGTATTTGCTTAATTGCGTGGTATACAACAAACGGACCAAATCTTCATCGTCTTCCACCACGCGGTAATTTAACAGTGCAATGAACTCCCATTCTTCTCTTGGAGTCATCAACTGATTACTTACAAGCTCAGAGAATGCCTCGTAGCATTTGACGTCAATTAGTAACGCCTCTTTGTAGGCATCTTTGGCCCTTTCGAAGTTGCTTTGGTTGGCATAAATAAGCCCTCTTAAATAGCACATACTGGCCTCGAGCTTAACTCCACCATCCAGTACAGTACTAGGACCTGAGCCAGAGCCACTACTGGTGCTGCCCGAATTCCCATTCCCATTCCCATTCCCATTCCCACTACTTACGCTTCCACCACCACCAAGACCACCAATACTACTTCCCACGGGTCCGACTTCGTCCCGATAAGGATTCAGTTCACCTACGAGGTCTAAAGCGTCCTCCCATTGCTCCATTTTAATCGCCAGAAGGGCCGCTAAGTATCGACATCCCACTGAATCTAAATACTTACTCAACATTGCCTTTGCCCTCAAATAATTACCCGAGTTAAAGTAAACTTGTGCAAGCCAAAATGCATCGTTAGCGTCTCCAGTGAGTTGAAGGACTTTGCTACCTACAAATTCAGCAGTTTGGAAATGATGTTGCATCAAAGCATCATGACGCCAGAGTCTTAATCTCTCAGCTTGGGATAGTTGGGTCGAATTGAGCTCCGGGGTACTTCCTTTCGGGGCTTCAATTCCTAAATTGCTATTGTTGTTACCAGTGGACGATTTGGGTTGGAAAAACAGTGATTGTGTTGATTGAGGGCCCTCAAAGGGTGCCGCGGGTGGATTTGGAGGGGTAACAAACACCTCGGGTCGTCTTGTAATCTGTGGAGAGATGTGCAACGTGGAATTATGTTGCATTTCCCAGTGACTTTCTAACCAAACAAATCCAAAGTTCTCCTTATATATATCGCTATATATCTATATATCTATGAATGTATACAAATAATTATTCATATATAAAATATTCTTTCATATGTCCATACGAATTTATACGCGGCTTGATCTCGAGAACCCCGATGTCTTGCTGACTGTATGCAGTCCGCACCGCACTGCACCGCACCCCATCTCATCGCAGAGCTAAAACGGTTACAATAGAATTTCCACTTCTCCGGATCATCATTAACAACCCCAAAACAAGATAGATATCTACAGCCATGCTGACGCAGTTTCGGATCATGGCGGGCTCTTACGAGCACAATCTTCTTTGCTTGCTGGTTGTTCTCGGAGAAACCCCAGTTTTCCAACCGGTCTTCCACTTCCAAGCCCATTCTCTCTCGATTAAATGCATAGACTTGGCCAAAAGATACCTTGTCACCGGTTCAAACGATGAACATATCCGTATATATGACTTGCAAAAGCGCAAGGAGCTTGGAACCTTACTTCTGCATCAAGGAACAGTGACCACCTTACGATTCTCTCGGGAAACGGATGCGGCAACTGCTTCGAAAGCTTTGGACTCTACTGCCACTGCTACTGCTACTGCTCGTGATTCCAGTGGTCGTTGGTTACTTTCGGGCTCTGAAGACGGTAAAATCATCATTTGGAGAACCAAAGATTGGGAGCCCTTTGCCACTCTTAAGGGTCATACTGAAAAGGTCGCCGATTTGGATATCCACCCCTCAGGAAGAGTTGCAATTTCGGTGCTGAAGGATCAAACCGTACGATTATGGAACCTCATGACCGCTAAAAAGGCTGCTGTACTCAAGATTAAGGGTAGAGATCATCGAGGTGAAGCTGGTGAGTTTGTAAGATGGGTCAATGGAGGTTCTCATTTCATTGTGGGTTTATTAAATATGGTTCTTGTCTATCACACTGCCACCGCCAAATGTGTTCGTAAATTCCGATTTAAAAGCACATTGATGCACATGGAACCGGTCCAATTTGATGATTGCGAGTGGTTTGTAACTGCTCATGCTAACGGACGTCTTGATTTCTTCAAAACTGTCGATTTGTTGGCCGATGAAGCTCCAAAGGATCTCGCTGAAGAGGTCATCGAGCCAAATTTTTCTCTTGTGGGTCATACCAACAGAATCAAGGATTTTGTATTCTACAAAGATTCTAACGCTACCAAAGATGTTCCTTACATTGTCAGTGTTGGGTCAGAAGGTAAGATCGTGGTATGGGATCTTGTCAAGAGGGACCAGGTAGCTGTTTATGACACTGGGGAACGGTTAAACTGTGTTACAGTCTGTAGTGAAGATGTTGAACGGATGGACACAGTGAAAAGAGCTAGGGAAGAGATTGCTGATGTTTCCGGATCTGAGTATGAAACAGATGGAGAAGAAATCAAAAAGATCATGGGAAAGAAGAAGAAGAAGGGTAAGAAGCCTCGTAAGGTGACCGTGACTTTGGAATAGAGGGTTTGAGAAAGGAGAATAGCAGGGGAGAGGTACGAAGGGTAATGTATAAGATATATAATGGACATATATATTTACATATATTGAGGATGTAGGGATAAATAGAGGAGATAAGTGTATTGGTGGTACAGTAGAGTATTAGTAGTACAGTAGAGTCGATATCAAAAGCTGCTGCTCCCTTTCTTCTTATTTGGCTACATTTTAAACTCCTTAGAATATACTTGTTTCTACGTCTGTTCAATCTATCTTCTACATTATCCTATAAGCTAACTCAAACGGGCAACATTCTTGTCAAACAACTGCTTTGCCTTGACCCATACAGGAGCTGAATCTCTTTCAGGCAATTGAAGAAGAGATGGCATCAAATCACGTACAAAAAACTCTGAAGCTTCACGGGGCAAGAGAGATGGGAGATGGTCAATCAGACATACAGAGAGCTTAGGACCGGCCGTGGTCTCCACAAGCACAGTTGGATCGTTGAAGACAGTGGCAATAGTGTACACAGGGATAGGGTTATGTGGGTTAGTGGTGTCAGCAGAGACATCGACAATGGTACGAAGACGACGATCCTTGTCGTTCAAAGTTTCAGGGGTCACAAATGGTGGGATAGGTTGGGAAAGATAAATACAGTTGATAAACACATCCAGTTCAGTGATCTCCTTGAATGGACCACCCTTGGAGGTCTCAGCCATATCCCATTTCAATAACTTTTCTTCAGGAATACCAACTTTACGGAACAAATCCAAAGCACCACTTCCACAACGACCCAAAGCTCCAATAACGAGACATTGAGGGTAAACGTCACCATTCTTGGTGAGGGCTTCAGCCAAGGCAGAGTTCACATCCTTAATAAGGGCATCTTCATTAGCGTAAGCAGAAACACCAGGAAGATTTTCAGAATCGGCATGGGTTTGCTTGAAAGCCCAGTCAAGAATACCGATGGCAGCACCAGCAAAGCCGGCGTAATAACCGAAAGCGGCCACTCTTCTACCTTGATCATTTTCCAAAAATTCCAAGTCGTATAACACCCCCTTTCCAGCAGGGAAACGACTCAACACTTGTTGCCAACCTTCTTGGTCTTTATAACAATGAGCAAACTGTACGTGTTCATGAACCAAGGGAAAGGTTTCGTTTTCAGGAAGTTCTTTCAACCCCAAAATGATTCTGTCCTTTGGAGCATCTTTCCAGGAACCTTCAGGTACAATAGTAGCACCAACGGCCCTATATTCGTCGGCAGAAAAAATCAGTTGGGATGACTCTTCGATATACACGTTAAACCCGGCATCGAGCAATTGCTTGGTGGTTTGAGGGGTCAAAGCAGCTCTCTTTTCAAGAGGCTTGGTCTCGGCACGAAGATGGATGGTCACAGTCATACTTATTTCGATGATTGATCAGGTTTGATGGCAATAGTAGTAGTAGTAGTAGGGGCAATTGCTAGTGAAAAATTTCCCCGGCCAGCCTCCTCCGTCCTTTTATGCACTCTCTATAGGTTGACGCTTATCGATGAGTCAGGGCTGCAGGGCTGCAAT
This sequence comes from Kurtzmaniella quercitrusa, assembly GCA_030570095.1. NCBI lineage: Eukaryota > Fungi > Ascomycota > Pichiomycetes > Serinales > Debaryomycetaceae > Kurtzmaniella > Kurtzmaniella quercitrusa. The sequence goes on along the minus strand of JAJLUZ010000011.1, from coordinate 324,726 downwards.
CCTGCAGGAAAGCTCACTTGTGGAGAGGAGCACAGGAGACAGCAGGAGGACAGAACGATGACTAAAAGGGGCATCGTTGGATGTTGACGATATACAATTGGTTTCAATCTGGACTTCAGTACGTTATTATACTCTGATGTGTGGTGCATGTTTTTTTCTTTCAAGCAGTTCATTCAGTTCTTCGCTTGTATGCGCTTGTATGTACTTTTCGGGCAATTTTCCGACTATCCATTTTCCGCCTTTTTTTGCCCACAACCGCTCGTAACCAGATGAGCCTAGTTTGCAGCCGCTAGAGTCACCTGAGTTTAGATGGGTTTGCTGTCATATGTGTCATAGCTGCAGGTACCATGGACTTCAAGGATGACTGATGAATATAGAACACTACTTGAATCTCTAACAGACTTCTATTTTCACTTCTGGGGCGGTGAATAAATACCTGCTTACTATTATCTGTATATGTCTGAAGCCTGAACCTAAATAGTCACATGTAACCATTCACTCCTACGTCTTCCATATGTTCTATATCTTCTGTATCTTCTGATTCTTCTATCTTCTATATCTTCTATATCTTCTATATCTTCTATATCTTCTATATCTTCTATATCTTCTATATCTTCTATATCTTCTATATCTTCTATATCTTCTATATCTTCTATATCTTCTATATCTTCTATATCTTCTATATCTTCTATATCTTCTATATCTTCTATATCTTCTATATCTTCTATATCTTCTACATCTTCCACACATCCTACATCTCCTACATCTCCTTCCTCGTGTCTCATTTTATCAGCTGCCTAACATAATGCAACACATATTCACGTAACCTTGGTTGGGCAGTTTCCCATGTATCTTCCTCAAATGCCTCTCCATATACCTTAAACAATCTTCTAGCAGAAGCAGCTTCAGCTTCACTACCAAATATTTGCCCCTGTGTAGCCTTTTCATACAATAAATTAGCAAACTCTCGATCATTGTTATACAAAGCACCAAGCATCATTGCTTCCGTCAAAACCGTCAGCGGTGCCCGTTGACCTTCCGATGAGCTCAGACGAGAAACATTTGGGATATACTGATTATAAAGATCTAAAGCCGGTTCAACTCCGAACTCGGATTGAGCCAAAATTAGATGGCTGATAAGACTAATACTCAATTGATCTCCAATAAGGGTCTGAGCTACTTTGAGGTCAACTTCACTGTGTTTTTTGATGGTTTCATGACAAAATATCGAACAGAGATTGTTTTGAACAAGCTCAATTCCAAACTTGGCGTGACTTTGATATTTGTGAAACAAAGCAAGCGCTCTGGGGACATCTGAAAGGTAGACCCCATGACAAGTAACAAGCTTCAATCTCAAGAGAAGCGATTCCGGAGTTCCATCACAATCCAAGCCATTACCTTCTACATATTCCACTACTTCCCTCAATGTAGTAGGTGTAATATCCTGGGCCTGTTTTATACCTCTAGCTCTATTGAGCTCTTGCAAGGCACTGGCATCATCAGATTCTATGGTACTTTCTAACACTAGGGCCCGACTAAGAGTCTCTTTATCGAGTAAAGTAGGGTCCTTCCGGAATAAGATATCAAACGCCCGTTTAAAAAGAGTATTGTTAGTAGTGAATTTCAAGTAAGAAGCCAATTCTTCACCAGTAAGTACCAGAGCTACTCCTCCAATAATCTTCAAATCTGAAGCAGTAGAGAGCAACTTGTCGATAACATCATCTGCCACCTGGTGGTATTCTCGACTCATTTCTAACATTTCTAGAGCATTTGCAACTCTCAGTATGTTCATATCTACTTCTTCTTCTCTAATTTCGGCTTTCTCTCCAACCAACAATTTTTGTAAAATTTCATTAATAATTGGCAGAGTTTGATGCCTTCCATGTTTGTTCCACAATTGCCACAGGGAGTCTACACGTCCCGGGTTTGCTTTGAGTAGCAGTTCCAATGCCTCACTCAGCCATTTATGAGTTTTTGGTGTTTTAAAATACAAAGAAAAATCGTTGGTAAGGCCATTCACTAGGACTTGATTGATCAATTCATCTCGTACCGATATATCTACTGCGGCATTTTGAATAGAATGAACTAATTCATGAACTTTTTCAGGGTCTGGATGGCTTGATATTGCCAAAGATACTTTCTTCGATATATCCAGAAGCTGTCCATTATCCAAGGCGTTCTTGACTTCCTCTATTGCAGTAGAATACCGCCTTATGATAGCTGCTCTGGTAAACATGATGAAAAATTCTGAACGATGAAAATAAAAGAATATAATCGATCAAATGTGGAGATGATAGTTAAAAGAATAATTGAATGGGAACAGTGGAAACTGAATGAGACTGATCTATTGGATGAAACATTATTGAATGAAGCTGAGGTATTGAATGAAACTGAATTATTAAATCTTATAGACCCGTCACAGATCAATCACGTAGTAATTGTAGTAATTGGTTAAGGGAATTTACGAATCAACATCCTCTTGTTCCAATTAGCTAACTTTGCTGCGCTTTCGAAAATTACTCGCAATTATGAACCATTCATCATAAGCAATTCAATACCCATTTCCTTTTATGTCTCTCTTGTACGTACAGCTTTAACTTGCTATCAACGCCCTACATCGATTGGGTTTTTTATTCCTCTTCTTGTATATTCTATACTCTTCTTCTAATCGTCTTCTTCTTATCATAATTACTACTTTTTTAACTCACTCTCCATCTGTGCCAACATCCCAATCCCACGAAAATACTGTTCCCATTTACTTTCCACATCGACAGTATCTAAAGTGGAAAAATCAAATCCATTATTGATGTATTCATCAAAATCTTGAGCTTTCCCTGATGATTCACATGAAACACCCCAACTGGCCTTGTAAGCACCTCCTAAGGCACAAGCATTGGGAACTTCTGCAGTATAATTCCCATTCTCCAGACCAAATATTTGTGACATTTTCTTGACAATACTTTTGTTTTTCAGCGCTCCGCCAACGTAATACATTTTATGTGGTCGAGCTAACAATGATTCCTTGGTTTGCTCTTTACCATCAGTTGAAATATGACCGAATTCATCCACTAATTCTTCATAAATTTTAGTAGCCTTATCAGTATCATCATTATTCTCCGACTGAGTTTCTCCATTTCCGTCATTAGCAAGCATTGGCCCTAATCTTAATCGGCAACTCAATGTCTGCAGCTCTACAATTGAAGAAACATCTTCCTCTGCATCCCACTTATCTACATCTTGAAGTTTCCCATCTTTCCATTGCAGTCTCTTCGTTTGAGCAGCTGCATTAGGGACAATTTCACCCAAGGGAAAGTAGATGCCCAATTTATCATCAAAAGATTTGGATGAATCAAGAATTTTATCAAATTTTGACCAATCTTCACCACCCAAGTTATCCCGAATCTTTTCACGGGCTAAGGAACCGTTACAATAGCAAATCATACCCATGTAATGATCCTTGAGCGTTGGATGTTTGAATAAATGGTACTGTTGTGAAGGAGTGTAGTTCTTTGTAACAAGAAGTGCTGTCGTCGAAGTTCCAAGGGAGATCAAAACGTCATTTTGAGCCAAAGGTAAGGCCAAGATAGTGGCTAAATTATCACCAGTGAATGGAAATATCTTAGTTTCTTTATTAAATCCATACTTTTTAGCAAAAAAAGGAGATATTGAACCAGCCAGTTTGTAGGAAACAGGAGTTAAAGGTCCCAATTTTCTTTTCAAATCTTCGACCGCAGATTTAGATTCATCGGAGTCTAGTTCTACTCCATCTATACTGTGTTTACCTGCAGCCAAGGCAAGCAATTCGTGGTTATACTCGCCAGATTTAATATCATATAAATTCATTCCACACCCATCTGCTTCTTCAATGTTGGTGATTTTACCAAGTAAAACACTAGCTAAAAAGGAGGACACCAAAGAGATTCGGTCAGTCTGTTCATAGACTTTATTATCTTTCTCTCTTTTTGCAAGTTTCCTGATTTGCAAGCCAGAGAAACGATAATGGGCTCTAGAACCGGTAATCTCCGCCAACTTCTCCGGACCTCCTACCACATTTTCAAAATCTTTAATCTCTTGACCGGTCAGATGATCCTGCCAGTTGGGAGAATGGTCATAAGCAAGAGCATTCTTGAGTTGCTCAGCTAACGATTGCAGAGATTCAGGATCCAAATTTTCCAACAGATTTGATGCTTCTTTCGACCAATAAACCGTTCCATGTTGTTGACCAGAGCCAGAAATACCCCGGACACGATCGAAGGGGAAATTTCTGCCTTTCATTTCATCGAAAACATGTTCTAAAGCGTCGATCCACATAGCAACTGGGGATACAATAACTCCAGATTCATCATCCTGAAGAACCCCTTTCTTGATTCCATAGTTAGAGAACTCAGCATCAAATTCCACTGCAAAAGTGTCTAATGGTTTCAAGTTGGTATCAGTAACGATGATCTTCAATTGCTGGGTGGAAAGATCAAACCCCAAAAACAAATCAGAATTTCCAAAAGACATTGATGATCAGATCAACTTTAGAGAGAATAGATGGCGGTAGGGTCTTGTTCAGGTTCGGCCGACAGTTCGGTCTTCTTATCGTTGCCAAAGAAGTCTATCAGAAGCCAAGAAACGGGATTTTTGTTATAAAATGGCCAATTTGGTCCCGCCAACAATAAGTTAACAATGTATCCAGCAGCAAAGACGTATACAGTAACGAGTAAATTTTGGGTAAGAAAGCCCAAGAACACAGCAAGTAGCGAGTACAAGTAAGATAAGTTAACAGTAAATGCGTAAGCGAGTTTTTGGCCTTCAAAATCGATTGGCAATTCGAAATACAGAGCAATCTCGTCCATTCGTGGTGTAGTTTGTGTGGGGGGTGGGGGTGCTTCTTAACTAATCGGATACGTGGCTGGGTGCAGAGGTTTTGTGCAGGCAAATGCATTTGGTGCAGGACGATTTTTCTAAATTGGAACTGGGGGGAAGAAGAAAATCATTAATGTAGTGAGAGGACAAGAGGCATAACTACGATGGAGGGAGAATAAGAGCATGACTGTGATGGGGAGGAGATTGAGTAATTGGAGTGTTTTACTGATTAGAGTTCTATCGTGTTCAATTCTTAGCCATCGTCCATCGTTTGACTTCTAGTCTGTATTATTTTTAACTCTGTTGCTTTTTTATTCTACTGCTGATTCTGATCCCAATTCTACTTCTGATTCTACTTTATCCGTTTATCCAGAGTTCTGTTGAAGCGACAGTTTTAAGAAAATGCAAATTTACATCATAATGGTATGTGAGCAATCGCAAACTAAAGAGCGATGTCTAACATACAACCATACATTGTGGAAGGAATTAACGATACATAGTCATATACGAATACTGAAAGGTAGCGGATAGATTGCTGATAGATAGCTGATAGATATCTGGTAGCTGCCTATTTACCTTATATTCAGCTAATTTCCTGTATTCCCCAAAATATTGTGCTACTGTATTTTCTACATTGGTTCCGTTGCTCACTAATTGTTTCAGTGTTCCTACTTCATCATGATAACTTCCCGTCTTGGTTATTTGTCCCCCATTTTAATCGGTGTCTCGTGGTGTTTTCCATCAACTCATCTATCGTAGTCTCTTGCACTCTCTCGTAGTTTCTCTCTTGTCTGCGCAGTATCACTCGCCCTTACCATACTATCACTCCAATTTTTGTGCCCTAAGCTTTCTTTGAAAAACGTGTAGAACGTGTAGCAAAGAAAAAACTCGCGGAATTTTCGTCCTCGGAGCTGCACATCCGCAGCCTCCTGATCATCGACTAAAACCAATTTCCCTCTGAAAAATGTAGATTCCTTGCTGCTTCACGGTTTACTTGATGATCCAACCATTCTTTTTCTATTTTTCAGTTGTTTCATCGTACTTATTATGATACCTACTATAGTACTTACATCTCATTCTGCTTTTTCACACAATCTTTTCGCCCACTCCTTTACTTTTCGGTCTACTCTACTCACTTGTAATGTGTAGTCATTTATTTCCAATAGGCACATAATGTGCTTATACATAACAATCGTTCCAATATATCCACACATTCCAGGTAATATCGTCCTAATATCGTCCTTCTTCATTTCTTTCATAATTCGTTAATAAATATGTCACTCAGTAATCCCGAGTAGATGTATAGTAATCAATGTTATTGTCCAAGAGTTGTTCCTCAAGAAAATCAGTAACCATATTGTATTGATCTTCTTTGAGTGCCTTGGAAAGTTTTTCAAGTGGTCCCAAAGACTGATCAAATGTAAATCCCTCTGCTCCAGCTCCAAATGCTGGCAATTGGAAAAACTGATACGGTTGATCTTTCAAAGCCGATGAGTATGACATGACCCCTGACTGCTTCTTCTCGTTGTGTAACAGAAGAATCAGCAGATTTTGAGTCAGAACTGTGGTCAGACGAGTCAACAGGGTCATTAAAGAACTCTCGCAGTCGGTTTCCAGAGGCAGTGGTGTTCTCAGAAGTCCTGGCAGATCATGAAGATCAGCTCCTTCTTCCTCTTCCTCTTCCTCAATGTCCAGTTTGTCAAGGTCCATAACAAATTCTGCCTTGCTTTGCTCCTCTTCATCATCATCAAGGTTAATAAAATCAAACAAAGCGCTTGCATTAGCATTGATCTCTTCCGACAGTAACAATAATTGTCCGTTTTCATTTTCAAGGTCATGCTCTCCTTCTGGCAGCTCGATAGTTTCCCATCCTGGAGTGTCGGCTGAATGAGTTAACTCATTCATATCACTGATAAGCTCATGCATCGGATCAAGCTCAGTGTACAGCCTTTTCCTGGCAGTAGTATCTTCAACACCAGGTAATGGGGAATTTGTTCCCGATAAAACTGCTACTCTTAAATGCTTGTAATCATGGATGAGGGCAAGAAGACGGTCCTTCAATTGTACATTTTCAGATTCAATCTGCTTAATGTGACGGCCAACTTCTATAAGTTGTTGATCGGTGGTGCCCAGTACTATTTTGGGTTGCCATTGTTGCTGTTGATGGTGGTGGTGGTGGTCTACTGCTGGTTGCGCAAGGGATGGTTTTGCTTCTATAGGACGCTGGGTTGGAGCTGGTGAAACCGCGATTTTTTCTGGTTTCTTTTGAAGGTCACATTCTTTGTTAGATTTCCGTTTTCTTTCCTTAGTGGTAGGTTTGCGACCAGGCTTTGGTCTGGGGGGAAGAACCCATGCTTTTGAAGTTTTCACTGCTATCACAGTCTCTGAGGGTGGCTGACTACACGAAGACATAATGCATGAGATGTATGGGTCTAGCGATAAATTAAGCTTTGGGTGTATGGTTTGCTATTTTACGGCGGTGGTAATTATTCAGCGTTCAACGTGAAGTGGATGGAGGAAGTTGTTTCAGCCAAAGATATCAAAATCGAGGCTACAGAAGATTTAACAAGGTCTTAAAGTGGTAGCGAAAATTCAATTGGTCAACCTACGGCCAACACTGATGGTACACACTTGTAAGATATGAACAACAATGGAGTGTTCTGGTTTTCGAATACTGAGGATTCGTTAAATATCAATCGGAGAGTTGCCCGTTCGAGATAGTAAGGGTCTCCTTCGAGTGGAAAATCAGCAACTGAAAAAAAAAGATAGAAAGGGCCCGACGAAAGGTGAATGGAATCGAATGGGTTTAGAGCTGGGTGATGAGGGAGAAAGGTGTTTCCACGAGTGTTAAAAACACTTTAAACAAGGAAAAGTTACCACGATTCTAAGAGCTTGTTAGAACTAGCCCGAATGGTTAAAATAGCCCCAATGAAAAAGGTCAGAGTAAACAAGTTTCCATCTCATCGTTGAGCTAATATAGATCGCAATCTTTTTTTTTTTTCATGCGGGCGCTCCGGTTGTTTTCGGGTGAACTGTATGCGAGCTATCCACGGATCGCACCCTAACGGGTAAGAGGATTTGTTTCCGCCACGCCGCTACTGGCTAGAGCAGCAGGCACGGACGAAATAGGCAGGGAGTACGATTTATTTTCTTGCCAAAGACCGAGCCCCACAGAAATCGAACAATAGGGTTGTTAATGATATGCTGGACCAACGGTAACTTGATTACTGGTATATGTGAAATTTGGCAAGGCTACAAAGTCATAATGTCTACCCTGACAGTAGATTATTGATAGTGATCTTATGCATTTTCTTCTTCTACGAATACTCTGGTGTGTCCCAATCTTTAAGCTGATGTCTTGAATTTCCTTCAAATACGTATAAGCAAATGAGTGAATAATATTCAGCCAAAAATTATACTAGCAAAATATTCAAGCAAGTTTCGAGAAGTTCACCGGATGAATTTAGCTGGGCTACAAACACTGACAAAGAAGCAACCCCTCCGGACATAGTCTCAACTTCTTAACTCTTAACTCCCCCTAAATCGAGGCGTAAGTGGAGTATCGATGGGTCAAAGACAGCGTTCGCGCCAACATCAGCATAAAGTCGGGGTCGGGATCGGCGTTATGATCTATTTTTCTACACCTACTTCTTTATAACCTACATCTTCTAAAACCTTGGCAATTGCAACACCGCTACAACTCTTGATTAGGAATGTTGTCACGGACACGGACACGTATGCAAACGTGAACGTGAACGCCTCGCTATATCTCTACTTCTGTCGACATTGCTCGTATCAAGTGCGTGGATGTAACCATAATCTGGCATCACGGGCCAAAAAAACAAATCCTCTTCTGCTCATTTAGTGTACCCACAAAGTATAAAATAAAAATATCTTCTCGGGAGTCATTTTACAAATACTTCCCCGGACTTGCATTAGTCACCCTAAATTTAAAGTATCCGGACCGCGTATAAATAAGTTAATAAGCTAATTCATGGAGTGAAATGAAGCGTCAACTTTTTTTTTTCCAATGGCTTATGATGATTGCTTCTACCCAATTACTAGACTGGTTATACCCAAGGATCTCCAAGTGTCTCCAAGGGTATCCAAGCGTCTTCAAGGGTCTCAAGAGTTCCCAAGTCCTTCCTCATCCTTTATTTGAACCCCGTAATTCTGAATTCCCCATACACCTTCTACCGTTCTAATGTGCTATTTTTTCTCTCCTACATCTTTGCAAAAATTCTTCGCTCACTGCATGTACTTTTTTTTTCGCGGCAGCTATATGCAAGAGCACCTTTTTTGTCCTAATTTATCTTCCAAGCGGTCATTCGCTACTCATCGTCATAAAGACACATCATGAAACCCATCATAAAACGTATGTCAATCACTTACTTGTTCCAACCTACTCATTACCATCTGAATTGTAAACAGTTCCGTTCTCTCCTATCCTCTACTCGAAAGAATCCGTTTTGTGCTAGCTGTGATAAATCGATCTATACTTTCATCTGCCGGCACTTCCTTCCGGGTTGTTTTCTTTTTCGGTTCTATTCTGGTCGGTACGGTACAACTTGTCTCATCGCTTCGCTAAACGCGTACCCTGGCCTCGGCAAAAAAAATTCAGCAATGCATCATATCAGAACGCTGATATTCCTGAATTTGGTTTGTAGTACAAATAAACTCGATACACTTCTATAACACTAAACTGATACACATCTCATTTCTATTCAATAATCTACTGCACGATTAAAAATTTGCCCTGTAATCCTTATCTTTCCTTTCTCCATCTGGTTGTCACTTATTAACGACCTTACCACCAGTGGCGTGCTTTCCTCGACCTTGCCTATTTGGGGGGAATTCTTGCAGCTCCGATCTTAGCCCGCATAAAATATCATCAGTACAGGATACCTCCCACAGTTACCCCGGACCTCTCCATGACCTGGCCATCTCCGAACCGTAGCTCCGACCAGTAAGCCCTGCTGGCGATCATCCGACTGGGTACCACTGGTTACGTTTTTTCATTAATTGTTGGGGGAAAGCGCAACAAATAACTGAATAATTCAAAATCTTCAAAACCTTTGCATTAATCATATGTGATCATCTCGGCGATACCCGAAGATTCATTGATATTCTACGTAACAACGATACCCAGGTGATCACTACATCTCAAGTTAAAATTGCTCCTAAGTAATCCCCAAGTTCTATCCACGTACTACGATATCTGTCAGTTATCTTTATACTAACCTGTACACAATTATGTATACCATTGGTTGCATTTCCATTAATATTATGAGCTCAAATATTTTCCCTTCTTCCTTTCATCTTCACTCTGTCTACTACCTATCTCAAACCTTTATTCTCTTTAGTATTTATTTCTTACCCTTACTCTCATCATCTACTTCTTGCCTTTACTGCTCTCTACTACCTTCATCTCTATATCTAATTGAACCTTGCTACTTTTTTTATTCTCTATAACCCGTTCCCCAATCTATATCTACTGTTGCGTTGGCATAGCAGTAGATGGTTTTAATTCTTCTTCGACATTATCCAGCTTCCACAAGGAGGTAATGGTTTTTGGCTTGGTCAAAAAAGTGATACCGGCTTGTCCATAGAAATTCAAGTCACCCAAGAATGAAGCCTTAGATCCAGTGAAGGAAAACATAGGCAAAGGCACTGGGATTGGAATGTTGATACCAACCTGTCCACATTCAATTTTCTTGTTGAAAACACTGGCAGCAGCTCCGCTCTTGGTGAAAAGAGAAACACCATTACCATAACGATTCTTGTTCACAAACTCGATAGCTTCTTCAAACGTTTCCACATTAACGACTGCTAAAACTGGAGCAAAAATCTCTTCATCGTAGGCACGAATACCTTCTTTAACATCAGCAATAATGGTAGGGCCCAAGAAGTTACCCTTTGAGAACTTTCCTTCTCCTACAAAAGAGGTACCATCCAAAATGACCTTGGCTCCTTGCTTAACCGAGTCAGAAATAATCTCTTTGGCTCTGGTTAATGACTCAGGGTTCACAAGAGGACCTAAATCAGACTTTTCATCGAATCCAGATCCCACAACTAATTTTTTGGCAGCATCAACCACATCTTCAACCCATTCCTTGGTCTTTCCAACGGTAACCAATACTGAAATTGCCATACAACGTTGGCCAGCGGCACCGAAAGCAGCACCGACAATAGCATTAATGAACTGGTTTTTGTCAGCATCGGGCAACACAACCAAATGGTTTTTAGCCCCTAAATTGGCTTGAACCCTTTTCCCCAAAGCAGATCCCTTCTCATAGATATATTTACCAGCCTTATCACCTCCAACGAAAGTAATAGCCTTAATTCTGGGGTCTTCGATGATTTTGTTCACCGTATCATGCTTACCGTGTACAATAGAGATCACTCCAGGAGGGACTCCAGCTTCAGCAGCCAATTCGGCGATAATCATGGCAGCACCAGGAACTCTTTCAGAAGGCTTGACCACAGTAGTGTTACCGGTTACCAAGACAAGAGGAAGAGCCCAAAGAGGGACCATAGCAGGGAAATTGAAAGGACAAATAGATCCTACCACCCCCAATGGTTCTCTGATCATCTTAGTCTCCATATCTTTGGCTACTTCTAAAGTTTGACCCTTAAGATCATTGGTGATATTACAAGCGGCCTCTGCCACTTGTAACCCACGTAAGACGTCACCCTTAGCATCAGCAAAAGTTTTACCTTGTTCCAATACAATCACTGCTGCAATCCGGTCCATGTTAGCCTTCAATAATTCCACGAATTTGAAAGCAATACCTTGTCTACGAATGACAGAGAGATCTCTCCAGGCAGGGAAAGCAGCATGGGCTGCGGCAACAGCCTCTTCAAGCTCCTCGGGGGTGGATTGTGGAACTTTTGAAACCACATCGTTAGTGGCAGGATCGTGAATATCGAACCACGTATCGGATTTCAGCTCGACAAATTCTCCATTGACAAACAGTGGAGTTATATACGGCTTGGTACCCTTTTCAATGTGATTGGTGGGGAAAGAGGTCACGGTTGACGAAAGCTTGACGCTAAGAAGTCTGGTATGAATTTTTGCGAGAGAAATACGACGCAACATAGTGAATTTCGCCTCTAGAGTTTCTTTATACTGTTAGATGAAAGGTTGCAAAGGGCTTTCTTTTATACGAAATCTGGGGTATCCTAACACGGTATGCGAGTCCCGCATGCCTGCATGAAGTCTGGAAACTATCCGGATGTCTTTGAGGAGAGAGGGGAGCAATGGTGTTAAGCAAAGGAGTATTGTGATTTAGTAAATTTATGGAGGCCAGGGGGTGATAAGAAGGACCTTGTAGTTTGTTTGAATAGATTTGTGACGTGTGCAATTTTATGACAGTGATATGTACCGCCTTTTTGTTGGCTATATTGATGGTAGCTTTCCTTCTACTGCTGCTGCTGCTGGCGCTATTTGCTAATTCGTTATCACAGGCGCTGCACACGTGATTTACAAAACTGGTAAGCCGTACCCGGCTTGATCGCGGGAAGCGACTCCCAGACGCATGGTTCCTATTGAACAAGTGATTGATTATAAGGGTACGGAGCGCCATCCCCGAGAGATGTGTTGAATAGGTCCGGTGGTCTCGTTAGGATAAAGTTGAATCGCCGGAATCGGTGATAATTTGAATCAATTGAAAGGGGTTTCTCCGGAGTGGGTTCTTCGACCAGTCCAAAGCTTCTGTGCCACATGCAAGTGTCTAAAGCCGAATTTTTCAGCTGAAGAGGGAAATCCACCCGGGCAGACCATTAACTTAGTACACGATTGAAGTTAGATAGGGGTGAGATAGAATACAAGATATAGAGTACCTCTTTCTATACATATCTCTCTTCTCCTTCCATGTTCCTTTCTTCTTTTTTCAGAAATGTCCTAGCTCTCTCCGTTCCCTAGCTGTACGCTACCCCTCTCCATCGTCTCTCTCTCTAGATCTCTCATTTTAGATCTCCTCCTTGGGCTCCTTCCGTCTGCTCTGTTCCTGCACAATTCAACCTTCTCCACCTTGTCCAACTTTTCAAATCAAATCATTCCTATTGTTAAATTTCTCCTGCATATATCCGCGACAACCGTCCCGCCACAACTGGGGCCTTCTCCCACTTAAATCCTCAAAGCTCATCGCAAATTTTGTTTACTACTTGACTGGTTGCAACATGAACGGGTTACCCATCTTAGTTATATGCTGCGTTTTGTACGTGATATCTGGCGGACGATGGACATTAGCGGTTGCAGCAATTACACTCTGGAGCATATCACCCTCAAAATCTGATAAGCTGGCCAAACCCGCGCAAAAGACTCGAGAAATCTCTCCAATCATCGCAAAGTTACCCCAAAAATCTCCAGTGTATGCTGTAGACTTCACTACTATTGGAGTTACTAATTCCACCCCTGCGCCCTCCACTCGTCAGAAAAGGGTCAAGAGAAGTACTAAGGTAATCAAGGCAACAAAACCTGTCAAACTTCCCCAAGTCCCCTCCCTTACCGCTTCAACAACATCTCTTTTAGAAGGCCAGATCTACGTCTTTTATACTACTTTGACTGGATCTTCCCAAAGAGTGGCTCAAAGTCTCGTGGATAAACTCAGTGGGATCGAAGAATTAAAGAGAAAACCTCTTCTTGTGTCATTGGACGATGAAGTGGATGACTTGGAGGAATATTTCTTGAAAACTCCCTCCCATAAGGACGACCCCACGGTGAAGAATATCTATTTACTTGTACTCCCATCTTATGAAACTGATTCACCCATCGATTATTTCTTAGAACATCTCGTTGACACTTACCAGGACTTTAGAGTTGACAAATACCCTCTTCGTTCTCTTCTTGGCTTTGGTGTCTTAGGTCTTGGTGATTCAGAATCTTGGGGGGAATCAGATAAATTCTGTTATCAAGCCAAATTAGCCGACCGTTGGATGGCAAAACTCGGTGGTAGAAGACTTTATCCAGTTGGTGAAGTTTGTATGAAGTTTGAAGGAGAACCAAAGGCCCAGGCCTGGATCAATAGCTTTGCCAGCTTACTTATAGATGATGAACCCTTCTATTTGGATCTGCCAATCGATGATAGTGATCAAGAAAATAGTTCAGACGCCGAGGTAGACACAGATGCAGATACATTGGTCGATGTGGAAGATATGGGTGATGTTATCAGGAAATCAGCAGGCACCTCTAGCAGTAGAACTCCACAAGCACAGCTTGAAACTAAACAAATGGTCGCCAAGGACTCTCCTACTTATAAATCACTTACCAAACAAGGTTATACCATTGTTGGAAGTCATTCAGGGGTCAAGATTTGTCGCTGGACCAAAAGTGCTCTTCGTGGCCGTGGATCTTGCTACAAATTTGCTTTCTACGGGATTAAATCTCATCTTTGTATGGAAACAACCCCATCCTTGGCATGTCTGAATAAGTGTGTCTTCTGTTGGAGACATGGAACTAACCCTGTTGCCAAACTGAACTGGAGATGGGTTTTGGATCCTCCAGAAAAGGTTTTACAAGGTGCCTTGGATGGTCATTACAGCAAAATTAAACAAATGAGAGGGGTTCCAGGAATTCAAATGGATAGATTCCAAGAGGCCTTCACCGTCAAGCATTGTGCTCTTTCCCTTGTAGGAGAGCCTATCTTTTACCCACATATCAACGGGCTTTTGGCCATGCTTCATGACCTCAAAATTTCTTCCTTCTTGGTTTGCAATGCTCAACATCCTGACCAATTGGCTCAGTTGCTGAGAGTAACCCAATTATATGTCAGTATTGATGCTCCTACTCGTCAGAACTTGAAAACGGTCGATCGTCCTCTCAATAGTGATTTCTGGGAGAGAATGATGTCCTGTTTGGACATTCTTAGAACGACGCAGCGTCATCAACGTACAGTGTTCCGGTTAACTTTGGTCAAAGGTTTCAATATGGATGACATTTCCAGTTATGCTGATTTGGTTGAAAGAGCACAACCTTCCCAGATCGAGATTAAGGGAGCTACGTTCTGTGGTTCTTCTAATGGTAATGGAAATCCATTGACAATGCAAAATATCCCCTTTTATGAAGAGTGTAAGGCATTCGTTGAAGCCTTGACTGCCGAATTACAACTGAGAAACCAGGACTATGAAATTGCTGCTGAACATGCCCATTCTTGTTGTATTTTGATGGCTCATAAGCGATTCTTCATTGACGGAAGATGGCATACTCATATCGATTATGAGAAGTTTTTCCGAATGCTTGAAACAGGTGAAGAATTTGTAGATATTGATTACGTGAAGCCCACTCCAGATTGGGCAATTTGGGGTTCTGACGAGGCTGGATTTAGTCCATCGGACACTAGATACGATAGGAAAGCGGAGAAGGAGCGTAAAAGATTGGAGAGAGAGGCTGGAAAGGTATAAAATAGAGGTATGCATAGGAAAATTGTAGAAATGTAAGGTAGTGTCATTCATGCAAAGAATTGGATATCACTCATAAGTCCAGGAATTTCATCCATATCAGCTTGATATTTTGCTTGGAGTATTGCTTGAAGTATTGTTTTAAAAATGGTTCCCTTGAAGTGGAATCTGTCTACTATATGCAACAATAGGGTATTGCCTAAAGAATCTACTTTCGTAATTGACAACGTGTACCACAGCTTTATTCAGTGCCTGTCAGAGACGGTCACCAGCCTTGCATCCGTGACTAGTGTACATTGTATAGCGGCTAGCAGCGGACTTTGATGTCCGCGCACACCACATAGTGGGTTTCTTGAAAATATCACACGGAAAAGGGTCGACAGGGAGAATTCGGAAGAGAATAGAGGAAGCGTTACATGATTAAGGGTGTAGCGTAGTGCAAATTAAGATATAGTTCAGCGATGGGTTGAAGAATAAAGCTGCAGTATTTTCATATAGCCAGGATATGATAAAAATCGATGCCTTTATTTATCAAATCCAATCAAGGGATAATCCTTTCTACTCTATCACTCTTTCATACACTTCCATACTCATTAATAAAGGAACAAATCGGGTGGTACAATAATTTTAGCAGTTGTAAGCATCCCATTGCAGGCGGCAACGGTGCTTGGCCATTTTACGAAGCCCACCTATCCAATAATATCTACCGATAATCTCTAGAAGCTATCCTTATGTAGATCGCGGCTCTAATCGGAAGGAAGGCTACCTTTTTATGACCGCTTTATGCACTTGGTCTCCCTTTGTCTAATGATCTCCCACTGACTGCTGACCGTATTTCGATGATGAGTACCTATTGTAGAGATACGAACATCAAAGGTAAATAAAAAAGCAGAGACATTCTCTGAAGTATAAAGAGCTAGACTTATCTCACGTAGGTTAAACAACCACTCCTCTGAGTATCCCAATTATCTCTATTTATCTCAATCATCTACAATGTACGGTCTTCAACCAACTTTGGTGGCTCCAGCCCCAGAATTTGTCCCCGTTGCTTTCCTTTCAATAAGCTTGCGGGAGCCGCACCAGTCTTTCCATAGTAAAGAGTATGGTAAGGCAATGGCATACGCTGAAGTCAAGGACGGCTCAATTACCACTGTCGAAAATGACTTGGGCGTTGAAATTGAAATTGACGGTCTCGTTGGTAACGATAAGGTCACCACTGATTTGTTTACCGGTACCAGTACTCTTGATGTCAATCTTTTCGGAAAGACCCCCAATGGTTCTGGTGTTCATATTACCTATCCTGGCACTGCTCGAATCTCGCAAAATATTGCTGCAGTATTAAGTGGTACTGGTACTTTCAGTGACTTTGATGAGTATGTTTATATCACCCCCAAGTTCCAATTCGACTCTACTGCCGAGGAGAAATTTCTTTGGGCAGGTAAAACTTACTTCACTGGCAAGGGTCGTTTTCTTAGAGACGATGACGGGTTATATGTCCAGTGTTACTTTTATGCTGCTAAATAGGCCACTACTTACAAACCACTGTCGTATTTGGTACTAACCTCATGTACATACTGCTGAACTTGGGTCCATCTTACTGAATGTGATTTTTACTCTTACATAGTGAATAAGAAAAACTCGAGAAAGAAGACCATTGAGAAGTGTAATTATCAAAATCTGTAGCGTTTAACAACTTTTCACTGGTGATTACTACCGTTGAATTTTAAATACCGCCCATTTTAACCGTTTTGATCTATTGGGAAGTATTTCTAATTTGGGATGCAGAGACCCAAAACTATGCAGGTTGCAGTCCGATCGAAGTTACTTACACAGGAAACATACCCAACCAAAGGCCAACAAAAAAATCAAACCGCTGGCATTGTCGAATGGTTGGAATTATAGGTCCATTGTTTGGCCCAATTGGTTAATCTCGTTACCGAGCAGTACTTGAAACTTGTAAAATCATGCAACTGAAATTGGCTGCACATCAGGAGACTGGCCGGAAAATCTGGAAGCATCAAAAGAAAGAGATCGTAAATAGATCGGAAAAATACCAGAAGAAAGAGACATGATCGGAGAAAATCATGAACCGATAGTTTTTAAAATCCACTACAGACAACTTCACGTACTTCTCTATGCCATCGACCCCATTTAACCCCATTTAACCCCCTATTCTTCAATTCTCACCCAAATTGCCTCCCCTCCTTCCCCCTCGTCGGTAGCGATGTTTGTTCTTAAGCGCAACCCTCCCAACATCAATGCCACCTGCATGAAGCCACAGCTAACTCCGAGGCATATTTAAAGAGGCCCATACCCGCCCATCTTCAATTGATATATATATCACCTCCGCCACTGGACTAGTTTAGACGCTCCAGAACGTTTGCATACCCTTTCATTAGTATCCAATCAATCAATTGATCACAATGTCCGGACCTCAACCTACCTCGGTCGCCCCAGCCCCAGAATTCGTCCCCGTTGCTCTCCTCTCCTTGACTTTGGGTGAACCAAAGGTGGTGTTCCGTAATAAGGAGTACGCCAAGGGAATTGACTACATCGAAGTGAAGGATGGAACTATCTCCACTGTTAAAAATGATTTAGGTCTTGAATTCGAAGTCAAGGAGATCATTGGCAATGATAAAATCACCAACGACTTGGTGACTGGCACTACCATTCTCGATGTCAACCTCTTTGGTAAGACTGCTAACGGTTCAGGAGTCCACATCACTTATCCAGGTACTGCCCGAGTATCTGACAAAGTTGCTGGAGTTTTAGGTGGTACCGGTACTTTCAGTGATTTTGACGAGTACATTCATATCACTCCTACTTTCAGATTCTGTTCTACTGTTGAGGAGAAGTTTAAATGGGCTGCTAAGACTTATTTCACTGGAAAGGGTCGTTTTGTCAGGGATGACGCTGGCTTATATGTCCAGTACTTTTTGTATGCTGCTAAATAGGTATTGAACTAATAGTGAATAAAAATGCGAGTAAAAACGTGAATAAGAAAGTGAATGAATCAAGGAATTTCTAAGTGCTCATCTCTCCTCTCCTCTTCTTCTCTCCTCTCCTTTTCTTCTCTTCCTTCTTATCTGCTTGTTGCAATGTAAAAGTCCAAATCACGTGATTTTAATCCTACGTACCTGCACATTAGCTTGCAGCCACTACACGTAGCACAAATTTCACCGGACCCCAAAAACCATAAGCTCTCCTTGAAACATCAACCATTAGGTACCCGTTAGGACCCTTTGGAAGCTTCCTGTGACCCTCACGACAACCATGGCACGTATAGCTTTCATCCACCCAGATCTTGGAATTGGTGGAGCAGAACGACTTGTGGTGGATGCAGCTGCAGGCCTTCAACTGGCAGGGAACTCCGTCCATATCTATACTTCCCACTGTGATAAAACCCATTGCTTCGAAGAAGTCTCCAGTGGAGAGCTAGAGGTCTCTGTTTACGGGGATTTCATGCCTACCCAGATCTTGGGCAAACTCCATATTGTCTTCGCCTCCCTTCGTCAGTTATACTTGGTATTGTTGCTTATCTTATCGGGTCAAATCGACAACTACGACTATTTTATTGTTGATCAACTTTCAATTTGCATCCCCTTTCTCCAACTTTTCACCAAAGAATCTACCAAGATCCTTTTCTATTGTCATTTCCCTGACCAGCTCTTATCTAAGCGTGGATCTTTATTGAAGCTGCTCTATAGAATTCCATTCAATCGGCTTGAAGAATGGACTACCGGTCTTTCTGATCAGATTGTGGTCAATCTGAACTTCACTAGGGGCATTTTCCATGATACTTTCACTAATTTGACCACCATAGAACCGGCAGTCATCTATCCATGTGTAGATATAGAAGAAAAGGATGATTCTGACCTACAAAATGCTGTTCAAGAAGTATCAGAAGCCTTTGAAGATACAGATTTCTTCCTATCAGTAAACCGATTTGAAATAACAAAGAACATTGATTTGGCCATTGAAGCCTTCCATGATTTCAAATCCAAAACTTCTCCATCAAAAAAGATCCGTCTTGTTGTTGCCGGAGGCTATGATAGTAGAGTTTCGGAAAATGTACTCTATCTTCGTCATCTTGAAGATCTTTGTGCTAAATTAGAGCTTAAATGCTTTACCATTCGTGGGAAGCTTGTTGTAATACCTCCTTCAACCGATGTTCTCTTCCTTCCTTCAGTAAAATCTTCAATTAAGACTGCTTTGATTAGACAATCGGCATTGTTGCTCTATACCCCTTCTTTTGAACATTTCGGGATTGTCCCAGTGGAAGGTATGTTGAATAGAACCGTTGTGTTGGCGGTTAATCGAGGTGGGCCATTGGAATCAGTGGTAGACTATAAAAAGGATCCTAGAAATGCTACCGGATATCTGTGTGAGCCCCAAGTGGCTACCTGGAGCAAGACAATGGTTGAATACTATCAATTGAGCGATGCAGAGAAACGCAGGTTAGGAGAGAATGGTCATAAACGGGTTCAGAAGTTGTTTCTGCGGGAAGAAATGACTGCTTCGTTCGAAAAGCATTTGAAGGCTACCAAGAAGGCTGATTTGGGCTTTCTTTTCACTTTGATTCTGTATTGGAAAGTGATTGTGGCCCTGTTGGTGTTGCTTCTTGCTGCAGCTTTCACTCAACGAAAGCTTTAGACATTAACAGAGGAAGAAAATGAAGAAGCGATCTAATTTGAAACAACCTAAGAAGTATTAGTATAAAAGGTAACAGGTGTTCAAGTTAAGAGATAGTGGTATTTTAATTCTTGAAGTTGTAAGGGCTGTGATTTTCTTTGCTTTTCCTCGGTTATACTTGATACATCCATATAAATCCGTCAATTAACATCCACATATACAGATACATTATCATGTACTACCATCTACATCTACATCCATCTACATCTACATCCATCTACATCTAAATCCATATACACCTACATTACCATATACATCACATGTCGTCTTTTATCTATGTACATCCCTCCTTATATTGTTCTACAGAAACATGTCCTTCATCAGCGATAAGAATCCCTTCTGCTTTATGTCTTGCACCGGTGTTGACTTATTAATAAGCCTTTTCCGATGTTCGTTCATCAAATGACCAAGATTTTGCAACACCCGCTTATACAGTTGATTAAGCTCGTCTTCAGCAACAAGCTTCCATTTGTGAAAGCTCAGGGAAGGACTGGATAAATTATAGGTAGTTATCCGCAAATTGATATCCTTTATGGTTGGTTTGAGTAGCTCGAGCTTAGCTTTATGATAACTCTGGTCAACAACAACTCCTTTCCTCTGGAGATCCCTAACCTCTTGGTCATCCAACACTGTAGTGAATTCATGGGTCAATTTATGCATGAGTTTGACTGCCCATTCTTGATCTAGTTGATGTCGAAATCGTTCTATGTCCTTATTCACCCCTTGTTGTGCTTCGACCCATGGCGGTACACACTCCTGTTTTTGAAGCATTCGGTTCAAAAAGTAGTTTGTATCGGTAGCATTGGCCAAATGTTCTCGATCGAGTGGTTGGCCCCGGACAGAACCCATTTCTTCCAGCTTAAAATGTCCTGTTTCTTTATCAATACGTTCATTGATCCTGACATCAGCCATTGAAGAACTGAGCCCCATGGGAGAAACTCCTGAGCTCCCTAAAAACATGGAAGGTCCCATGAGTCTCTCTTTGTAGAGTTCCCTAAAGTTGTCGTTTTCTATTTCTTCAGGAGTTTTCTCTTTTTCAACGCTTACTTTAGCTAATTTGTAGTCTAATGCCCCTTCCAGGGCGCTATGTATACGGTCCTTAATCAGCTTTCGTGGCGTAATCTTCATTGGTTTAGGCTTGGTGTCGATGATCATTCGTAAACTGCTATCGAAAACTGATTCCTTCCCAGTCCATGGTGGTGATATCAGTGGGTCTGCAAGATCACGGGCATGTTTATTGGTATTAAGTACTTTCTCCAGGTTCAAATAACCAATTTTATCCTGATATTTGCTATTGAATTGAGCTTCTCCACCAGTTTGATATCTTTCAAGAATGTTTTGTAATTCGGGATTATTTTTAAGTTGCAGTGCTGTTGATTGATCAATTTGTTGTTCTAAAATACTCTCAAAACGTTCTGATACCGCTTTGGGGTTCAGAGGTGATGAAAGATATCTCTTAGAGAAGTTCCGGGCAGTTTGAAACATGAGTGTCACACAAAGCAGATAAGAATGACCGCCCATTTTATACCAGCTATCAGTGCGAAGTTGTACAGTAATTAAAATGGGTGGCAAAGGCTCGAGATGATATGAATAGATCTACTTACAATTAAAATAAAGGTTTGCTTTGTGGGTGAGTTGTAGATGTTTAAAGATTGTTTTTAAAGAATTTTGAGATATTTCGAGAAATTGAAACAGTAAGTTTGGTTATGTCTTGTTGTCTAAATTGACAATCATACTCTAGACTCAAGACGGTTGGCTGGTTGGTACAGCTAGGTATTGGATATTCGGGGTTAATTTTGCTTTTTTAAGCAGCCTGTTGCATAAATGTGCCTGAATGCGGAGAAATATCGATTCTAACTGGCCAAGAATATGTACTGTCTACGAATAATACTATCGAGGAATACCTTACCTTTGTAATAACAATTGCCCAAGGCATAGGAAAAACTAATGCCTTGAGTAGTCAATTGATCCCTAAAAATTCAGAGCACTAACCTTTTACTGTGGTTTATCGTATACATCTCTACATAGTCAGCACTATCTCAAACTATTTATTAATGATCTACACTTATCACTATAACGCATAGAAAATAAGTACCCCACATGCCACTACTACCAGAGTAAGTAATACAAGCTTTGCAAAGAACATCAACACCTGGTTGCGGCCTCCAGCACTAATAATAAGTTGTTTCTCCAAATCGACGTTGTCGAGAAGTTGAATCTTGCCCCCATAATTGTCTCCCTCAGTAATAATGTCTCGTGGATCATCGCTCTCCACCAGGGATACTGACGCTGAGTGTGGCCTTTTCTCGTCTTGCAGGACTACCGCAGGAACGACTATGGAACTTGACCGCAGTCTACGACCATTGGATGAAGTATGAGTTGATCCTTTCCTGGGCATCGATAGAAGATATAAATATATATATCTAGAAATACGGTTTTAAAGCTGAAAGAGGGGGGGTGATTGATTCACTTGGGATCTGAATCAGGATCAAATGTGTGGGGCAGGGGCTTAGAGAGGAGGGTTATGCGTACAAATCGAGTGTAAGTGGTGAAACTCAGGTTTGCTTCTGACGATGTGGGCTTGCGACGTACTATTAGATCGAATACACTAGTTGGACCGTCGATGGTGGAATTGCCAAGTTGTAGGGATTATAATATATTTTGGTACGGTGGCTATCCAATCTATTTATATCATAAGTCATCAGTCATGCAAGTAATTCCCGATTGAGCATATGGTAGATTAATGCGGCTGTCTCCCACACATGGGCTACTTTCTACCTTACTACAACCCCGTTTATAATTTAACTGCCACGAAGATGAGAGATAAGCATCAGAGAGTGTTCTAGAAGATTAAATCAGGACAACCTACCACGGATTTGTATTGGCTGTGATGTAAGTTGGTTACGGTGAATGTGTTGTTGTGAGCTTTGCCTCTCCGCACCGTGCCTGAGAAGAAAAACTGACACCTTTTTCGGTTGAGTGCCAGCGAATGAGATCAATACATCTGCATTCGAAAGTACTAGAAAATAGAGAGCGCGTGTAAATGGAGGAGAAGCAGCCATGAGTGGAGAAGATATTTTATTATGATTGCAGAGGGTTTGCACGATATTATCGCAGTAGATGGTGAAGTATTGGTAGTTTGCAAGTTCTTGGATTCTGTTTGCCATGTAGGTTATTTGTCCCTCGGATATTGTGGCCTGCATTCATCTTCCCTTTCGTTCTAAGCCTTTTCTAAGAGCGAATTAGATTTAACTGAAGAAATAAGCTGGTGGGCGAACCTTTCAAACACTTCTTTCCAGAGTTGACGAAGACTACTTTCGTGGATACCAAGACACTGAAGATTAGTTATACGAGGCTGTTCTATGAAAATATTATTAAAGTCAGTGGTTGCTTCCTCCCCATCGTGATCTTGCTACATATTGTCTCTTCATTTCTTTCTTCTTCTCTTACTAAGAAATTCGCAGCCATGAGTCCCATCTTTGGCTGCTCTTCCCAAACAACATGTTATATATTCATTACTCTATCTTCCTAATTTGTTCCTGTTTGTACTCTGGTATCCAGGTGTAAGGATGTTCGGGTCCTATTTGCCCACTTCCTTTACACAATAATGTTTGCGTAGCCCCAGGGAATTCATGGGGTTTCATAGTGCCCTTCGTATTTTATTTGTAAAAATACCAGAATAATTGTTTTCTTGTCCTACACTCTTAAGTTAACACCAAAATTTCCGATCTACTTCCAATCTTTCCGGCTCGGTCGTTCATGGGTCTCGGGAGAGCATTTATGTATTTCTGAACAAAAGTGGTTCCCTTGAGTTTTAAAGAACAGTGGCCCTACTTCACTCAGTAATGAATATATTCATTGACTTTTGCATTTTTTGTTTTTTTTATAGAAATCTCACGAACAATACGAATCTTATTGGAGTTGTACTTACTTGAACCAAAGACAGGGAAAGTCATCTCTCCGAGATACCCATTCTCTTAAAAAAGGATTTCGAACTAAGGAAGGCAATTTTAAAAAAAAACTATACATCCTTACAACTTCCATCTTCTCTAAATTCCTGCTTGGTCCACCACACCTCTGTTTGATGGGAAACCTATCTTATCTTTCTCAAAAAGGCAATCATTCTTATGTGAGATCATCACTTGTAATAAAGTGAAAGAGAGTAAATCAACGAGGTGGTGATTTAATGGAGTAGATATGTAAGTTTCAAGATTAAGTGGAAATGCAATCTATTTCGCTGAATCCACCAAAAAAACCACCACCTGTCTCACCCATACTTCTTTATTGCCCGTCATGCTCTTTCTGGATCTCCTCTTCGGTCCTGTCGCTTCGACCCGCGGGTCCTGCACGCAAACAATACCTTCTCGTGTTCAATTCGACTTTTCCATCCCCATAAACTCATCCATTATGTGGTTATTTGACTGGTGTATGTCCATGTTATGGGGTCAAAAATAGCACAAGAGTAGTGTCACTGATCCTATCTACATATTTTCACTATCTGTATACTAACATCCAGTTCAAGACGTTCTCTCGTCGCTTGGTTTGTGGAACAAACATGCGAAGCTCCTCTTCCTTGGTTTGGACAACGCCGGGAAGACCACCCTTCTTCACATGCTTAAGAACGATAGACTCGCCACCCTTCAACCTACTTTGCACCCTACTTCTGAAGAACTTGCCATAGGGAATGTTCGTTTCACTACTTTCGATTTGGGTGGCCATCAACAAGCTCGTAGATTGTGGAAGGATTACTTCCCTGAAGTCAATGGTATCGTGTTCCTTGTTGATGCAGCTGATCCCGAGAGATTTGCCGAATCTCGGGCTGAATTGGAATCTTTGTTTAAGATCGAAGAATTAGCCAGTGTACCTTTCTTAATTTTGGGTAACAAGATCGATGCTCCTTCTGCAGTTGGTGAAATGGAGTTGAAATCTGCCTTAGGATTGTATGGTACCACTGGTAAAGAGGGTCAAAAATTGCCCGAGGGTACCAGACCTTTGGAAGTCTACATGGTTTCTGTTGTTATGAGAATGGGCTATGGAGAAGGTTTCAAGTGGTTGTCCCAGTACATTTAAGATCGAAGAATCGTGAATATATATACTATTAGATATGATTTTGTAGAGTAAAGATGTTCATAGTAAAGAGGAGAGAGGAAGGGAGTTAATGGGAGAATAAGGGAGAAAAAGGGAGATAAAGGGAGATAAAGGTAGTGAGACGAGATATCAAAAGAGGAAAGATATAAGAAAGTGAAAGTAAAATGAGAAAGTGGAAAACAGAGAGTGAAAAGCAGAAAGGTAAGAAGGAGAGTAGAAACGTTAAGTCAAAAAGAGAAAGGCTAGGTAGGGAGGGTCAAATAAAGGTAGAGTTATAGCATGATGTTCATAGCCTTTTCTTTTCAAGTGAGTCGTCATGAGCAAAATGCCATTAGCATAATGTCATTAGCAAAATGTCATTAACAAAATGTCATTAACAAAATGTCATTAACAAAATGTCATTAGCGTTATGTCATTAGCATTAAGTAACCTCCCCACTATTTCCACATGTAAATGATGTCTACTGCTAAACCGTTGTCATCAGTTCCCTCTTAATCTTAGGGTATTATCACGTGACAAATTCGTCGCTCTACATTGCTTTTTCTCTCTCTCCCTATCTCTGTTCCAATTTGTTCCCACTTGTTTCTCACTTACAACCTCATCTCATCGCCATACATTTAACTTCTTTAGTAAGCTTTTCACACTATGGAGGGTAACAAGGGCCAATTACATCCCGAACAAAAGAAGTGGAAGGCCCCAAAGGGTCCTAAGCCGGTTCAACATAAGAACAAAAACCTTATAGGACTCGGAAGAAATATCGCCAACCGTCGTCGTCAAGAAAATGAGATCCAAATCCTTCCAGATGGAGAGATGAGATTTACTACCGACAAGAAGGAAGCTGATTGGGTCAAATTAAGATCAGTAACTCAAGAAAATGCCTTGGATGAGTTCTTAAACACTGCTCAGTTGGCAGACACTGATTTCACCGCTGACAAGCACAATCAAGTCAAGATCATAAAGGTGGGAAACACTTCCATCGTGAATCAAACTGGATTGCTTTCAGATAGAGAGGCTAATGAACTTAAAAGAAGACATCAAGCTTTTGAAAACAAGTTAATCATTCCTCGTAGACCCAAATGGAGTAAATCTCAGCTGAAGTTTGAGTTGGAAAGACAAGAAAACTTGGCCTTTTTGGACTGGAGACGTCAATTAGCAGAACTTTCCGAGAATAATGATTTATTATTGACCCCTTTCGAACGTAATTTGGAAGTTTGGAAACAGTTATGGCGTGTAGTTGAACGATGTGACTTGGTAGTTCAGATTGTTGATGCTAGAAACCCACTTTTTTTCCGATCCACTGATTTGGAGAAGTATGTTGGAGAATTAAGTACTGAAGAGAACCCTAAGAACAACTTGCTTTTGGTTAACAAGGCCGATATGTTGACCCGTGATATGAGGATTGAATGGGCCCGATATTTTGACGAGAAGAAAATCAATTTCGTGTTCTTTTCTGCTTTAGATGCTAATCAATTGTTGGAATTACAAAGGGAACAGAAAGAAGAGGAGTTAAGAATTCAAGAGATGAAGGAATATGACCAGAAACAGGATGTTTCAGAGGACGAGGATGATGAAGAGGATGATGACGTCGATGTGTCAGAAGATAAAGATTCAGACGAAGAATCAGAAGAAGAATCAGAAGAATTTCCAGAAGAAGATCCTGAAGAAGATTTGGAGGATTTAAATGAATCAGACGAAGATGAAGAAACCACCACCGTTGAAACTCATTCTAAAGCCTCAAATGACCATAATGATCAATCACAAGCTCAACCACAAGAATCTATCTCTCCTGCCCTCGAAGAGAAGATTCGGATTCTTAAAATTGAAGAATTGGAAGAGCTTTTCCTCTCGTCATCACCTCGTAAACCCTCCGATGAACGTAAATTACAAATAGGTCTTGTAGGTTATCCCAATGTCGGTAAGTCTTCCACCATCAACGCTCTTGTTGGGTCTAAGATGGTGTCCGTTTCTGCTACCCCTGGTAAAACCAAGCATTTCCAAACCATTAATCTCTCTAACCAAGTGATGCTCTGTGATTGCCCGGGTTTAGTATTCCCTACTTTTGCATACACCAATGGTGAATTGGTTTGCAATGGTGTACTACCAATCGATCAATTGAGAGAACACATTCCTCCAGTGTCACTTGTTTGTCAAAGAATTCCTAAATTCTATTTGGAGGCTCTCTATGGTATTCATATTTCAGTTAAAAGTATTGAAGATGGAGGTACTGGTGTGCCAACAGCTGCTGAACTTTTGAATGCTTATGCTAGAGCCAGAGGTTATATGACTCAAGGTTTTGGTAGTGCTGATGAACCAAGAGCTTCTAGATATATTCTTAAGGATTATGTTAATGGTAAACTTTTGTTTGTTGTACCACCTCCTAGAGTAAGGGACGATAATGAATGGGATTTGGCTACTGTTGATGAAGGTCTTGATTTCAATAAGACCGTTTATAACCTTAATACTTTACCAGAAAATAGACAAACTCAAATCAGACAAGCTATGATGAACAAGGGCTTTAAAGAGGAAGAATTTGATTTGTCTAGAGACTTGGCTAAGTTGAATTTCGGTCAGCATATTGCTTCTGACTCAGTACATTTTACTGACAAGAAGAACAAGCAAGGAATTGTCACTGGGGGTCCTAAGACTTTATTTTATGGAGGAAAACAAGCTCGTTTACAAGATGATGGTGGAGATTTGGACCGGGAGTTCTTTAAAATGACTGATGTCAAGGGTAAGTTCAATGTTCCTTTCCATAAGCAGGACGCTGGTTCTAAAAGTAAGAAACACGGAAAGAAGAACAAGAAGTCGGACAAAAAGACCAGAGTGGTGGGTTATTAATAGGAATAGAATATCTCAGAGAAGATGTAGATGTAGATATAGAGATGATGAAGACTTGGAGAAAATAGAGAAGAGTGATTGTGAATGTATTGAGTACGTTAATGGGTTTAAGAAGTAGATATAGATTAAAAGATGAATAGATTGATAGATGAGTAGATTGAAAGATGAATAAATCAAAAGATCAAATGTCAGACCTTGAAGAGTCTTTGATTCTTTTTCTTGTGTATTGTATCCTACCCATTTATGTTTTGTTCTAACTCTCTATGGCAAGTTATAGTCTACAGCTTTTAACAGAATTATGCTATATTATTAAATAACCTAGTAAAGTCTGAAAGATGGACCCATGGTGGACTTGATGACCAAGGAACCGACGTTTTGCCAGTTCTTCTTCAACAAGGAAACCAAGAAGTTAGCAGCCATCAAGATTTGGTTGACCAAGACATCTTCCTCCATCTCAACGTTACCGACGGCAACGGCAAGACACAAGACCTTCTTCAACTGGAACTTGATGGTAGACTTAACATCAGTAACCTTACTGTACAAGTCATCGTTGTGGGAGACTGGGGTTGGGAACTTACCAGCCTTAGACAACTGAGGACCCAACAATCTTGGGACCTGCTTGATCAAGACTTCGGAAGCGATGAAAGCGTTGTACTTCTTAGCCAACTTCTTGATCAACTTCTTGTTCTTGTTCAACTTCTTCAAGTCATCGACGGACATAGCGTCGACACCAACAGACTTAGCTCTGTCAACATCAAAGGCATCACCAAAGATACAGATAGTCATGTTTGGTCTTGGGACTTGAGGAAGCTTCAAAGCACCAGAGAAACGCTTGTCTCTTTGGGGGTCGTAGTTCTTCAAACCAACTTGCAATTCGACGGTTTCCAAGAAGTTTCTCTTCTTGGTGTCGTTGGAGTAAGCCAACAACTTTTGGACGTTCTCACGAACGTGGGCGTTAGAGATCTTAGACATCTTTAATCAACTGAGCGTCTCCCAAGGGATTTGGTAAATAAACTGATTCGACGAGGATGAAGAAGAAAGAAATTTGGCGATGACTGAAAATTTCATACAAGAGCGCACAGTAGAAACAAAGCCCTAGTCTAGCACACGTGCAAGCCCTAACATACCCTCAATAAATTTGATTTTTTTTTTAAATCAGAAATCATACGGTATCTGGTGTGCATATAGTTCCGGTGTGCACACAAACAATCATTGGATCTCCGACAGAATTAAGAAATTATGTGCACTCCACATTCAAACCACCATCTAAGATGTAGGTTTCTTCATCACGTGATGACACACCCTTTAAGTGGGGGCACCGCGTCTGTTAGACTTAACGGCTTGCAACAAGTCAAGATACCCATGATGAAATGGCAAAGACTTGGGCCCTATAGACAAATGATGATGATGTATCCAAGACTAGCAGGCGCCCTATATAGTAATAAATGGTTATTTGGTCGACTTTTCCCCTCGAGAAGGACCGCATATAGTGCATCGAGAGCCCTTCCCATAGTCCCCACCAAAGGTCATAAAAAGAAGGCTACCAAGAAATTGAAAACTGCCCAGGATAACCTTAACCAAAAGGAAATACTTGCATTGATCCAAGATGAACATAAGATATTCAAGAAAGGGGTGAAAAGAGTCATAGATTTGGGTTGTGCCCCCGGGAATTGGATGGTTCTTTGTCGAAGTTTGATCCGTCGATATAATCAGTATAATACTAAAGAATTCAGTGAAAATTGTCTGGTTTTAGGTATAGACATGCTATTTGTGCAATCAAATCAAGGGATATCTATGTTACAGGGTAACATTCTTTCGAAGGATCTTTTACTGAGAGCCAAAGCACATTGTAAAGAAGTTGAATACAAGCAAAAGAAACAGGAACGGAAACAGAAACAGGTCAAAGACAATCTGATAGACGCGATAAGTACAATCAATGAAACACCACCAGATACTACCGATTCAAAGTCCTTCCACAACTCAGAATCAATTAATTATGATGGCATTCTCACTGAAGAATCAGTAGATAAGTCATACTTTATGGAGGAATCATTAGAATCACAGGCTGTCGAGGCCACTGAAAGCACCAACATCGATTTAGACTACAAAGTAGACGTCATTCTCTCCGATCTAGGGCCTGTGATCTATTTCCAGCCTGATTTCTGGAACAATACCTCCACTAGACCTTACGCCCGCTTTGCCATGTCGGAACCACTACGTCAAACGGTACATAATAACAATAAAGGATGTATAGATACTGCCGATGCTGCCTTGGTGTACTGTTGTGAACTCTTAAGACCTGGAGGAAGTCTTGTGCTAAGATTGCCCTTGGTTTGGCGAGATGATCCGGAGCTTTCGTTGTTGGAATCCAGGCTAAACAGGATGTTCAAAACAGTGGTACGTCAAGACGGTGACTCTCTGAAGATCGAAAAACGTGCTGGCGACGTTATATATATCTGTAAGGAGATGGGTGATGGCATATCGAAAACGGAGGTATTCGAAGGTTAAAACGAATTATAAAACTAAAGAGATACTGAAGAGACCTTGGAACAACAGAGTGTCACTAAAGAGATCCCAGTGATATAAAGACCTATAGATACAGAGAAAAGATGACATATATAGACCTATAGATATAGAGCCCTAATGAGTTTATGCTTTATAGAAGGATTTGTACCATAGCACCTACCTAATAATACGGCTCCACCAACACCACCCCTCTCATACTACCTTGATAACCTCTCTATTCCACGTAAACCTATACTGCAACTACATTTATCCATAATTTTTAGCTTATTACAAAGTCTATCGAACATGAACCTCGGTTTCGGGTTCTTACTCCCCTTACTCTGCCACTTCCTCTTCGTCTTCTTCTTCTTCTACTTCTTCTTCTTCCTCTGGCACTACTTCCTCGTGCTTCTCTTCAACAGCCTCCTTTTGCTGTAATTCAGGAACTAATTTCTCTGTGTCCGTCTCAGTTGGCTTCTCTTCAAGATCAATCAATTCTGGCTCTCCGTTTAACTGTAACCCTGCAAAGCTGTCGCTCAAACGGTCAGCCAATGCACTCTTTTCCTTTTCAGACAATTTGCTCTTCCATGCATCCAATGCCAGCTTGACCTTACCGCTGTCAATGCCGTAATTGACACCAAAAAAGGCTGCTTCAGTGAGCCTTTCACTGCTCACCAAAAGCTCGAAACACTTGGTGGTGTTACCAGTTAACCACCATGCTTGCCATGCTATATTGTATTTACCCTTGGCTTCAGCTGCTGCTGCCAATTTAGACAACTGCTGTACATCATTGGTTGAAGAAAGAAGCAACAATAATGACAGGAAATCGTTGGCAAGCCAGTAACAATCTTGAGCCAACTTAATTTGCCATTTAGACATAGCCAATGTGGCCAATTTCTTCCATTTAGTGGCGTTTGCAGCGGCCAACGATGTGTTATCCTTCTGGCTATCAGCGAGTAATTGGTAGGCTTGTGACAAATTGTTTGTAGCAAGAGAAATTTGGAACTTGGAGTCAAAATCTTGGGAAAGAGAGAATGATAACGCCAAATAGCCCAATTTTTCGAAAAATCTTGAAAGTTGATTAGCTTCAGTCTTGGAAAATCCAGCAAGTTGAGCCAGATACTCTTCAGAGAGACCCTCCAACGTAACAGAGCTCAAATCTGGAATTTCTTCACCAGATTCTTCATCCACGATAGTTTTGGAGGCATATTGTTCGAAATCACCTCGTACAACAAGTGTTTGTAATTCCAAAATATCAGCATTAACGTACCAAGTCACTACATTGAACAGTTTATCAATCAAATATAATTTGCCGTCGGTGGCTTTGTATCCAATGATGTAATACTTGTGGTCGAAATGGCCTAGATTGATGACTTCTCCACCAACAAAGTAATTCAAACGGTTTGATGAAGCAGTGGTGTAAACAAAGACATCACCAATAAACTTACCCAGAAGAATCTGTTCCAAAGTGGGTAACGTATACAAGACATCAAAGGCACCCTCAGCACCCTCTTCACCATCAAGAGAGCCCAGTTGTGCTGCTTCTTCGAATGCTTGCTGATCATAGCTCAAGAAGTAAGTTTCGGAACTTGATTTGGAAGCAGTTTCATCAGACAGAGAAGATTGAGTCAAAATGGCTAAAAGTTCACCGTTATCGGACCACACCACGTCAACAATGTCATCTTCAATATCCACTCTTCTTACAAGAGTTCCGGAGGCCCAATCATAAAATGAAATACACCCGTCGCTCTTGATTCCTAAAAGAGCCCCACCAAAGATCTTATCAGCCTGATAAATCAAGTCAATGGTCAACAGTTCTTCGAAATTACGGAAAACTTTGACCGAAAGTGGCAGTTCTCTGACGGCGAATGAACATGCATTGGAGTAATCATGTAAATTCCAAACAAAATCAAGTGCTTTACCGTAAGATTTCAGTCTCCAGGACAAAGCAGTGTAGATAATATACTCTCCATCACCACAAACGGCAGCGTATCTCCCGTTGGGAGAATGTTTCAACAGTTGTGGATAGATTTCAATTGAACCCAAGTCACGTTGTTGTAAAGGTAATGATTCACCGTCTTTCAAGCCATCCTGGGCAGTGGTCTTGATTACCAGCTGATAAATTTCTGAATTCTTACCGTAGATCAATTTGTTATTGTTATCCATGGAGAAAAGTGGCTCTTCATTACCCAACTTCAAGATGGCAAACCCAGCATCACAACCTACTGCTACTACATTACTTTTGGGTAAAAGACCAAGACACCAGACTCTTTCCAAGCCATAGTTGATGGATTTCTCCAATTTGAAGGTGTTGGACAGCCAGAACTTGACACTACCATCCTCAGATCCTGATACGATCACGGGCAACTCTGGATGGAAGATGGCAAATGAAACATTGGCCAAATGTCCTTCCAAAGTGGCCACACACAGTTTGGTCTGATAATCCCAAACCTTGATGGTTCTGTCGTCCAGCGTCGTGATCAAGTATGGCTTGTCGGCTTGTGGGTAGTAATCAACCCAATTGACTCCCTTCACATCATGGGCTACCAAAGTGAAGTTTGGTTGAGAGCTTCCTAAGGACCAAACTTTGACGGTTCTGTCCAAACAGGCAGAGGCAAAGGTATTTGGATCCTTCGGATTGAAGTTCACCGCCATCACGTAGTGCTGATGACCTTCAAACACCTGTTCTAGACGCCAATTCTGGTCCCAGTTCCATAATTTGATCGTCAAATCGTCGGAACACGTGAGCACGTACGGCTTGGTTGGATGAACGGAAATGCCTCTAATATAGTCAGGGTGGGCTTCAAACTGAGCAACTTTCTCCCCAGTCAGGTAGTTGTACACCCGGATGTGATAATCATCCGATCCAACCACAATCCAGTTCTTACGGGCTATAAATTTCCCGGTTCTGACTGGCAATTCAGTCACCTGAATCAGCTTCACTATCGTGTTGGTGGCGTACGACCAGATCTCAACCTTACCATTGTAGAGGGTGGTGAGGATCCATGGTTCCGTCGGATGGAAATCGATCCCTTTGACACGGTCCAGGCGCGTGGAAAACTGTTTTACAACGTCCAACTTCATACTGGAGAGTTGTTGACGTGTTGAATTGTTTGCGAATTTGGTTGAAGGTGATGGTGAAAAAGTCCTGCAGATAACCCGGGGCCGGGGATTTATACCACACCAAAACAGCTCTCTAAAATCAGTTAAAGCTAGAAAATGGACTATAAGGAGACGTGGACGATGATACAATAGAGATTCATGGTTTTAGATCTTCTTAACTCCTAGTTTTGGGCCGTTTGGCGTTGGTCTTAAACTGACTGATATAAGTGGACTGCATACAAACCCCCAATCAAGGCGATCCGGCTGGAAGCCCCACTAAAAGGGGAAGCCAGAGAGAGGAATATAATACGAGGATGATGTAATGATAACACTTTGTGAATACATCACATCTGTACTCTGTAAATAACATCTTGATATAATTAGAACCACATATCTGCTTTTACCTCAACACAGTACATCTACCCTGACCAAATTCGTGTCTTATAAATATCCCAATTAAATTCAGTACATAGAAATACTAATAATCCCAATTGATGATGAATTAATCCTTATTATCCATAGTTATTCATAGTTGGCCCGCTAGCAATATAGAGGAATACATCTATCCGTGGAATTGAACATGTGAAATGCTTCACCGATAATAAACACATCAATATAGATATAGAAATTCTACAAACCATCCTATCAGTCCATATATATTATCTCTCTATTAAATCAATAAACCTGCTCCACATTGCTTCTAGCATCTCTCAAATGACGTTCGTACATTTCAAGTCTGGAGGTCACTTCCATCCAAGAGGTTATAAACTGGCGGTCAGAAAATTTACCCGTCAATTCACGTCCATGTTTCCTCATTGAATCTAATTGAGTAGCATTGGCATGCTCAGAAGTTGTCACTAATCTCTGCAAAAGTTGACTAAACGTAGGGAAACTCTTATCACCAAACACAAGTAGACCATCCTTATCAGTTTCACCCTTCCATTCGGGGTCAGAGGTGTCCTTGAAGAAAAAACCGGCGTCATTATACCAATCAGCCAGTTTTCCTCCATTTCCACTATGTCCACCCTTTGTAGCCTTTGCAACCTTTTCAGCATCTTCAAGGTTTTCAGCCCCTCCAATATGTTCAACGTTTTCAGTCTCATCTGTCACAATGTCAAGATATGGACCAGCAGAGGCATGGACCACGGGGATCAACCCATTATCAAGGTACTCCACCACTCCAATACCGAAATGTTCGTTCCACATTGCATTTAATCCATAGGTACATTTCTGCAGCCATTGCTTCAACTCCTGGTACAGGCAATCCACTACGAATTCTACCGTCAAATCAAGCTTTTTGGCCACATCTTTCACATTTTCAAGCGTCAGAGTATCATCTTTAGTTCTACAAGAGCCCAAAAACACCAAACTTGGAATATTGGCGGGTTTCACATTCTTATTCTCCAGTAAAAACTTGGCGTATTGCTCTAAAATCAAAGTATGTCTCTTTTCAGGACGGAATTGGGCAATGTAAATCATCTTGTTCTCTCTAGTCTTGCTCAACTCAACTTTTTTAGTCTCCTCAAACTCTCCACATGGAGGGTATAAAACCCCAATTGCCGGACAGAAACACCACACTTCAGTCATATGAGTGTAGGTCCAGGTCCCATTGGTCAAGGTAATCGATACCAAGCTACCCAAGTACATATAAAAGTAGTACAAGGTCAGCCAATACATGAACTTGGTCAATTCCTTAATATCTCCTACACTAGAGAACTTGGTCAAATCCTGAATGGTGGAAAACTTGAGTTTGGCAAACATTTCCTTCTGAAGTATGGGATAATGAACGTAGTTTAAGATGGGGATGTGAAGAGCACTATGGGCAATCAAGTTGGCCCCTGGAAGTCCCTGAGTATCGATCCATACATCTGGAGCAAGGTGATAGAGTGCTTCAAAAGTAAGAAGCATGGTTCCTACCAATTGACCTACAAGGGTGAAATGCTTCCAATACTCACCGTCAATCAAATTGGAAAATCTTCGTAAATAGATGAATACGATTCTCTTTGAATCCAATCCCTTGAAGTTGAATTTGGCTTCAGCTTTGCCCAAAATTTCCAATGGTTCAGCGTCAACATTAGTGGTGTAAATGGCAACAACATTCGATTCCTTGGCAGCAAGAGTAGCCTCTACTGCACCCCACAATACTCTTTCACCTCCACCACCATTATTGGCGTATGGATGGAAAAATCCATAGAGAATTGGCCGGGCAGTGTCTTCGATGCCTCTAATTTTCATTCTTTCAGGGAAAGCGTTGTCTTGCTTGTCATAAGGCGAGATTTTGAGCTTATTGTTGACGAAATTTGTATAGAACGATGGCTGTTTCAGGGCCAAGATTAGACGACGACGATAAGCCAGCTTCTTATGACCCACGGGGAGGTATATGGGTTTTTCATGATCCAACACTTTTTGGATCTTGTCTTGCCAGTGTTGTGGGGGCACCAATACGAAACGAGGAACTATCAGAGTAACTAGCTTGTACACCACGAATATGGCCACTGCCACATATACTACAAGTTGCCAAAACATGGTGAAAAAAGTGGGGATTATGCCGTTTACACCGTTTAAATGGTTGTAAATGGGTTTCAAATGGGTGAAGAAAGTGAAGAAAGTGGTAGCGAGGAGAGAAGGGTATGAGTGGATTGTATGCAGTCTTATCGGTGAGGCGGTTCGGGGGATTCCGGGGTGCGATAAGAAGAAGATAAGGCGATAGAAGAGTGTGGAAGATTAGTGGAAGCTTGGTGGAAGCTTGGTGGAAGATAGGTGGAAGATAGGTGGAAGATAGATGGAAGGTGGAGTTGGATGAGTAATGGTGGAAAATTTTTGTGGAAATACTGGTTGTAGGTGAGAGAGTACGAAGGGCGGATGGTGGTTTCAATGGTAAGAGGCCCGTCGAGATGAACTCATATTATGTTAATCGGGAATTGACAGATTCAGGTATAATCCCACTACAGCGCTACTTCCATTTAAGACTGTTTTCCCTTTCAATTTTCGTGGCTATATCAGTAATACACGTAGAATGATGAGATGACGTAGAAAGGCTAAAATTGAGATGACATTAGATGACATTAGTTGACATGAGATGACATTGATTGACATGAATCTGACTAGATGTGACGAGTTATTTAGTGTGAATTAGATGGATCAGATAAAATGTGATCCGGTGAAAATAGGGTGTGATCGTAAAAGTTGGATAGTCTCGTTAGAGCTACCAAAGACTTTCCTATAGAGATGATGATAGGAATGGTTTGAAGTTGATCCTTGGCAAAATTGATTCTCATCTTGAAAGTATAAGTAGATTAGAAGCGTAAAAAGAAACTGGTTAAGCGGGAAATCCCGAAGTCAGAAATCTGCCAAGAACTGCTCAAAAAGCTCAGCACAGACAATGTCAAGTGATATAGTGTCCGTAACTATTATATATCGCCACCACAGGTGTAGTTCATTTACAATTATAGCGTTTCCGTAGATTGTGTACATGTGTGCGCCATACTTTAGATGGCGAAGAGTGTAGACGGGTGGGCGGGACCCAACAGAAGACAATTATCCATTTCATGTTCTAGAATTGCGCAGGTAAAAATCGGTGTTATTCCGATCACCATATTGTAGCACAACATGACTAATTATGACCTTCTGTGACCGTCCTTGACTGGCCCTGTTGCTGACGGTGTAGACCTATTATAGACAAGCGCCGTAGCGAAGTCGAGGTTTGCGAAAAAGTATCGACGCGAGAAATTGCCTGATGGACCAAAAAAAAACCTTAAATGCTCGTAAATTGATGTAATTGTAAGTTGCTGAATCCCCTGGAGAACACCGGCTTGTGCTCTTGATGATTAGTTTCTACTAGTAACGCGTCCAATAATTGAATATATTCAATATTTGGCGTTTGTTGCTCTTGCGTTGTTGTCTGTACGGCGCTTCTTTACTCTTATGAAGTTATTTATTGCTGCAGTCACTATTGCACGTTTAATCCTTCCAATTCAGCTCACCTACGCGAATGATTAATTATCTCGTTTAATCTTTATTCCCAGAGTTCGTATCTGATCACATCTGATTAAATCTGATTAGGAGCTTTCGTCAATTCTACGTCATATAATACCTTCAATGAGTTTATTAGCAGATCTCTATCTTCGAGTCTTTCTTAATATCAAAAAAAATAATCATATTGGTGTTGAATCATATGTGTTTCTACTTCATCTAATATGCTTCCCCCCTCTTCCCTACTCCATATTACTTGCTCTTGCTCTACTGTTCTTTAACACTCATGTTCCGTCCTATATCTGATCACCCCCCTGCTCAATTCCTCGTCGCTTCTCGGCCCGTTCCCACCAGCAACCTCCCCCGTTGCGTCTAGCAATTAGTGGCCCCAATCGCCCAATTGGGAATAAATTACGCGTAATTAACGTGCCCAATCGAGTAATATAGCGGATGAGGGCCAGATTTTTTTTAACCCATCTTAACTTCACCCTTAGAAAACCTTTTTTTAGTGGACTCGACCCATCTGACCCTTGTCCATTGCATTCCAACAGCTTAGGATCTTGCCTCTTTGCATCTACATTGCTTGAAATTTGTCTCAGTCACGTCAAAAATCAACTCGAAGCCCCTAATTAATCTGCTCTGTGGACCCTTCCCTCATCTCAGTGCATTCCACATTAGACCTCAGAAGAGCCCCTTCCATAACACCAATATCTTGCCAATATCTTGCCAATATCTTTCCTAATATCGATATTTCTACCCATTAACCCCAGGTCTACTAGCATCTCTACATATCTTTGGCTATGAATACCCTTAAGGAGAACCCCAATACTTCAAATATGTCACCTTCCGCGTCCCCGAAGGCTGACGATAGTAACCCTTCTGGAGCCACTAGACCTCCTAAAACTCCATTGAAAAAGGAAGAACTCGAGAAAATTGCCAAGCAGCTTAAAAAGAAACTCTCCAAGGCCTCAATCGCCGCCAAACAGCTGCTTTCGCCAACAAAAACTACTACCCCTCGTTCATCTCCCCTCAAATCCTTTTTGGCTCGTCGTGACCTCTCTTCTAGCCCTCCTTTCAGTCTGCCGATCTCTGGTAAATCGCCAACCCTGACCAAGACTCCAGCCACCCACTTCCTTCTGAGCTCACCTTTGAAAAACATGACCTCTTTGTCAGAAAGAGATGCCCTTGAATCACCTACAAAGCGTAGAAACAGTACCAGAGCATCTCTGATGTCACTGGCTACTCCAGATGAGTACCTTGATCGGGACCAAGGTATCAGAACTCAAACTGACAGTGGTCCTGAATTTGCTGTAACTAAAGCAGGGGAACCGCAAATGACTCTTCATCACATCTCGCTGCCTAAAACTCCTCAAAAGAGCTTTGCCAGTATTCTTAAACCACTGCCAGCTTTACAAACAACCCCTAAGCAACGAAGATCTTCCAACACGGTGGGGTTTGTCCGTACACCAACGCAGCCGTCCAATGACAACGAGGGAGCTGATTTGTTGATGTATTTGGCCACCAGTCCCTCACCAGCTCAACCGGCACCACCGTTCACCCCTCGTTCGGCAGCCCAAGCGGCAGCAGCCCAGCAGCAACAACATCAACAAGCGGTCAATGGAGGTGGTTCAGGAGGAGGACCATTACCTAGTAGTAAACCAACAATGTTTGTTGTACCTGCTCCTCCTTTGACCCCCAAAAGACCCACGATTACCTCATCTAGAACCCCCCAGAACCGACTTACACCCCTGGTTAATCTTTTCAATGGAGGTGGAGCCACTAGTGGTGGTCTCCCATCTTCAGGAATGATGTTGACACCAGCCGGATTCAATATGAACGATTATATAAACTTCTTTCTGCCTCTGCCAGGAATGAACCAGCAGAATAAGAATTTCATCAAGACCCCGGACTTGCAAGTGCATAAACAAAAGGTTGATGGTAAGATGATCAACTTTGACAAGGTTGGACTCTTTAACGGAGACCAGAGAGCAGATGACTCATGATAGACAGTGCAGAGCACCTAGATAATGTAGCATATACTGAACATTGCAGCACTGGCAAGCCGGTGGGGTAATAAAAATTGACCATCAGAAGATGTAGAAAGAGGAGGGGGTAGATTAATGTAAAGAGACGTGGAAGAATGTAAAGAGACGCAGATGAAAGTAAAGAGACGTGGAAGAATGTAAAGAAACATAGAAAAAAGTAAAAGACGTAGTAGGATTATGGAGGGGTAAGAGAAAAGAGAAACAGCAGAAAGGAAAGGCGTAGAATATTGAGCACTTGGTTAGACTTGGTACTTTGTGGTACCTCGAAAAAGAACCACAATGGCTCCATAAAGATTATATGAAAGGGGCCGTTTAGAGCTACGACTACAATCCTTCACGTTCCATTTGTTTTCTTGGGACAAAATACCAGTCGATTTCTGATTCCTCAGGTATCTTCTTCTCTTCTTCTTTCTCTTCTTCTTTCTCTTCTTCTTTCTCTCCTTCTCTCTCTCTATTACTAATGTACCCCCATAATATCAGATTTCTCAGCTTCAATCAGAAAAATGGCATGATAAACTACCAAATAACAAACGGACCAACAGGGCAGAGGTCCTTCTTCGTACCATTATTTACACCTTTCCATTATTTTCCCAAGTTTGATATAATCTATCTGCCTATATATCTTCCCTCCACTTGACTTCCATCCTTCTACCGTCATCATCTCTCTTTCTATTGCCTCTGTTACTCATCTCCTGTGTATGCTGCTTCCTGTACTTGCAATAATAATTTGCCATATATTTTCACACTTTTCACAGTATTTCTTCATCTTTCAACTTATCAACATGAGTGATCTGGTGGCCAAAAAGGTAGAAAAGCTCGACCTCCTGAATACTGACGGGGCTGCAGTGAGTGGAGATCCTGAAAAAGTTCCTAAAGTTTCCCCAGAAACTGCAAATGACGATGAAGATGACGAAGATGGCCCCGCTGAAGCTGCTCTGACCGGAACCAAAAAGAAGAAAAAGAAGTCAAAGAAGAAGAAGAAGATCCAAAGTATTGACAGCTCATATCCTGATGGAGTGTTCCCAGAAGGAGAATGGCAAGAGTATCCTCTTGAAGTCAATTCATATAGAAC
Organism: Kurtzmaniella quercitrusa; assembly: GCA_030570095.1. Taxonomy (NCBI): domain Eukaryota; kingdom Fungi; phylum Ascomycota; class Pichiomycetes; order Serinales; family Debaryomycetaceae; genus Kurtzmaniella; species Kurtzmaniella quercitrusa. Next base: position 284,163 of record JAJLUZ010000011.1, on the reverse strand, counting down.
TACCTCTGAAGAGAAGCGTTATCTTGATCGTCAACAGAATAATCACTGGCAAGATTTCCGAAAGGGAGCCGAGATTCATCGTAGAGTTCGTCAAAAGGCTCAACAGAACATCAAAGCCGGTATGACCATGACTGAAGTGGCTGATTTGATTGAAAATTCTGTCAGACTGTACGCTGCTGCCGATCATACTTTGAAAGCAGGAATAGGTTTCCCCACTGGGTTGTCTTTGAACCATGTAGCAGCTCATTATACCCCAAATGCTGGTGATAAGGTGGTATTGAAATATGAAGACGTCATGAAGGTTGATATTGGTGTTCACGTCAATGGTCACATCGTCGACTCAGCCTTCACCTTCACATTTGACGATAAATACGATCAATTATTGAAAGCGGTGAAAAGTGCCACCAACGCCGGAGTAAGAGCTTCAGGAATCGATGTACGACTCAACGATATTGGTGAAGCAGTCCAGGAGGTAATGGAGTCTTATGAATTGGAGTTGGACGGTAAAACTTACCCAGTCAAATGTATTAAAAACCTCAATGGACACAATATTGGTGACTTTGTTATCCATCTGGGTAAAACTGTTCCAATTGTACCCAATGGTGACATGACCAAGATGGAAGAGGGTGAGGCTTTTGCCATTGAAACCTTTGGATCTACTGGTGCTGGATATGTCATTGGACAGGGTGAATGTTCCCATTATGCCATGCATTCTGGTGAACATGACGTCAAACATTTGCCGGAGAAGGCCCGTGAGTTGTTGGGAACGATCAGAGACAATTTTGGAACTTTGCCTTGGTGTAGGCGGTACTTGGATCGTACTGGTGCCGACAAATATTTGCTTGCATTGAATCAGTTGGTACGAGCTGGTATTGTTGAAGATTACCCACCGTTAGTGGACACCAAAGGATGTTATACGGCACAGTTTGAGCACACAATTTTGCTTCATCCACATAAGAAGGAGGTTGTGTCTAGAGGAGACGACTATTAGATAGTATTTGATGATATTAGTAGTATTATTAGTATTAGATAGTATTAAATAGTATTAGTAGTAATAGTAGTGTTAGATAGTATTAGAGAGTGTTAGATAATTCTTGATAGTACTAAATATTGTCTGATAGTTTTAAAGGATTTTGGATAGACATATGTGATGAGTTGGAGCTATAGAAGAAATGATGTAGACAGAAAAACGATAAGGAGGGTTACGGCTATATATGAAGGATATCTAATGGAGATTTTGAGGATGTGAGTGGTGCGTTACAGTATTGATTTTTGACTGTAGATGAGCTGTAATTTGGCGTCGAACTAGGTCAAGTACATGTTACCTGAGTAGAGAAATTCGAATAAACTCGATGTCTATCCTTTATATATAACAGACACATTTTATTAGGGGAAAGATGGAAAAAGTTAAAATCGAAAGAACAAGGAGGACAAAAAGAGAGGATTGATTACTAGAGAGAGAGAATAGAACGACTAGGAATAAAAAGAAGAGAAGATATAGAGTCGATTAAACATCTTGGTCAAGAATTCAAGCCCGTTTGAAACCATGCCTCGCCAATGCATCAGAAAATAAATGTAGAGAATGCACCGAAGGAAGAGACAACAGCCCCATCAAACGCCACAAGAGATCAGAATTTGAGGTTAATTGTATTCAGAAACAGAATTTAGCGTGGCCATATCATTTGTCAACGATCATCTAGGTCATCGAATTACCTTTTCCACTCAAACCGCTTGCCGACACCTGAAAGAGCAGCCATCCAAACGACATGCATCGTTATTGCCGTACCCTGCAGCACGTGAACTTCACTTGCACCTGCGTAAAATCACACCGTTGGGTCCGTCACACGACAGAAGAACACCAAACAGGGCGGGGACTCGGCGGTCATATCTAAGGAGTCGAGGACGAGGGAATCAGCATACCAATTTGAAGAACGAGGTGGAGTTTGAGTTCGAGTTCAAGCTACTTTGAAGCACAAGTCGTAGCCCATTCAAGTCGAGTCCAACCAGCCGCAGGTTTAGTTGCGCCCTGTTCTCGCTAGCTTATGCAGCCGTTGATTGCGCTGTATTTTTTTTCTGACTGACAGCTAGCACTGGCTAACAATATCGCCCACTACACAGTGGAATAACTTCTTTACCGTAAGTATTTAGACTACTCCCCTGTTATTTCTTGTGGCATTATGATCTCTACTTGCATAGCATATATACTACTATCATACTGCTTTAACCGCATGGCTTTTTCTTCATCCCCATAGTGAACTTGAACTATCAAAAGTCATTTCTCCAATTCAAATATCTTCTTTCTATCGCTAACCCCGTTTTGGTGGTGCATCGAAGATTTGCTAACGCTAATTCAATCTCTGGAAAAATGTTGGAAATATTTTCAAATGCATGGATTCTAGTGCCTGGTCGAGCGTCGCGTCATTCTTAAGACACTGTAAATACTACTAACCTCATCCATTATCCTTCTCTCCCATCCCTCTTCATCTTCCTCTTCATCTTCCCTCGCACTATCTAGCTGTTTCTGCGCCTCACCATAATTTGATCCTCCCTCCTCTCTTGCCGTGACGTGCGCCAACCACATTCTGGAGGCACTTTTCGAAATAAACAGAAAAGTGATTTTTTACCACGAAGCAACGGTAAGAAAAGATGGATATCTCGCCTCTGACCTTGGAGTTTACTGGTATGTATGACCTTTTCAATGGTGGAAACTACCTCAATCGTTTAATCTGTTACCAGAATGATCCAATCCCTTCTTTTTCGGGCCCCCAATTATTGACGCGCCTATCGGACGTCCAAGGAGCTTTAACTGATGAAGGAGCCTTAAACCACTGATACTTATTAAATTAGCCCCAACAGTTGAATGATCATAGTCCTTATTTGACGATTATCATTATACCTACCCGTCTTAATACTAACCCCTCAGGAAATTTCCAGCAACCGACCACAGAATACCTCGTATTGACCAACACCTCCGACGTTCCTTATGCATACAAAGTAAAGACAACCGCTCCAAAATTGTATTGTGTCCGACCAAACGCTGCCATAATTGCCCCCGGTGCTACCATCCAGGTGTCAATTATCTTGCAAGGTTTCTCCGAGCCTTTGCCCAAGGACTTCAAATGTAAGGACAAGTTTCTTATTGTCTCAGTTCCGACTCCAGGAATCGATGAAGAGTCTTTCAACGTGTCCGAGCAATGGGGTGAAATAGAAGCTAAGAACAAGAGCCAAGTTTCCTCTACCAAGTTGCGAGTCAACTATGTGGTTGAAGATGGTATTTCCAGCTCTTCTGGCTCCAAACTGGGTCTTGGTGCTGGTGCTGTTGGTGCCACTGGTGCTGCCGCTGGTATTGCTGGTGCTGCTGGTGCCCACACTGGTTCTTCTGGTTCAAACTCTGGTACCCATGCTGGTGATATCAGCCAAACCTCCCATAACAATACCTCTGACGCAGCTGATACCTCTCTTGCCACTGCTCTGGGCATCGTAGCTTCGCTGAGAATCAACAAGGCTCAACCAGCTGAGGACTTGAAGCGTGAATTGGACGAATCTGAGCTGCGAATCAAGCACTTGTCGGAGAAATTGGATACCAATGAGCGTTCCAACGGTCTCGAACCAACCTCTACCAAGTCTGAATCTATTTCAGGGGTGGACGGCTCAAAACAAGACCCAGTTCCTGGTGTTTCTCTTGCTTTTGCTGCCATTCTTGTTTTGATTGCGTTCATTTTGGGGTGGATACTTCTTTGAGCCCAGGATTTTTATGTTTATTAGTTGAGGAATAAAGTATTTTGTTATATATTGTAGACAATTCATGATTGGAAGATAAGAATAGAAAAGTGATAAGAAGAGATCTTTAAGAAGAATTATTGAATTGGGGGCGGTGGAGTTGTTTGTTAGTAGTATCCGTGACAAATAAAATCTATAAGAAGTGGTAGATCGAGATTGAATTGATTGGTTTTACTACCCCATACGGTTTGCAGCGAAGGTTAAATTTCAAAAGTAGAAATGTAATTAATCAGCGAAAATAGATAAACTGGGAGTAGCATGAAAGGAATGTAGCATTTCTGTGGAGATAATATGGGTAGAGGAGGTAAACCAGGAAGAAATTTGAATGTGAAATTTGTATAATTGCGGTCATGAGAATATATGGGCTGATATGTACTGATTTTATCCATAGAGATTGATCCGTGGTTCCAGTTTTCATAAATGGATCTGCATTTGCTCAATTTGGTTGCCCTTTAATCAATTATTTAGCACTTTTGGCAAATCGAGAATGTATTGTTAAATTGGTTACTAGACTTAAAATCCACCCTAAAATGAAATAAATGACACAATCATGGTTCCACATGTATAAAAAACTACTACCAGGCCCTTAAAACATCCACATATGATCCAAAACCTCAATTTCTACCACATTACCCCTTCGACTACCACACTCCTCATTTCCGCTAATCCACATAAATTCTCACTTGTCTTATTATTTTCAATTTAATTATTAAAGCTTATTCTCTTTACATTACTGGAAAAGATTGTGCCCACCATGTCCAAAGCGGCCACAATCAAATCAGGCACTATAAACTTGCTCAACACCATAATTGGTGCTGGAATTTTGGCCATGCCATACGGGTTGAGCGCCAACGGTCTTGTTTTCGGCTCTATTCTCGTAGTTTGGTCGTCTTTAACTTCAGCAATGGGTCTTTACTTACAAAGTAAAGTGGCCAAATATACGGGCCAGACAAATGCTGCCGTGCTGTATTTCAGCTTGGCTCAATTAACATACCCTCATTTATCAATTGTTTTCGATTCTGCCATTGCTATTAAGTGTTTCGGAGTAGGAGTGTCTTATTTGGTCATCATTGGAGATTTGATGCCCAAAATCATGGAATCTATAGACGTTACCCTGGGAATTTTAGCCCACAGAAATTTCTGGATCACTATATTTATGGTTTTGATGGTAGCGCCTCTTTCATACTTGAAAAAACTTGACTCCTTGCGGTATACTTCAATAATTGCCCTTTTCTCTGTGGTCTATCTCATTTGCTTGGTGATTGTACATTACTCTCTTGACGATGTACCCGTAGAAGACATTCATTATGATTGGATAGGTCCAATTTCCTGGAAACAGACCTTAGCTCTGTTCCCGATCTTTGTATTTGCCTACACTTGTCACCAAAATATGTTTGCCATTATCAATGAGTTGAAACCTCGAATGGGCGACGGAGAGGCTGGTTCCAAGACCAGACAAGCCAATTTGATCATAAGAAATGCAATTTTTGTGGCCTGCACCTCTTATTTGGTAGTAGGAATTATAGGTTACTTGACTTTCGGCTCAAAAGTAAGTTCTAATATCATTACCATGTATCCCAAGGACTCAAAATCTTCGTTGGTTGGACGTCTTCTGATTGTTATTATGGTCTCCCTTTCATTCCCATTACAATGTCACCCTTGTAGAGGCTCAGTAAACCATGTGATCTACTATATTTCTTCTGGAATTAAAGAAGCAAAATTAAGATCGTCTAGGAAGCATACCTCGTCGAATATCGAACTGCAATCATTGACAGCAGATATAGAATCAGAGGTCTCAGTATCAGTAGATGAATCTTTTGTGTCAACAACTCCAATGGAAGGGGCTCAGGATACAGACGGACATAGTCCAATCATTGTACCGTTATCCACAAAAAAGTTCTATATCATTACATCTATTATTGTAACATGCTCTTATCTTGTTGCCATAACAGTGACTTCTTTGGCTCACGTTTTAGCCTTTGTGGGATCTACAGGTTCAACATCAATCTCATTCATTTTACCCGGTCTCTTTGGCTATTTGTTGATCAAACCATTGGATGGCCGGACTATATTGACTGGCAAGGAGAAATTCTGTAAGTATGGAGGTTTAACATTGGCAATTTGGGGGTTTATTGTCATGGTTGTGTGTCTAAGTGCCACGATATTTTTGGGAGCCACTCACTAGAGTTGGCATCAACTGCATCCTTTTGACATTAAATAAAATCATTACAGATAAATAAAACATCTTTCGATTAGATAATAACTTAGCTATATACATTGCAATTGACAAAGGTTTAATTTTTGTCAGAGGTAAGAATCAAATCCTTCTTTTCCCAACCGGTTCCTTTGTGATGTTTCAAGCCGTAATCTGGTTGTGGTTTTTCGGATTCAACTTGTAAAGCAAAGGGATTTCTGTCACTTCTCTCAATATTTGCAAAAGTATGGTTGACTTCTCTATGCTTTGCCTCATCGGCTCTAATTCTTAAAATAAGATCAAGAATGGTGGAATCATCAGTCAAGTTTGGCCAATATTGCACAGCAATCTTTGGGATCTTGACATTTTCAAATTCAGGTAACTTGTGATTCTCCAAATCATGTATAAAATGGGTGTAAGTTGACACCGCTTCTTCTTCTAAATAACCTACAAACCGGTGACAATATTTTGGGGCCACCAAATACATGGTGAAAAAGAGGTTCCAGAACACACCTTGACCAACATAAATAATGGATCTAGTAAACCATGAAGGTTGTCCGAGTTTAATAAATGTCAATAAATGCATTCTTTCATTGTAAGATTCATCCAACAATGTTTCGATCCATGCCTTATCTCTACGTAACAATCTCAAAGAATGTAAATGACGGATTGCAGCAGCAACCATACCAGGAACACCGGCGACACTCTCCAAAAAGATGCACCTTGTAAGCCATTTGTTAGCTGTCATCTCATATCTTGTTCCTTTGAATCCTTCGAGTTTTTCCTTTTCAGTGGTAGGTTTTTTATAACCAGTCACAAGATCAAATGAACCTCTCATAAAGTTAATACTTCTTGCTGCTAATTTGTCACCAAAAGTAATAGGCTCGCGATGTTCCACGGAGATTTTTCTACAATCTTCATCGGTGAATTCAGGATGTTCAAACATGTGATGGGTTATAAATTCTTTATCATCATGTTTAGCAACATCAGAATCACTTAACACTTTTGTAGCGATATGTAATTGACGAGCCAAAAATCTTGGATGAGGACCCAAGGCAATACCAGCAATTGAGGAAGTGGTAATTGAAGCAGATCTTAATAGCATTTTAAATTGTAATTTAGTTCTAGATATTCTAGTAGGAACGAACCCCACTAAACTCATGATTGACTAGCTATTTATATAAATCCCCCGAATTTTCACTGGTATCATATTTTCTTGTGGTTGTTGCTTTTTGCGGCCACTCTCAAGGCATATTTCATCATTTTTCCGTGAATGATGTGAGCAAAATAATTGTGCTTATGATTAAAATAACCCTGTCAGTGATTGGAAAACAAGGGCAACTCAAGGGAAAAGTTTCTGAAATTCATCGATTGCTTTTGGTTTCTTTATAGTAGTTGATTGAAACACGTGGCGGATCTAACACCCCATTATACCCCTCGTTAGGGACTTTCCCCAGGTTTACTTACAGCGCTATACCCCTAGTCTCAGACTGCACACAAACAACCTGTCTGATGCGGCTATTGATGATGACTAAAGCTCAAGGAAAAACTCGGAACGAAGTGATTACGTGCAGCAGAATCGCCAAACGGTTGTTCAAGTCCGTCGATCCAATAGGAAAGGGAACAAATTAATTGGACAACTGTTTCATATTGAAACCGCTTCGAGCGAATTAATGGTTAATTTACTGGCGGATCAACAATAGAAGTCACTCGAATTTGCGAGCAACAAATTTGGCGGCATAATATTACTAAACGGGGAATTGAACACAATTAATTAAATCTTTCAGTTTAGACAAAGACATTGAAAGTAGAGAAAAGAATAAGGTGAAGCAGTACGGTGATAGAATGAGGTTAGGCAATAGAATGGAACAGTGAGGGAATTGATTTGAGAACAAGTGAGGTGATACAGAGATCGAGAGCTGTAAATTTTTTGTGTCATCGATATCTCTCCCAACCCTGTTGGTGTGGCTCTAAAGAATGAGGTCTTGGAGGGTCACGAACGGGTGGAGGCGGGTGATGAGAAATGCACCTTCCGCATTGGGTAATTCTCCTGGGGCGGGCGGTGCCGCCCTCTATTCCACGGGCCGCTGGGTCCCAGGACGAACGGATACAGGGCATCACACCACCAGGAGAACAGTTTGAGAATTGAACATTTCTAATTCGCTCTCTGTCTTTCTTTTTTGGTATCAAATCTTTTAAACCAGACGCTACTCTTAAGTTTTGGCTCAATTAGTCTTTAATGAATAAGATAAAATGACACAAAAGTGAGAATTTAATTCTGAAAAGATCTAGAATCGCATGAAACATGTGTTGAGAAGATAACACCAATTGTGAGGAGAATCTCAATTGGAAAAGCTGTCTCTGGACCATTATACATTGATTTTCGGACAGGAAATTGACTCTAATTGCCAGTGTCTCTAAATTTAGACCCTTCCTAACCAATGCTTCTAAGTTTTGTACTGTGCGATCAAATTGTCCCAAACAAAACCCCTCACAACAACCAAAGAAGTTTGAGTGAGGAATGCTTCCCTTGGTCTTCAGTTTGTACCTGTATATAACCTATTTGCCGGGTATGCAACTGCCTTAAACATGTAGCAGGTAAGTGCCGAAGAAGAGAGGGCATAATATTAGAGTAACAATACACAACCAAACCATTAATCATAACAAAAACAAGCAAAAGGCTCCTACATAGTGGGATCATCATAACAAACAAATTGGTACCTCTTAAACAGCAGTACCATTACAATAGGTAGCAAAAAGATGGCTCTTCACACACAAGAGATGCATCGGGTTAACAATAGAGGATGTAAAAAAGAACTGGTAATACAATGTAGGAAAATTTACAATAGACTGAATTCTCCATAAGGTAGTAGAATCTGCGGGCAATCATATCAACCCAGTATCTCTTAGCAACCATATCAACCCGTGGCCAAGTGCCCCCCAGCTCATTAAACTTTCATTTTAACTAGCGACGATCTATTTTCGGTTAGGTGGCTTTAGATTTAACTCAACGCGGTTTGACACATGTTTCAAGTGGAAACGCGACCCAAATAGTAATACCGCGCTTCAAACAGCTTCTCGGGGGAAAGAACAACTACTGCAACTAGTCTTCGTGTAGAGTTTAACTAAAAGATGCAAAAAGCGGAGACAGCGGAAGATTTTGGTTTCGAATTACGAGAGAAATAAACACTGGCATTAGGGTTGCACAACACAACAATTTGGCGCTAGAGCAGCACAATAGAGCAGATTCATTGTATTATTGTTTTCACCTCGGCCCTTGTCTTTTACGATTTTATAAACCCTTTTTTTTCAGTAGATTAATACTAGCTCACAAAGCCCGTAGTTTGCCGACGTAGACCTTACAACCGGACTACAATTGACCTATTGGCGTCAACGAATAGCGCGTGCTGCTACTCGAACTATATTTCTACTTCACTCCCACCTGGAAATAAACCCGAAACTAGCGTAGTATATTGGCTGCAGTAGACAAACTATATTTTTTTTGGGTGCTATCAAAAGGGTTTGCGCAGCTCGGCAGCGCAAGATGACGTGTAACAGTAGGGGCAAGCAGTGGAGTTTAATTCAGATTGTATTAACCTGGGTAATCGATGGATCCCTTGAAATCATCACCACCAACCGCAATGCCTAGCTGAACATAAAAAAGAAACCGTAGTATAGGGGGGCCAGACTCTCAGTTCAGCCCATCACCGATTTAAGGGCGCCATCCCACTTTCATTCAGCCTTGAGCAGACGCACGAGCCAACCCAAATATTTTCACCACGGATCTTCTACGGAAGACACGTCGGTGTCGTACTTCGATATGCTGCTAAAGTTCTTTAAACGCACGCCTTTGTCCCTCAGATAGTGCTTATTTTGGGCGTGCAGAGGAGTTCTCTTCCGGTGCTCTTGCCAAAATGATTTGTCTATTGCGTTTTGGCTCCATCGCTAATGAGGGTGAGCAGCCGCCAAAACGCCCCCTCCTTTTCCTTGGGGGCGTCTACTATGATCCATCCGTATTAGATCCACAGTAAGAGAAGAGGGTGTCCAAGAAGCAATAGTATATTGTCATCATCAGGGATCTCTCTTCCAATCCATCCGGTAATAGTCTACCATTTATCATTTACCTATTCATTATTAATGGTTGGTTTCCTCGTTATATTACATTAAAATACCAACTCTTCATCTATCGGTATCTCATAATTTCAGTAAACTCTAAATCTATTAATCTCTCATCATACATGATCATCTATTTTTATCTACCGAAGGATGATAGCTACCGTTTATCGATAGATATTCACCTATTCACACGCAAACCAATCTTTGATATCTTCACTTCCCTTTCCTGCTGCTAAAATTCTACTACCTACAAATTCTCTGTCACCCAAAACAAAACACAACCCCTCAGATCTTCCGTCTCGTCTTTTGATGCCCGTCCTCCTCCTTCGCTAAAGCCTCCTGCATGCTTCCCTTGGCGATTATTTTTTTGCCATGATTTGCGCGCTTTGTCTTTTTTTCCTATTGATTCCTCTTTTTTCTTGAGTCCCCTTCACAACAACTTTGACCATACCAGCACCATAACGCTGCTCTTTCCCGGGTATATAGGGCGCTTTTCCGTTGTATTGAATCAACTAATTAAGCCGTGAACATCCCTTCTTACTCAAAAGGTCTTCCCAGCATCTGCTATATCCCCTTCATCCTTCTGCGTGTTTGCTTCCACTCAACTGCACTCCCGCTTGTTTATAGAACCAGTTTATTACGCTGTTAGTTTGACTTATTAGGCCCCCAAAACTCCCTTTACCTTCGCCAATTCAAAGTCCTATTTGATCTAGCCTTCAAATCACTTGCACTTCATCCGATTCACGGCCCCATATTAGCTAAAGATACCCCCTAAACCCGTCCCCTTGTGCCACCGGGTTAATAGCTAATCAGCCAATTCAGTTCAGTTCGCGTTCGAATTCATTTCTGCTAACTAATTATTCTCTGCTGAAATTTTTAACTAAAAAAAAAGAAAGCTCATAATACCAATTTGTATCGATCAATCAATCATGGCGTTCCATTTACAAAACTTGTTTGGTGATGCCTTTGCCATTGCTACCATCTCGTTTGGTATCATCACATGGGTGATATCTATTGCCGGTGCTGGTGCCCTGACTCAAACTGCCTTCCCTAGGTTCACTTGGTGGGGCTTAGTGTATGAAATTCTTCTTATCATCCTCATCACTTTGCTCTATTTATTCAACACCATTGAACTCTATAAGTTCACTTTGGTGGGATTGGCAGCAGTGGCCTTTGTCTACACTTCTAATCTGACCAATTCGTTGATTTATCAATCTAATTCTTCGGCCATGCTTTGTTGTGCCGCTGGTTGTTTGATGTTATCAATGCTTAATTTCATTTGGATCTTGTATTTTGGTGGTCATCCTGAATCTCCAACAAATAGATTCATTGATTCTTTCTCTGTGAAACATCATGATCATTTGCCCTCTCAAGAAAATCGTAATTCAAGAAATGCTGGTGCTAACTTCAGGGATGAGGAGGATGAATATAAATATATCTCTCCGGTAGCCCTTCCAGCTTCGGGTGCAACTACTCAGTTCCAAGACCCCAACATGAGACAACTGCAATTGACCAACAATAAGAGTGCAAACACTCCATACATGTCGTCATCGCAGCTCAACGGATTGGAGAATTTCTCCACTTCCGATGTCCAGAATAATAGACAAACGGCCAACTTCACTGATAGTCAGTCACAGGGTGATATGCCTGGCTCCACCTTTCGGTACAAGGCAAAGGCCCTCTACAGTTACGATGCTAACCCAGAGGACATCAATGAAATTTCGTTCATTAAGGATGAAATCTTGGATGTTGATGACATAGACGGAAAATGGTGGCAGGCTCGCCGAAGCAATGGCCAGGTGGGTATATGCCCATCAAATTATGTTAAACTTTTGGATAATTGATGTATAGTAGGACCGGAATACAATATTTTGTAAGCGATGGTGTAGAAGAAGAAGAAGAAGAAGAAGAGTAAGAAGAAGAGAAGTGATCTAGTTATTTTGTGATTTTCGACGGTAAAGAGATCTACTGCATGATATTTCTAAGAGATCAATGTAATTTTGAGAGTCAAAGAGATCTAGTGATTGTGGTTTGGAAGGACTCTACGAGAATTTGTAGATGGGGGAGGTAATTTGCTGACAACTATGATGTCTCTTAATGTGGCAGTGTAGCGACCTATCGAAGGGGTCTAATAAATCGAGTTGATCTAGTAATTTTGTAAGTAGTAATTGTCCCTCCAGTAAATTCTTCGGATGACTTTTTGTACTACTTGATTGCTTCTTTGCTTGAGTTTATCGCTTCTTCCCTCTTACACTCCATCTCTTACACTCCATCTCTAATACTCCATCTCTTTTCCCTATCTCTTTTCTTTATCTCTTTTCTTTATCCCTCTTAATATCTCTCTTAGTTGTCTCTCTTACTCATTATCTCCTACTCATTATCTCTTACTTACTCCATCTCATTTCCTCTACCACTTATTTCTTTCATAGATCGCATTTCTCCATTATCATCATGAGACCGTCACCAGGTAAAGCCCTTCGTTTCTCGAAGATATTGAACCAGAACAGGTCCCTGTACCTTGGAGATGCTCTCCTGACTGATATTCCAACAGTTCAGTTATCATATGAGCAACATGACCCCAAAAATGCTGCCGTGGGTGGAACTTGGAAGCAACGATCACCATTGATTATGCTTCATGGATTATTCGGATCCAAGTCAAACTATAGAACCATTGGCAAAGAGCTTGCTCTGAGACTCGATAGACTGGTGATTTGTCCTGATCTCCGTAACTTTGGACAATCTCCTCATTCTTCTAGACTCGATTATCCGGCCCTTGCTGCTGATGTGGAGAATTTCATTGAACAGCAAAACTTCAAAAATAAACCTATCATACTTGGTCACTCTATGGGGGCTAAGACGGCAATGGCAGTTGCATTGAGACGACCAGACTTACCTAAGATGTTAGTTTCCGTTGATAATGCCCCTGTTGGTGCAGATTATCTGGGTGGATCTGTATTTGCCAAGTATATCAGACAGTTAAGAATCGCTACTGAACAGTACAAGTACACTAAAATCGGTGATGTTGATCTGAAATTGGCAGAGGTAGAACCCAGTAAGGAGGTAAGGCAATTTGTGCTTATGAACATGAATAGGAATAAAGCTGATGAGCCTGTGACCTCGAAAATTCCCTTAGACATTGTCGGAAAGGCAATCGACGTGGGGAATATAGCTCTGTGGCCATTCGATAGTAATGAAATTCGATGGACGGGAGGTCCAGCCTTATTTATACGTGGGACCGAGAGTTCGTATGTTCCTGATGAACTGGTGGTTGACATTGGCCGGTTCTTCCCCGACTTCGAGGTTAGAGATATCAAGTCGGGCCATTGGGTAATTAGTGAACAGCCCCAACAGTTTCTGGACGTGTTGTGTGAGTTCATAGAGCGTCACGAGGAGGAGTAGAGAAGGGATAGAGGAATAGAGAAGGAATGGCTGTGATGTATAGATATCATGATACTACTATTTAATCTGATTGTAAAATGCAAGGTTAATGGTTAACAAATAGGAGTTAATAGTTAACAATAAGGAGTTTACAGTTAAGCATTGGGAGGTAATGATACAAACAGTTAGGATTTAAAGGTCAGTGGTTGTCGGGATATATTTCATAAGTTATGTATTACTTCTTTGCTATCATATACTACCGAATACTAACACTGCCACTACCATATCACCATATACTACCATATTTTACTTATAAATGAATCACCATCACCGTGTATAGCACCATCTCTTTCTAATCAGCTCTATTCAGCTCGAACCTTGGCAGTGGCGGTAACATCTTCATACACATCAAACCGACGCTGATAATGTACTGGTATACCCTCTCTGGCCTTGGGGAGCAAATCCTTATCCAATTCAGCAAAAATGACCTCTTCACCTTCTCCAGCTTCAGCCACAATGTTTCCCAGAGGATCCACCACCAAAGAATGTCCATAGGCTTGATAACCAGAACCTCCAACATCTCGAGCAGGACTACATAATACTGTGAAGACTTCGTTATCTACCGCTCTAGTACGAGCCAACAAATGCCAATGCAATGGTCCAGTGGTGGTGTTGAAAGCTCCAGGATAGAACATGGCAAAGGAGTTGTATGGTTCACGAGAAGCAATCAGGGCCAATTCTGGGAATCGAATATCATAACATATTCCCAATCCAACGGTTCCAAAGTCTCCTAAGGGGAAAACAGTAGCCTTATCACCAGCAGAGAGCGATACCAGTTCCTTGAAGGTGATTCCACCGGGGATATCGATATCAAACAAGTGTACTTTGCGATGCTTTGCTATGATATTACCAGAAGGAGAGAAAGTAAGTGAAGTATTAAAGATCTTATCGGTGGCTTTATCAAGCTCAGGGATAGATCCACCAACAATGAAGATACCGTGCTTTTTAGCAAGCTCAGATAAGACCTGGGTGGATTCACCAGAAGGGATTTCTTCAGCATAATTCCTGAATTGATCTACTGCGTAAGGGGAGTTAAAACACTCAGGAAGCATCACTAAATCGAGTTTCCCCACGGTGGAGGTAGCCACTGCTTTATCGATCCATTGTTGGACTTTCTGGAGGTTTGCAGCCTTATCAGCACCAGCTTTGATTTGCACGAGGGCAACCTTCAAAGACTTGGACAAGGGAGCTTTCAAAACAGACATTGGACTACGATTCGTTCCAAGAATTGATCAACAGTCGTTCGCTTCGACGAAGTGTGGCTATGAGTAATTCGTAATATGGTGCAAAAAATCGGCACTAGTGCGAAAGAAGGGAGGAGCGATCGAAGACGAAAGAGGTAAGAGCCGAAAGTGAAGATAAAGGGTGGCTCCAGCGTGGTAATATCGGTATAGCTAGTAATTCTGATCTGCCTACGTATGTATGAGTGTAGTATAAGTATATGTAAGTATATATAAGTATATATAAGTATATATTAGTATATATAAGTATACATATAGTTATATATCTATATCGATACCCACTCAATCATCTAGATTTGAACCATCATGGCCAAATGCATCAATGTATGCATTTTACCATCTAATCTGATTACTGTGCAAATATAGCCGATGATCATCTCTTCACAGATCTACACTATATGCACCGTCTCTTCAAGGATCTATATTACATGCCCCCATCTATATACGAAGCTGCATAGCAAAACCTCTTCAAATATCATCTACAATTACAGATGAACTCGTATATTCCTCTTCTTCTAGACCTCTTTCTCTTCTCATAATAAAAATGCCTCTCTCCTTTGTCTCTTCTCTTCTACTCTCCCTTTGTATTCGTCATCTATTTCTTATAATTAGCTCTTTACACTCTCAGTCTCTTTATACTCTCAGTCTCTTTATACTCTTAGCCTCTTTATACTCTTAGCCTCATTATACTCTTAGCCTCTTTTCACTCTTAGTCTCTCTGTGCTCTTAATCTCCCTTATTCTCTTAATCTCCCGTATTCTCTTAATCTCTCTTCAACCCCTAATCTCTTTATTTCGCTTATCCCTCATATACTCACTCTGTAAGTTATTATCTTTTCTCTCCTGCTCTCTTCTCTTCATACTATCTCTTCACTCTTCCTCTCTTTATATTCTTATCCCTTCACACACTCTCCCTTCACACTCTAATACTCTCGATTCCACACTTCTATATCTTCTCTTCTACTCTGGATCTTACTCCGTATTTATTACTCTTCAATCTCATCCTCTATTAACACCACCTTACCTATTTTGGCTCAAACTTACTTGTCTGTTTAAGCCATACTAAATGTGGAATAAAAATCTTCAGACACCACGACTGGAAGTGCTCCTTACCCTCTTGAAGGTACTCTAAATCTGCTGCTACAAACTCTTCATCTTTCTTTAATCCACTTCCATCTACTGCATTCCCTTGATCATCGTAGTAGCTCTCACACAACCCTTGGACAAAATTTTGTACAAGTCGCAAGTCAAAATCGTATCCAACGTTTTCATACACTGATTCATACATCCGGATATGTTTGTCTTCGTCCGAAACGAACTCTTTGTTGTTGGCAAGCCAATCAGGATAGAATTTAGGGTACAGACAATGCATAAATACCAAATCAACTTCTGTTTTCTCCTCTCCAGCTGCCTTAAGCGATCCCTCCGGATCATAATGTCCCAAAGCCTTCAGCTTGAACCCATCTTTACTATGGTATCCAACCCAAGAAAACCCTTTGAGCGTTTGAAACCATGGTTCGTCCATCACCACTGCAGCGGCAATAAAAGTATCCTTATCACCTTCTCCAGCACTACCTTGTGTCAACAATGGATAGTAATGTTGAGGACCAAACACATTATAGTAAAGAGTCAACAACAAAGTCCTTAATTGTTTGGTTTTATTGAATAAAAGTATGCCCGTTTCAGATGATGGGTCAGGGATGGTTCCCTTAAAATCATGGAAGTTGGCATTTGTAAAGTCCCATTTCTTTGATTTACGTTCAGGATCTTCAGCATCTTTACTGGATGTGAATCTGACTCTTGTTTCTTCAATGGTTAACCCAGCAATATCATAGAATTTGGGGTTGGTAGTTCTAGCCCAAGCATCAGGCCAAATTATTAATCCAGTGGAGGTATAAATTTCACTTTCAAACATGTAATCCAAGTTTCTGGTGGGGAATCCATCGGAATCAAGATAAAGGACATTTTCGAAACTCAGGGACAAGAACGCTAATAGCTTATATTGATAACCATGGATACCAAATCGAGTTTCTAAGTCTTTGGCAAGTTTCTCATCAAAGACATTACAACGGGCATTATACTTTGGTAAGATGGTTTCACAGAAATTGGCATCATAATGTTTCTTTCCCGGGATAAATAATTCTATTGGTAATTCTGAACCAGCAGCCCTTAATTGCTTAATTACAAGATATGATAACCAAGAATATTTACCACCTCCAACTAATACATAACCTTTAGAGCCGACATATTGATCCCAATCGGAATCAATTGGTAAATGACGACCAAAAGTAGTCACTCCAAGCTTATTGATTAAATTATCCATGTAAACATTAACAAATCTTGTGTGACTATCCTTTAATTTATCAAAGGTAGCATCAGGAATATCCAAAACATTTTCAAGATAATCCTTAGAGAAAAGGAAATCCCCTCCGGAGAAGACCTCTTTGGCCTTACCGTCTTTGTATTTATCCTTGATGGAGTCACTTTTGGGGTCATACTTCTCTAAGCCTTTGAAAAACGCGGTGTAGTCTCTTATACTTTTGGCCAGTTGACGTTGTTTCCTTAGAATTGCGGCGGGGAAAGCAAAAGTAGCTGGAGTATTGGGTTGGTGGGTGAACTTTTTGTGGTGTGGATGACTTAAGTCCTGAAGCAGAATCCAGTAGCATACAACCAATCCCAAGATCACTATGAGTGCCGTTGTCCTCCTTCTTTGTGCTGGAGGCATAGTGGAATGAACGGGATTTTTCGCGAGTTGATTTCGAAAATCTGTGTGTGTTTAGCGCGTCAGCTAAAATTTTGGTGAAGATGCGAGAACAGGAAGAGAAGAAGAGAAGAAGAGAAGAAGAGAAGAATGAGAATTAGAGAAGAAGAAAAGAGGAGAGAAGTAGAGAAAAAGAGAAGAGAAAAGAATATGAGACTGGGAAGATAGTGAACTAAGTCTTGGATACGGTGGCTTGCTTGTTGTGGATTAAGATATATTGTAGAACATCTCATCTGCTGTTGTGAAGTAGACGATCAAATCGATCTCTCCATCTTGCATCTTGTGTTTGTTTTTTCTCCATGATCTTTCCTCTAATCTCTTAATCTCTACTCTCTTCTCTTAATCTTTTCTCTAATCTCTTAATCTCTACTCTCTTCTTTACTCTATCTTTTAATTCTTTATCACTTCTTTCTTCTATCTTCCTTCGTCTTCTTCTTCCTTCTTACTCTTCTAGTATTCCCCATCCCCTCCCATCTTACCTAACTCCGAACCCAACCTCTCATCCCTTCTTATTTCATCTCATCTTTCATCTCGTTCCTTCTTTCATCTCGTTCCTTCTTTCGTCTCGTTCCTTCTTTCGTCTCGTTCCTTCTTTCGTCTCATCATCCCCCCTTCTCTCATCCCCTATCATCCCTTCCTGTGTCCCACATACCCGTCCCACGTCCCCATCCCCATATAAATTCGGTCTTCCGTCCTCCTCTCCTCCACTGAAACGTGGGGACACTTTATACCGGAAATATTTCACAATGCTATCAAGAGCAGCAAGAAGATCAGCACATACTATGGCTCGGCTAGCCGATCTACCAAAGACTTCATCCTTTACAAAGCTCACTCCTGACCCAAAGATCCCTACTCCGTATGATGCCCTTAACAACGGTGAAGGTATTATCCATAAACCCAGAATTTTAACTACTGGTGCCTTTAGTTGGACTTTACCAGAAGAGAGACCTCAGTACCAATACATGATCTCCAGTCCACGGGCCCTTGAGGATTTGGGACTTGATCCAGAAGAGCAAAACAGTGCCCAGTTCCGTAATATTGTCAGTGGTGAGTTCTACGTCAACAACGAGAAACTTATCGACCGTTCTTGCAATTTTCCATTTCCTTACGCTCAAGCGTACGCTGGGTGGCAATTTGGTCAATTTGCTGGCCAATTGGGGGATGGGAGAGTAACAAATCTCTTTGAAATTGAAAAGCCTCATCCAGGATTCTCCGGTAATAGAAATAAGTATGAAATTCAACTCAAGGGTTCAGGGAAAACACCCTTTGCCAGGTTTGCTGATGGTAAGGCAATTATCGGTTCGAGTATTAGAGAATATTTGATCTCGGAACACTTAAATGCTCTTCATATTCCAACCACTAGAGCTTTATCTTTGACTTACCTTCCAAAAACCTTCGCTCAAAGATCAGAAGGAGCCAAAAGATGTGCTATTGTAGCCCGTTTCGCTGAACTGTGGATCAGATTAGGCTCTTTTGACTTGTATAGATGGAGAGGAGATAGAGATGGTATCAAAAAATTATCAGACTATGTAATTGAAGAGTTATTTACCGTGGGGACGGAAAAGTTTTCCCATTTTAAGGCCATAATGGCCATAAAGAATGATTTCTTCCAGGGCTCTTCTACAGCAATTGGTACTTTGACGGACTACGACAAGATGTATTACGAAACCACGGTTAGAAATGCTGCTACTGCCGCTCAATGGCAGGCCTACGGCTTTTTAAATGGTGTTTTGAATACTGATAATACCTCCATTCTTGGTCTTTCATTGGATTTTGGACCCTTTGCTATTTTGGATAAGTTTGACCCAAATTTTACCCCAAATACTTCAGATCATGAACGAAGATACTCTTACAAAAATACTCCTACTGTCATTTGGTGGAATTTGACTAGACTTGGTGAAGATTTGGCCGAGTTGATCGGTGCTGGAGAAGAACTCTTGAAGGATCCAGATTTTGAAAATGGAACCATCAAACCGGATTGGGAAAAGAAGATTATCAGTAGAGCAACTAAGGTCATTGAAGTAGCGGGTGAGATATACAAATATGCATTCACAAAGCAATATGTGGAGTCATTTTTTGGTAGATTAGGGATTGAAAAGTCTAAAGTAGATCAAATTAATCCCGACGTTCAGAATGTTGAAATCATTCTGACTCTATTGTCGATACTCCTGAAAGTTCAATGTGATTTCAACAATTTCTTTTTGATTCTTCAAGAATCTGAATTGGACGGTAAAATTGTTGCAGAAAAGTTGTTTTCAGTAGAAGAATTCGAAGAAAACTCATCGTTACTGAAACAAGAGTTTATTGAAGAGTTTGATAAATGGTTGACCGTATGGAAACCTTTGATTGAAAATGACACCACTCGTCGTCAAATTGCTTCCAATCATAACCCACTTTTCCTTCCAAGAACTTGGATTCTACAAGAAGTTATTGAAGATATTGAAGAACTGAAAGGAGAAGATCTTAGTAAGCTTGAAAAGTTACAAAAAATGACGATATATCCCTTTGATCGCTCGAAATGGGGTGACGAATTGAAGGAGTTAGAGAACAAATGGTTGGTTCAAGGAGAAAAGATGTCGATGATGCAATGTGGAGGCTGTAGTTAGTTGAAATTTGAATTGGTTGGTTTACATTTATCATGGAATACATATATATTTATATATTTATATTTATGCATTTGTATATATTAAATTGTTTTCATAAATATTTGAATGGTTACCTTTCATCATTTCATTAGGATAGGAGAATTCACTTCTCGACTTCTATAGGAGTCTGGATACAAATGACATCGCCCTTTTGAAGAGTAATGGCTGTGGTGATGTAGTAAAAACGTGCCATATGACACAGTTGGAAAGTAGGGATCAAACAGAATTCATCGTAAGCTTTCTTTCCCTCGCTAGAGTAGCCCTTCAAATGGGAAGTAGTCAAATCCATAGAAAGTTTAAGTGACTTTTTGAAAACAGGAGATTGACCCGCTCTCATGCTTTGTTGTTTCCAAGGAATACCTTCAGCAGTAACAAATGGTTGATTGATTTCACCATCAATAGGTAAAACCCCAACTTTATCAATGGGTAACCCAATCCGCTTGGTAGAAATTTTACATAAAGCTTTTAAATCCCTTGCCAATTCAGCCCCGATTCGAAATTGACTAGGTCCCAACTTCTTTGACATCTCTTGTAATGCCTCTGCCTTTCTTCTAGCTGGAGTAAGAACTTTCAGCTCAAACGTTGCCAAATTGTACTCATAAACCAGTTTGGCAGCCTTAGTAATACTTCTATTGTCATCTAAAAGCATGTCATATGAGATATCGAAGGGGAACGAGGAATTCTCGGTCTTGATTGTTAAAACTGTCAATTCGGCCGAGATAGATTTGATTTCTGGAAGCTTGAAATCTGTTCCATTTTTGAAATCCAGCAGGCAGGTGAATTCGAAATCCAAAGGAACTTCTACATTCCAATTGCTTTCATCAAAAGATCCTTCAATAGTGTGACAGTAGAATTTTGGAGGAACATACTTGATGGTTGGAATAATTTTGGGACTAGCCATGAGTAAAGTTCCAAGATACTTGGTTGAAGTGAAGTTCTTCTTTTGCATCGAATAGAAAACTTTATAGAAGTCTTCTTGGCCATAAAGACCAAACTGCTTGCAACCAGAAGAAGGCTTATACATCTGTTTAGCTTTGGCCAACTCCAGACAGACTGAAGATCTCAGGGAAGCTGACGATGAAGAGAGAGAAACACTGGAATTATTAATTTGCAGAGAAGTAGGAGTTACATCCAGCGAGGAAGAAGACATCGGAGATATGGTACTTGAACCATGCTTTTTTGCTTTCAATAATTCAGCGCCCATTTCGATATATTCGTCAACCCTTTCAAAGAACTCCTTGGTTTGTGATTTACTTAATTTATCGATATACTTTCTCTCAGATGGAGTGTACTTCTTGCTTTCCTCTAAAATACGAATACATGTTGCAGTATCTTTTAAAATGGTAAATTCATTACCTTCAGCGTTGGCAACAAGAGTCCTTTTGGAGGCCAATTTAGATTTCAAATTCTCCGAGTCTCTTGAATTTGATTTACCAATAAATCTGGCACAGATATTATATGAAATGCTAGTATCCATAAACAGGAAATCTTTGAGTTTCTTTTCCTCTGGCATTACTGGAGTTACTTTGTTACCATCTGATGTGTTTGGAGCACACGATAACCCTACTGAGGGAGGAATCTCGGTGTGTCTAAGCAAGTTGTGTTCACAAGAAGAGTCCAACAATTTCTCTGGAATTTTGAAGGTGAAAAATCTTTTATAGGTGACATTTGGTTGAATGATCCGCTCCTCACCAAATGATAAAGAGGTATTGTCCTTGGTGTCCTTCAAGTTGGGACATTCATAATAGTTGTAATACTCTGTAACTAATCTAGAAATGTAACCCGAATGCCATGAAGCACTGAAATCAAACATTTCCAAAAATTTATTGGCAAAGATATCATGGGTATCACCTCTAATGGCAGAGCGGACACGGTAATATCCCTCGAAAACTACATAAAACATATCAAAAGGAATTGGCTTAGTACCCAAATTTTTGATTAAAAAGTAACCGTTTATCAAATCACCTTGCTTATACTCATAATTCAGTATGTCAATGAATTCTGGATCTTCACCAATTTGACCAACATTACGAGTGAATTTTACATCAATTTGAATGTTCAGACTATTAAGATTCTTCAACTTATGCAAGTTATCGAGGATTGTGTTTTGCCAGTCACAAGTGTTTTCATCGGCAAGAATTAAATTTGGGTTTTGCAAGAGATTACCATTGGTGATGGAGGAAGAAGCAGAAGAAGTTCCAGAGGAAGCAATTTCTCCAAGACTTGCAATATCAGAGGAAACAGTAGATACATCGTCATAAGTTGGAGGTTGGAATCCACGGGGTTCATCAGTAGCATGAATACTTTTGGAGAGAGTAGACGTATACATATGGTACAGAGGTAAGATATGGGAGACTAAAGAATCATTTGTGGGAGGGTACCCAGTCTTGAGATCTTGATCCTCTTTTGAGTGATACAGCGGGGAATCCATGTGATGATTCATAATGTCAGGGGCGACTGAGAATACATGATTGGAGGTTTCTTCCCTCGAAGTAGCAGAACCGCTTGAAGTAGATTCACCTGAGTTCAAATTGATAGGTTCTGTAACGAGCATCGATGAAGTATAAAGTTAATATTAAAAAATATATTACTTGAATATGAAGAAATATATTTAATACTTAAAGATCACTGAATATATTTGAGAATCACTGAATATCTCTGGGTACAACTAGTAGACAGACAAATTATCATCACTTGAGTAGGAAGCTCTGCTGTTTTAAGTACTTATTCAAACTTCTTTCAGGAGGTGCATTAATCATGCATAGATGATGCATAAATTATGCATAACACGTTAGTGCCAGCTTTAAAGATGGTCTCGTAAATTTAAGTTATTGATTGGTTGATAATAGAGTTGAGACCCAATGGGGAGGTTAAAGGATGACTAATACTCGTCATCAATTCGATTTCACCTTCCGGCATCTATCAACATCTTGTATGCTTATCTTTCGAACATCTAGTTGATTATTTTGAAGCCCTTTTAGGCGTTGCAGCCGTCTTGGCGTGTCCGTTTTGAGCACCACCAAAAATAAGCATTTATTCGCAATTTAACTATTATATTTCATATTTCTAGATGATTCTGCGAATGATTCACAGGTGCATGAGATGAGTTTTTGCTGTTGAAGTAGAGAAGAGAGATAAGTCGTTGCTGTTAAAGTAGAGTTAGAGGAGAAGAAGGCATTGGGAGCATAAACCCATCAGTTTTTCCACGTTACATAAACAATAGCTAAGGTAATAATTGTATGACTCGAACTTAATTCTGGCTTACTAATATCGTAGAAGCTAAATTGTTAGACAAAACGTTGTGCGTCAATCTGTTAACATTTTCACTGATTAACCAAACCCAGAACTCATACGGAGTAGTCGGTCTTTAGGAATTAGAGATATTTTTTGGCGAGACCATAACATAGCATAACATCCTTAAACCGTTCTGGTTGCCCCGCTCTTGTCTCAGATTTCTCTCTATTGGCTGGCTGCTCCGCTCCACTCCTGCCAATTATATTGACATAGTAACGATGCAGGTGGTTTAACGGCTGATTGTACCCGATTTCGTATATTACCGGGCGGTGTTCCTTTGAAGAATTCTACTTGCGGATCTTTGCAATAGAAACAGATGAAAAGGAAAATAACTGGAGCATTGTTGTAGATATGTCGTGTATAAAATTTGGGAAGAATATCGTTAAAATGTAGAATTCATATCGTTTTGATATGATTTAGTGGTCATCAGTAACTGGTTAACCTGGTCAACACACCGATACTTCCTTCATTGGTAATTTTTCGTAATTTTCTTACATTGAATCTTCCTTTGATATTATTTCATAGAAGCTTATTAAAATCCTACTTTATACTTACTTGATCTTCTTATACCTTGAAATAATACTCTTCGATTGTAACAAATGATATTAATAACCTTTGTTTATCAATGTTGGTTACATCAATGGTCGATGTCAACTGCCTTTATTGTCTTCATCGTGTTCATTTACTGCTTTTCTTCAATCGTTTAAATTTGTATTACTAGTTCTTGTGACTCTATCTTAACCCACGTCTTGCTCACGTTTATCTTACCATTAAATTGTTTCCTATTTATCTTGATATTATCTTCATTCTACTGAACTATCACCTTTAACGTCCAAATTTCTTCAACTCATAATATCGAAGAATTGGGTACGTGACTCCGCTGAATCCCATACAAAGCCACATGGCTATATCTCCTCCAAACTCACCTCCTAAGATTTTAGCAATGGGCCCAACCCAGTATGCCTGAGCCATTCCAACAACAGCACCAGAGGCACCAACCACAAAGGATGCAGTTGCAGCCAATCCAAAGGTCAATTTATCGTAATCATTCCATATCTTAAAGTTGTAGTGACTCCTTTTGTTTCTAGCCATTTGTTTCAAGCTTTGAATAGACTTGGGTTCACTGCTCAGAGCTTCACCTTCTGTGACAGGAAATTCCTTGGTATACAAATGAATAAATCTGTCAGTACGGAAGATCTGATTTTCTTCGAACAATATGATAAAGTACATTGAAATCCAGTATCCAATCATGGGGAGAAAATTACCCAAGATGGTAGAGAGCTTATTTCTTCCAACCAATGCACAAACCAAGTAGACTGCAGTGGCGACGATAGCCCAGAACCATCTAGGGATTCTGGCACACCATCTGCCAGCCAATTGGGCGCCAAAGGCAGCAGAATATGTATTGATAATATTGTTGGAGATTAAAGACATGAATAAAAGCATGGTTAAGAATTTACCTCCACCACCCCAAGGCTCGTATGCGGTGGCCAAAAGACCTCCCATACCATAAGTTTCGTAGGCTTGACCCCATGGCTCGTAGTTCATGGCGATGTTTCCTAAAAGTAACCCTAAAACTGCAACAAAAGTGGTAGGCACGAAAGTTCCAAGGAAGGTAATCAAGAAAATTTGAACATCTGGAGTATCTTCTGGAAACAAAATGTAATAATCAGAAGCAATCGAGCCCCAAGTGGAGGTGACAGAATAACAAAGGGAAAAGAACGAGAGCCAGGATCCCCTAAGTTCGATCCAATCACTTTGAAGTGCTGCCAGGTCTTCGTTTGAAAGATATTTATACTTTGAAGCAGCACATACATACAATAAAAGGAAAGACAAATTGACCGGGATGGCCAAAAATGCTTCCACTTTTATGACCTGTTTGATACCAAAGGTGGCTACAAGGAAGGAGACACCAGCCATAATAATGATCCCACCAACGATAGGCACTTTACCATTGGAAACTGAGGCCAAAATTTGTCCTCCAACCAAAGAGTTGACGACAGACCATCCCATGACACCTACAATACTTACGAGAGCCACGAATTTGACAGTCCACCATCCAAAGAGGAATCTGGCCCCAACCATTTGTCTACATCCAGATCGAGGGCCCATCAAGGACAAGTAAGCAGCAATTACACATCCTATAGTGGAGGCGATTAATCCAGAAATCATGGATTTTTTCAATCCAAGACCGAACAATAACGGTCCCAAGAAGAAGGAGGACATCGAGGAAAGACCACCACACGCTGACAACCAAAGCCCAATGACAGAGATAAATTGTTTGGATTTATTGGTGGCTCTTTCATAAGGTTCAATTCTTTCAATACCTCTACTTTCAACTCCGAAAGAATCGAGCTTTTTCAGAGCCATAGAGAGATATCTGAAGAAAGGATTCGATCCTCCACTCGAGGTGGACTCTGTATCCTGTTCATAGGTACCAATCTCCTCTCTTTTCCCCATTATTAACTACTATAGTAGGGTAGAATGAAGTAAGCGAGATGAGGTTTTATGAGATGCGACTCGAGTCAAATGAGGAAATTGCCGATGAGTCAGGTTTATTCTGATAGAGAAGACGATGGCGGCTGTGGCCCAATGAAGAAACCGCTAGAGAGATTATGGAGGGGATGGATGAGGAGGCAGTGAATTTATGTGCTCGTAGAATAAATGGCACAACTGGTGGTTAATCTTATGTATTAGAGTTTTAGGTGGTGATGTTTTTCCGAGTCATAAGTGTATCTAGTATGAGGGCTAACACTGCGATGAAATAGATTTGAATACATAGAGCAGAAAGTCTAACACAATTAACTGATTGTATTCAATAATAATCAAAGAGAGCTTGTATGCTACTTTCCTACTTAAGAACAAACCTAAAAGTTCAGCTAGAATCCGCGTATAGATAGTCTTTCAACGTTCACATCATCCGTCGTTCAATGAATTTATATGTCTCTCTAGGCGTTTAAAGCGGCGTTACCTACCTTCTTTCTATGATCCACATATGATTCATCAAGTCACGTGAGAAGCATCTTTCATAAAAGTACTATCTACGCTAAATGTAAAAGTTGAGGAAATGGGTCATAATAGACAGTGTAGACACCATATACGCCATATAGATACTATAATATACATAGACTCTACAGACTTCAACAGATTGATCATAACATCTCTACACACCAATAATTAAACTCAAGACGAAATTCATGGACCTGCATCAGCCCAAGTTCGTGGACCATCTCTCATGGCCCCGTCCTCTACCTTTTAAGCCTAATTGTAAAAAAAGAAGAATACCTTTCACAAGTATCCTCCATAGCCATAGACATCCAGTATCCGTGAGGTCCCGCATCCCGCATCAAAACCCCATGCACACAATCCTATGCATCTTATACTTGACTACGGGCTTATCTCCAACAACGGGTCTGTTCTATTCTCCGATATATCTGTCGCTATAACCCCGTAGTAAAATATTCTCCACAAAACCAAATCTCTGGGACTCTTCAAATAAAATAACGACATGCATAACATACTTCCTTTGGATGGTAGGTTCGGTTCAACCAATTAATCCAGGACAATCAACAAAGAAAAGAGTCATCATTAACTCAGACATATCCATAAACATACCAAAGTCATAAGCTTGTCATAAAACCTCAGGTACTCCTCTATCTTAACACCCTATCAACCTCCTAAACCTTTCAAACCTTCCCCGCCTTCGTCCCCCCACAACTATGAACGCCAAATCCTCGACCTTCCCCTTTAGGAATGGCTCAAGAGGTCCCTCAACTTCTCCAGGTTTTAGCGTGCGGCTCGACCAATGCATCCGGTATGTAAGCCACTCCCGGTCATCCGGCTCTGGGGTAATTTCGCTGAACCTCACATTTCCCTCCACCCGAGAACTGTTTTCTTTCACTCCTTGCAACACCAAAAGAAAAGACTTCGTAGCAAATTTTTGTAGAAAGACAAAGCAGTCATGGTGGAGATCAAAGACGAAGGTGAAAAATCTGGTCTGGCAAATCATAAACTTATCACAACCACCACAGGAACTGTTCGTGTCTCACAGGCATGCGATCGATGTCGGATCAAAAAAATCAAGTGTGATGGACAAACCCCGTGCCATAATTGCTCCAAGATTGGGTTTGATTGTAAGACAAGTGACAAGCTTACTAGAAGAGCATTTCCCAAGGGCTACACAGAAAACTTGGAACAAAAAGTCAAGGAGATGGAGAAAGAATTGGAGTTGTTGAAGCAGAAATATGAATCCGGAAATGGAAATGGAAATGGAAATTCCAATCCTGTAGCAGACTACGGGAGTCAAAATATTAGTCAATATAACACTCCAATCAGTGGGAGCGCTATAAATACACCACATAATTTCTTGCCCCACTCAGATCAATCCCTACCTCAAAATATCCACGGAAGAAACATCCATTCTTCTCAGCCAGGTGGTGCTAAACATCCATACGAAAGTATCACTTTAAATAACAATTCTACCCAAACATCGGTGCAAATTAATAATCCTATCGATCAGATTTTCAATTTGGATACCAAGGGAGTCATCATTGGTAACGACAACTTAAACTTCGAATCCCAATTCAACCATTTACTTATCAATTTGAATTTGCCGTTTTTGAAAATAACGAACTCTCATAACTTCTTACTAAACGATCCAAATTCTTATCTTTATCATCCCTCATATTACAACTACAATCAATTCCACAATAGAGACTTGAACGTTATTTATAACCCATTAACCGCTATCGATAGTAAGCATGATGGTTTGATGGGAGAGATGACTCTTTCCAATAATCAATTGCCCACGGATATTTATGACTTGTTCATTAAGTTAATCAATAACTTTAAGAAGATGTTCAGATCAAAGAAAGAATTGGATTCCCAAATTGTTCAATTTTTCTTGAACTATAACATTTTGATTCCAATCTTTGATTTCAAAGAGTTCATGGAAAGTTATGTAGCATTTCATACCATGTATCCATTTATGTTCACCTACAATGATGCAACCATCAACGGATTCAATATTTCCAACAATGATTACAAAGTGGTTAATGAGTACTTCATGGTAATAGTACAGATATATGCCATGATCATGATGAATGATCCTACTCTCAACTTAAACTTACTTCTTAATCATTCCGAACCTCGTTATATCATTTCTCAGAAGAGTGAAAGTTCCGTCATAAGATCAGTATACGATTTCTTACCTTATTTCAATGTTTTCCATGTTTCAGTAGGGCAACTTCAGACCCATTTACTCTTCTTATACTACTCATTGATAACAAATAACAAGGAGAAGTCATTGGTACTTCTGTCGATGATTAACTCTTTCATTGGTATTTTGGGAATCAATTTAAACTCGAAGAACCTTTTTTTCAATGATTTGACCCTCTCAAGGTCCCAAAAGAGAACCAGAGTGAAAAACTTCTGGGTCTTCAAAGTTCTCCTTAAAGTTTTCAACTTAAAATTTGGGTTTAAACCCAGTATAAACACTACTGTTATAAACCCAGTGACAATTGACCGCTACTTTGAATTGACTCCAGAAAAACTTTCGCTGCTTTTAGATGATGCTCAAGATGATGAATTATTCAGAGTCCTCTTGAAACCTAGTATTGAATTCTTAAATCTTATGAATATTGTTATTCCTTCTTCATTTTCTCCCAATTATTACCAATACTTAAAGGGTAGAAACCATAATGAAAAGAAGAAATCGTATCCCAAACTGTTAGATGGTATCCTCAATGACGATGATGGTGACGGGAATGATGGTAATTTGAATTATAACTTTACTCAATTTCAACATATCGATGATAATTTGACCGGTTGGAGATTATCGTTAAAATCCAAGGAAATGGACTTACATGCTATCCAGCGTCATATGAACTTGCCAGTGTTGTCCAATATTGCCACTAATAATTTGTATCATACAAATCTTCAAGAAGGAATGGCAGAGATCTCTACTCGTGCTATGGAAAGTTACAAAAATACTGGCTTACCTGATGTATTCACAGCTTCGGAATTGATTAAAATCCAGTTGAATTTCCATTATTTATTGATCAGATCAATGAATTACCTTAACTTCATTATCGATAGAGAGTTATCGGGCTCTTACTATAAAAAAATTCAAGAGATATCTAAAGAAGTATTGTCATATTTCTTATCTATATTCCGACATGTTGCAGACTCCACTATTGTTGAAGATTCTACTAAGATTAATGCTATGGGGGTGGAGGCTCCAAACAACGTTGTTTTGGAGAGTCTAGGTCTTGATGTCGACGAAGATGGCTTTGTTATTAATGATTTCCTGGCAAAGCGGCGGAAAACGATTCCTCAGAAAACCAAATTTGGATATCCTGGTCAATCTTATGGACGAACCATGCATTCAACATATAAAAACATTGCTTTCGAGCTTGCTTCATCTCCTTATAATCGAGTTCTAAACGGATTATCTTTGACTATCATAAATTTCAAAAAGTCGATGGTCATGCAAATGCTTTACCTTCTTATTTGCTGTTTAAGAATATATAAGAAAGGAGGAGCAGTTCCTAAAGATATAAGAGATCTTTTGAATGAAAGTGTTGATCTTTTTATCAAAATTTACATAAATTACGATCCTCAATTCAAACAGCGATTAGGTGATAGCAAAAAAGTCGATAAAGAGAATCGTCTTTACAATAAACTTATAAATGATGAATTGGAGGATGAAATCTTAAGAGAGCCTAGAAGAAGTGCAGGTGCTCAAGACAGTGATAGCGAAGATAGTGATGGCGAATTAGATGAGGATACCGAAACTGCTCAAACTGATTGGGATGATGAAGATTTAGACGAGGATTTGAAGTACTTGAAGATTTTGAAGTTTATTAAGTATAAGATCAATAGTATTTACGCATCTAGTCCACGAAACAAGTCCGCTTCTGTTAGACCAGATCATCGAAATTCAAAAAGTGACCCTCTTTCTATGAGAACTGAAACTCAAGAAGTGGCCACGGGGCCCCGACTTGCGGCCACTTCAACCATTGGCCCCACCATTGGGCCAATAATTAGTAACCAAACAAGTCCTCAACAATCAGTGCAATTCAAAGCGCCTTCATTAACTGGATTAAGTTCTATGTACAGCGGATCAGCTGGATTTCCTAGTCCTCAGCATATAGGAGATCTCTCCAAAATGCCGTCCTTGACAAAATTAGATATGCTTTTGGATGATTCTTACCAAATGGTCATGGCTGATCCTTCAAATCCCTACACAGTGTCTAACAAGGCTAAAGAAATGGGGCCCATGCCTAAAATCGTAGAGTCTGATTTGGTAAAGAAAGAGCGCTTAGCTGTTAGTGACTTGATGAGTTTAAAGAACCAGCCACCTGTGCGTAGTAGTGGTGGGGTTGTAGCTTCACATAGAGATGGACCACAGCAAAGTCCGAACTCAATGTATCAAAACTCTTGGAACTACGATGAAGGTCAGAAAAAGAGTACTTAGGTAATTAATAAACAAGCAATCAAGGTTTCAAAAAGTCAGTAACATAAGGTTTTAAGATATTGCACACAAATAATATATCGTCTGTGGCTTAAAAGACGACACTCCTATCTCTTCAATATGGTTTCATGCCTCTAATGGTTATGTCTTCGGCGATTGGGAGCAGCATTTTCTTCGTATTTTTTCATGTTCTCATATTTTCTCCGCACTGAGATAAGCAATACGTGAGCAACTTGCAATGGCTATCGATCGTTTACTGCTACTCCAACGACGGAGTAGGATACAGAGGCAATTGAATGAAAGCTTGCCATCAACTTCATTTGATTCATGTTAGCTGATTCCAAACGGTTGCAACCAAGTTGTCCGGACTTTAATTTTTCATTCCCCTTATAACTAACGCTAAAAGACAAGCGATAATGAAACAAATGTAATTATCTAGAAGGCGAAAAATAGTTCATTTGTGTAAATTCTTTATCTAAACCTTTGCCTATACCATATCGTATATACCATCGGTACCATATTTTCTATCCTTCAATGCATCTGTATACGAGGACATGTACACTAGATTTACAGAGTTGTATATGCTATGTGCACAGCAATAGACATCTACATATAACTAAGTAATCATTCAAAATAAC
This sequence comes from Kurtzmaniella quercitrusa, assembly GCA_030570095.1. NCBI lineage: Eukaryota > Fungi > Ascomycota > Pichiomycetes > Serinales > Debaryomycetaceae > Kurtzmaniella > Kurtzmaniella quercitrusa. The sequence goes on along the minus strand of JAJLUZ010000011.1, from coordinate 252,583 downwards.
CACATAGAGCAACAATTTAATAAATTCATATAACCCTGAATCATCATCACAATCATATCCAACATCGATATGTATCTCGTGTTACTCCTGTACCCTGTTCAGACCTTAATTGTACAGCATCCTTTGTTAACGATGCTACTATTTTTCACCCTTTCTTACTCACTTCGCCACTACCCCGCAAAACCACGGTAATTTGTGCAGGAATAAAGTGTCATTTTGTTATCGTGAGCAGCTACGGACTAAACGGGCAAGGACAAAACATGACTCCACAGTTTTATCAAGGCATTTCAGCCCCTTAATAACGACAAAAATTTCAGAAAAGCTCGATAATCTTACTATTTGCGGTCATCAGTGTATCACTATACTCAAACGAAAACATTTTACAACTGGCCGCCGCCACAAAAGGTCCCCCCTTATCTGAATCTCTAATTTTACTCCGCATTTTCTACTCCAATTCCGTTGCATGTATGCATCTTAATCAGCAAATTTTTTATTTTTGTCCCTTTTTTGTCCTATTTTTTTGTCCTTTTTTTCTATAGCCTTCTGAGCCGAAACAGTCCAGCGGAAAGACATGTCCATTTTTACGACTATAAAAAGCCGGTGGACGCCGCCGTTTCTATAACAGAGTGTCGATCACTTTTTTTTTACTGCTGCCATTAACTATTCATAAATTCAAATTCAAACTTTTATCACTATGCCTTTTGACTTTGCTGATCACTTCCACAGTACCACCATGACTCCAAGTGAGGAGAAACCCGAATTTTTCACCTCTTCTACCTCTGATTCCCAGTCCGATACTGCGGTTGAAGTCCAAGATGAGTCTGATTTCGTCCCTCAGGAACCACGCCCTAGACAAGATTCGTTCCATCAGTCGTCTGACAATCTTCTTGTTGGTTTGTGACGCAACACTACCTGAGTGTGGTAAATTGTAACAACCGAAATGCAACAGCAGAAAAATATGGGCCGCATTTAAAGCAACACCTTTGTGATTTGCCATCGTGTGCTTGAGGGAAAACTAGGAAAATGATAACAACAAGAGAAAAGGAAACGGAAAAGAGTAATAATTGATCCTCATGTCAGTAGCCTCTTACAAGATGTGTTCACTTACAAAGGGGTTGACTATGTTGGTTAGGTAAAAATATATTATATGCCTCGGTTAATTTTTGTACTGTAGTAATATTTTGGTAAGGGTACCCTCTAAATTCTTATGGATAGCTTCGCCCCAGTCTGTGTCCATAACTAAAGATTCAACCTGGGCGTTCCATCCATCATTATGCTCTATGACTTCAAATATTGCCTCTGATGATGCCTTTCTTACCTTTGGATCTTTGTGATTGCAGCACAAAATTGATAATCTCTTAGCCGCTTTTTCACGTGCAGATCCGCCACAAAGGATCAAAGTTCGAAATATCTTAACCACTAATGTCACTCTATGAATGTCATTGGTATTTATATGTAAATTGTAACATCTGGTATACAATCTATCGTAATTAAACGTCTCAGGAAAACATAGGTTGTAATCAAACAATATTGTGAACGTTTTTAGGGCAGCTTTTAGTAGTAATTTTTCTCTACCACTCATGTTTTTGATTCCTTCTGGGGGAACTTTTAACATGTCAAGTAAAGAGTCCAATAACTGTAGTTTAGCTTCATCTTCTAGAGTCTCTATGTGTTGGAAAAGAATTGATGCTGACTCGTTCATGGTGACAGTATCCGCATTACCCGCTAGACTCATCACGTATCCTGGCATGATGTCACCGTAATCTACGTCGATAGCTCTTGAGATTAAAATGGCTAAATAGAACGTTTTCGGTGTACTCTCTGTCTTTAAATCTTCCATCTTTAAATCGTTACGAATATTAAGCAAAGTAAGTGCTTTCATTCGTAGCTTTTCCATGGGTTCACATGATATTCTGGCCAATTTTCTATTGAGCTCATATAGCTTTGATGGTTTCGGTTTAACTTTCATGAAAAAGTCCATGGAGGCAATACGTATTTTCGAGCCAACATCTCCTTGAACAGTTACTGTGTAGTCATCCAACAACCTTAGCATCAAATCAACTAAGTCGTCCGATATACCATGGGTTATGGAGTAATACAGTATACTATGGACTAATTTTGCTCTCGCTTCAGCATAAATATGAACACTTTCGACTAGAGGTAACATCTCATTGATAAAATAGTCCACATTTAGGTCTAAATGACCAATTGTCTCAGCAAGTATCATGCTCCCGTTTTTCAAGAAGTGAATCATCCGTTCATAGACTTGCTTATTTAAACCGTCCTGATCTATTACATCAAACAACACTTGAAGCTTTGAAGTTATCTGTGAAGAATGAGAAAGACCAAAGACTTCATACAAAGTAGTCCATAAATGGTCCATAAATTCGTCATCTGCTTCATTGGAGTTCAAGTAAGCAAAATAAAGAAAAATCAATTCCTCTACTTCTTCGTGAAGGTTTCTGTTGTGGAGATTAATTTTAATTGGATGTTCTTGAAGGAATGCTACAGCAGATTTCAATACATCATCGCAACTACCATCGAAAACCGCTATGGCAACTGATGCAAGAGCATATTGAGATCCAAGTTTATGGCTCTTTAACGATTTCAATAATCTGGACGTTACACGATCAATAGTGCAAGGTTCGATATTTTTAAACTGCCACTCTATATTGAAGTCTTGCTCATGAGTAGTGAATGTGTAGTTTAGCGTTTCACTCGCAATCTTCTTCATCATAAATGGAACATTATCATCCTCTACTATGTCCAAGAGATGAGGTACCAACAAAAGATTCGTATGTAATCCTATTTTTTCAAGTTTAGCAGTTATTGCGAATGAGTTGGTCAATGTTGATATCGAGCTCATATCAAACAGCTCGATAAATTTTATAATAAACGCTCCTAACTCAACAGGATCATTTATGCTAAAGATCAAGCTTCCAAATCGGCCAATGTATTCTTGTAAAACTGCCAATGCACATCTTCTGATAACGATTTCTTCATCATATAATGTGGTTTTTATCAAGTCGAATAAAATGTATTGACGAGTTTCGAATGCAAACACTTTCAGAAACTCTTCTTTCTTTAAACTTTTCAACATTGTCCATAATGCAAAGCAAGACGAGTCCCTTACTTGTGTACCAATCATAACATTCACGTTCCGTTGTTTGAAGAAGAGTGTTTTATGGGTGATGGAACATACTTGAAGAATATAGGAAGAGGGAAGGGCATGGAAAAACCCCAAGTAACCAAGAAACAATATTACGGTCTGATATTTGGCAATAGATTCTATTTCAAAATCTATTTTTAATTCCTTTTCAAAACATTCACCATTCATAGGTAAATCTAATTCGTCTATAACAAATTGAATGACTTGATGGAAATAATTTGTTGCATGATGTGACAATGTGACAGCAATTTGAGCCAATGCTTTGGCAGACGCATACCTAATGTTGATATCGCATTGTCCCAGGGTAAATAGTGGCCTCAATATCTTTTTGAATAATGCATCAATCATCCCACTGATATAGTTGTAAGGTATTTCATTCTCTTGAAAGCTAGCATGACATGAACGATTTATTAATTTGATGATGTACACTATCTCTAACGAAGAGGACTTTTCTGCAATTTTGCCACTGTGAAACATATCCTGCAATACTACACTGACCGTTTTTGCCTTTATGGTCGGAATTCGTTTCATTAATTTGTTCATTGTTAGCATATTCCCCAATCTATTTGAATTCCACAATTGTTGGAAGTCGGTGCAATATTCATCCAAAAGGTTGGCTTGATCATCCCTTGAAAGTAATCTCGAGAGTAATATCAGAGCTACAAGTTGGTTTTTAGATCCTTGGGGATATTTTTGTAAGTGTTGGAGGGTTAATCCATAGATATCTCTTGATGCATTGTCGGTGACAGATTCCAATTCAAATGGAACCATCACCAAATTACAAAGCCACATGAGGATAAGAAATTGTTCATCGTCCGATACCAGATCGGCTTGTTTGAACCATTGGATCAATTTATGCAATTTGTATATATCACTGGGGAAATAATGAGTAATGTGTTTAAACCCTCTTACATGAGAAAAATGGTATATCACTTCAGCAATACCCTTGCCAATAACAGCACTGAATACTCTATTGACAGGGTCATACTTGATACTACGGTTGCTTTCATAAAATTCTATCAACTTCGGTACAAATTGACTAAGTTTCAGATCCAAAAGCCTAGGAGAAGGCTCAAACTCTTGAATATGTTGTTTGAGTTGATTTACTACTATTGATAGCTGCAGGGTTTTTACAAGGATTTCTCGGGCCAATTTCGGGCCAGACTCAGCCCATTTTATACTTGAATAGAGAACGTTGATCCTTTTCTGAATCAACTCGAAAAGACCATCTTTCCTTTTCAATAACAGTTCCTCTAGAAGCTGATCCATTACCTAGTAGTTCTTAGTGTAACCCAGCTAAATGAGTGCATATAAAGTAGTATCATCATTAAAAAAAAAAGCATCGAAAAAAATACATTTTCTAAGAAAAAAGGATTTTGAAATCGAAGTGTTGAAAATTTAAAGCACCTATAAAAAGGGTCTACAATAGAGTTGATTTGATAGGATGTCTACGCCCGGGAAGTTCTACAAGATTGTACAGACTCGTTCTGTGATTGGAATGCCTGCAAAAATGCGTCGTACCATGCAGATTTTGGGGTTGAATAACAAGTATGACATATCCTATCAGAGGGTTTCTCCAGCTACAGCCCACAGAATTGCCCAAGTGAAAGATTTGGTACGGATAGAATTATCAGATGTATTCAAAAGCGCCGAGCAGTTGGCTGAAGAACGGAAACTGCGTCCAGGCTTTACCCTTATAAAAGCTCCAAATAATGTGATATAGATCTAGAAAGCATGTACATAATGAACAGAATAGTAATTGATGTAGGCACAAGTCAGTACTAAAAAGGTAATAATATTTTTGTGAAGGGAAAGCTTCAAAGAGAAGCTTTGAATAATGGATGAAAGAAATTCATTTTGATAGCCAAAGTCCAAATGATATCGGACGATCAATTACAGCATAAGACCTTCGTTGCTGAAAAATGAGCTTATGAATGTGGAGTCGTCTTCTCTCTTACCAAGAACTGTGAATATTCTAAAAGGACGATGAAAAGGATCATACTGATTTAAGTATACACACTACATTAAAAGAGCAACGAGGGAGATAATTAATGTAGGGTGACACAGTTGGTACGTAATACCAAAGGAAAAAAGTTGATTATTAGTGACATTGCTGGTACTCAAGAAGGAGTAACACAGTGGGTACATAATAATTAGTGACCCAGTCCAGTCCATGCACGGAAGAGAGTCAAGGGAGATACAGCGATGATAGGTGAGAGTATTACTATTACTGGCCAAAGATGTCATCTTTTTAAAGGGTTCAAAGGTCTCTGTTATCTCAATCAGTCGCACATGACATATTTACCACCACTTTCTCTTTTGGCATACTGGCACCATCTACCTTTCTTCGTTTTTCACCCTCTCTAAGTTTACCCTTTCTCTTACTTTACTTTACCCGTCAGTCACTCACGTGATCTTTTCATTGGCAATTTTTTTGTTGGTGGTGTTTTCTCGCAACTGACAATTCTTAGTCTTTCACGATCTCATCAACTTCAACACAGCGTAATTAATAGCACAGAACTCAATGTTTCACGCAATTAAAGCCACTCAGAGAAACCGGTTGACCAACTCATTATTCTCGTCAACATTCGCTGTTTGTGTATTGTTGGTTGGGGCAAATTCTGTGCTTCCATGTCCCATCGATAATGTACATGCTAATGATAGTAAAATTGATGAAAGACTTAAACAACACAGCCAGAAGTCACATGAATCCAGGTAGCAGGCATCAACAGCCTAACGCATGCATTTTTAGAGCAAGTCTCTTTAACAAATATCTACATATTGTATCATAACAGCACTGAGAGGAGGGAGTTATCTCTATACAAATATCACGCCTTGAAGGAAATACCTACCATTTTTCATTAGTGAGAGTGGTAAAGTACATAGTCAGTCTCTACGAGTCGGCCAAATATTTGACCAAATTTGTATTGCCAAACATTAGTAATACTCATAATATATGTCACACTTTACTTTCGATATCTCTATCGGGTCCACTTCTACGCGACACGGTACCGGTTGGTAGTTGTAGTTCAATATACCTTGTAGCACTCTTCCATCCAGTGTGGCCAATAGCAGGGCGAGGATTATTGTCCGGCCTGCACATACGAGTTTCTTTTTTTTTATGCACAAGTCTATCCCGTTTAATAATTTGGATGTCATCAAAGAGCCCCACAAAAATCCCACTTAGTCTAAGCTTTCCCAATTAGGCAATACGACAACATCAAAGCTTCGATCTATCACGAAGAAGTCGGAGATATATAGTAGGGTAGAATTAATCTGTTTCAGATAATTTGACTTGAAATCGTTATCTCTAGTCAACTTTTTGTTCAATTTTATAGCCTTTGCTTGTGACTGCAATAGATTTATATATCTTGCTGTCAAGTCTAGTCCCTCTCCCTCACACTTCAATTTTTGCGGCAACCTTAAAATGGCTGCATTTGTTCATCCATCAATTTCATTGGGATACTCTTTCCCTAGCAAAAATGGCTTCAAAAAATATGATGAATCTTTGCTGATGGAACTTCAAGTCGCAGAGGCTTTGAAGCTTGATGACCAACCAAAGTCTTCGGCCCCAAAATTCCTGTCCAAACCTCTTTCTAAGTCTTATCCTGGCACATGTAAACCAAAGATTGATCCATTGGCAGAAATTCTTGCTGCTAGTAGAAATATTATTTCCCAATATCCAATGAGATTATCATCATCCACCAGTACTAATGAAGAGCAAAACACTCCATACCCAAGCAAGAAACTGGTCATGACTCCTAGATCAATTAGAACTGGACCTATTCCAATGTATAGAAAGAGAGCTCGAACTGAAGATGAAAATCAAAAACCAAATGAACTGTATAATGATTCGGCCATGGACCTACAAAATACCCCAATTCCCAATAAAACCATCTATTTTGGTAGCCATTCCAAGGCTCTTTCAAGAAGAACATCTCAGATCTTTGGTGGTCTGTCCACTCCTTCAAAGGTAAAGGAGAACCCCAGCATTCAAAAACTCTTGACTGGTGATTGGGCTCAAGTAGTTTCTGGCGAAAAGGGTCAGTCTATAAATTCTCCAATGGAGCCAATAAATAACCAGCTTATAGAAGCAGAATTTGGTGCTTCAACTCCAAGTAAAGCTAATAACAATCTTCCGTTCTCCCCTCTTGGTGAAGATGACGACCAATTGGCTTGTCATGCTGATAAGATCTTACGAATGGCAGTCGATTCTACAATGTTGGGGTCTTCTTATAACCACAGCTTGTCGTTCAATAACTCTTTGAATGACTCGATGATGGTTCCTTCCCGTAAGAAGAATCATCAGATTGACATCTTTGACGATAATGACCCAGAAAAATCTCTTCTTGAGTTACGGAAACAGAAGTGGAATGTTCTTAGTAGAGATAAGGCTACAAAGATCGAAATTAATGAAGACGATTTGAAAAACATTCTTGGAGATGTTTAATCAGATGGAAAGATGGATAAAGATACAATATTGATGTGTTTGAATCTATGTCCGTATGTGTCTATAAATATGTCTGTATTTAAATCTATATATATGGTACTTCTTTGCTCAATTGGTCAGCTTCTGACAACCCTTGCCGCTTTATTGGTTCAATACATATTGAATGAATTTAGCATCTCTCTCATCAATCTCCTTGTTATATCCCTTCAGTCCTTGACTACTTTCAATGAAAATGTCAGATTCCTTCATGCATAATTGATTTTGTTTATATAATAACGCCACGTTCTCTTGATTCATATGTGGTAGGCATTCTTTGAGCTTTCCCAATTCTAAAAGATTGGATTTTTGTAGGTTTTGTTGTATAACTACTTCAATTTGTCCATGATCGACAATCAGTTGATACACATAGTATTCTATAACTTTAATCGCATTACAATTAAAAGCTGACCTGAAGAACTTCTGATACCTTGTAATAGATATACCCTTCTCTTTGTTGTTCAAAAATTTAAACAATTCCAACGATACTAACACTGAATTTCTACTTTTGGAAATGGCCTCCAAGATAATATCATACAGATGTTCATCAAACCGCTCGGCTATGACTTTTGGATCAACTCTATGCAAAGTTGATAATAATTTGGTTATACCGGTGACGTTTTGATGGATATTGATATGATTAAGTAAACAATTTATGAATATTGTGTAGGTCTTATTTTCAGCTTTAATTTGGTTTAAGTATTTATAATGATGTTCTACAAATTTATCAAGAGTCTCCAAATTGGCTAATACATTCCCACGTTTGGAAACCTCCAACAGATGATTTACAAAATCTTCCGGGAGCCTTTGTGGATGTATAACCGTTGATTGTTTGGCCAAAATTTCGTCTTGTTCTGTCAACAAAATGTCTCGTTTAATCACATTTGCATCCAATACTACGTAGTTATGAAATTTGTAAGATAAAGAATTGGTCACATCTTTGTAACTCAAATATTGAAGATCATTGGAGAGTTTGCTTGACTTTTTTATGAAGCCATCTAATACGTCAAGAATAATTTCTAAACTATGATCTTGTTCACTAGATTCCTGGAATTCTTTCTGTCTTAATGCTTTCATATCTTGTCCATCTTCCTTCCAATTGGATTGTTGGTCATTATAACAATAGGCTTGCACGATTTGGGAGCACAATTCTACATTGATTGCTTTATTTCCTTGAAGATTCCGATGTACGAAGTAAAGTTCAACCAATTCTAGAGTTCTTTGAACATCTCCATGGGTGGAGAATGTTTGTAAAATGCTAAATACGATTTCTGAGTCTAATAACGCTAATTCAGGTGGGGTCTTACTTTTAAGTATATCGAAGGAGTCATCGAGTTCCAGTTCTTCTGTATGTGGTTTCAAAATATGGTCATACATAAAACAAACTAATGGATAATTATTTGCATCGAGTGCTGAAGACATCAAGGCATGCATATGTACAGTTTTGGCCTCTTTATCTTTCCAAATGGTTGGAATACCCTTGTTTTGTGTGGATTGAATAATGTTCAAGAGCTGTAAAGCATCATCAAAATTACGTTGGACCATGAGCTGATTGATAATGGTATGGGTTGGGAACACCCCCAATACTAACTCTGAATCATGATTTAAATCTTGGTTATCATTCTGGGTAAGAGAAATATACGATGTCATATATAATTCGAATGCCTGTTGAAGAGAAGCAATTGAATTCAAAATCGTGATGAATGATGCAAAATATTGTACTTCCAATACCCTTCCAGTGGCATTAGGAAAGAAGAAATTCTCCCAAAGTAGCTTTAGTTTAAGAAGAGTAGCTAAACTACTTGATTGAGGGGCTTTTTGGAATATAATCAGGGCAATTTCAGAATTTGTCTTCATATCATCAATGAGCTTATCATTAGAGCCTTGGACTGGTAGTGATAAGGGGGCCACGGACCTTAAATATAGATCTACGGCGTCGTTCCAGTGTCCCTTATTACAGTGGTATTCTATCAAGAGCTTATAGATGGGCATAAACTCAATGTGAGGGGTTAAAGCAGCTTCTATAGAATTGACATTGTACTTCTTTTCGTGGTTGATGGAGTTGGTTAGAAAATGGTTTAGGGAGGGGATATTTTCAACCTGATGGTTGTGTATGACTTTTAAGGCTTGTGATAGTTTAAAGGGTCTCTTGTTGGTCAGTAAACCCTTTAAAATAGGTCTTATTTGGCCCATTAAAGTGGGTAGCAGTAACAACTATTCTAACCACTTTGGTCTTCACCTGCAGATAAATTGATGCCATGGGGGGGCCAAAAAGGGTAACCGAAGGATCACCAAAAAAAAAATTGATGATCAAAGGGAGTGAATAATGATGAAGAATAGTGAAGAAGAATGATGAGTAATGGTGAATGATAGTGCTATAGAATGATGATTGATGATTTAAAACTATGTCAAATAATATGGAACGATGTAGAAAGATGTAGAAAGATACAGAACAAAACAGAATCATAAATTATGAATAATATCAACGATTAAGAATAGATATAATTGATCTAGAGATGATGGGAATGGAGTGATTAGAAGTGACGTTTGAGGTATTCTTCACAATTACTGGCGATAATTTACTGGAGATGATTTTTACTGAAGCACCGAAAAAATAGCACATCGATTTAAATTATCGATTTTATTTTGGTTTGAGTTGAAAAATCCCAAAATCGATTCAAGTTCTTAGTAAAAAATCTTGTTTACATGTCTTCAAATCTCACAATGTTGGCCCATTTGCGACGCCGTATGGCCACTAGTGCTAAACCACCGAAATCATCCCAATTTAATGTGTTCGATAGAGATGTCAAACGAATTCATAGACTGAAACCAGCAGAAATAAACCCGTCAGAATCTAGAAGAGTCGACTACATAAAAAATGAAGTAGCCAAAAGAACTGTTGAAAGATTGGCTTTTATCACTCGAGACTTCACTAGGACACTTGATTTTGGTTCTGGAGCTGGGAACTTCTTGAATGAATTATTGAAATTCACTCCAACCCCGGAAGATGCCAACGAGGAAGAGATCTTCTATACTGAACAGTACAATAAAGACAAGGAAACCATACGTAATAAGATTCTGGAACTAGTGATGATAGATCTGGCCAAACTGTTGCTCTTACGTGACACGGAGCTTGATCATGATTTCCAGTTCCCGGGATCTGTCAAGAGAATTGTCGCCGATGAAGAAGAATTCACCCATCCTGAACTTGCAAAACTGGATCAATTCGACGTAGTATTAAGTAATTTATCCCTTCATTGGATCAATGATCTACCACAGGCATTACAAAACATCAATCGGATTCTTAAACCGGACGGGGTGTTTATGGGTACCATAATTGGTGGAGATACCCTTTATGAGTTGAGAACAAGTCTTCAATTGGCAGAACTCGAAAGAAAGGGTGGCATATCACCTCGAGTTTCACCGTTGGTCCATTTGAACGACGTAGGATCACTCATGAACCGTGCTGGATTTACTATGCTTACAATTGACTCCGAAGATATCGTTGTTGGAGGGTTTCCTGACGTAGTCTCCATCTGTGAAGAGCTTCAGAATCTGGGTGAACAAAATGCTGTGCTTTCAAGAGCTTCACATTTGCCCCGAGACGTCCTTCTTGCTACAAATGAGATATATAAGGCATTGCATGGAGAAACCGACGATGCTGGTGTGACTACATTGCCTGCTACCTTTAGCGTTATCTTTCTTGTTGGGTGGAAGAAGAGTGAAAATCAGCCACAGCCTTTGGCCAGAGGAACTGGTGAGGTTAGTCTTAAAGATGCATTGGCAGATGTTGACATCAAGGGCAAGAAGTAGGAGGAGGAAAGGTGGAAGGAAGGTGGAAGAAAGAAGGATGCCATACAGGGGACGTCGTAGAGGAGACTTCGTAGAGGAGAGACCTCACAAAAAAGAGATTACATGGTGTATAACAGCTGTATTGAGCCGTTCACGACACCATAAAAATTCATTGAAGGCCCCAAATCTGGCATTACATGAAACTGAGATGAAAAGAAGTCTCCACTGTACATAACAATCATATAATGGACATTACGTTAGCTACTTCAACAAATATAATGTTCGTTCATTAGGGATGGACTATTTTAAAATTGATGACCACATAGGATTTGATTTTTTCTTCTCTTCTCTTCTTCTATTCTCTTCTTCTATTCTCTTCTTCTCTTCTCTTCTCCTCTCTTCTCTTCTTTTATTCTTCTCCTCTCTTCTTACCAGCACTTCACATGGAACCAATTGCCGCAATAGGAAGTTGTGTGCGGCTCTGCCCAAATTACCTCTTAACTAAGTATTCTTCTTCAACCAGACCATCATACTTACTGTTACAAACAATGAGAAACTGTAAACAAGGTACAAATTATCGTATAATCTCCTATTCTCTCCCTTTCTCTCATCTCCTATTCTCTCCCTCCCTCTCCCTCTCTCCTTATCTCCTCTCCATATACCCATCCATATCTCCTCTCGCTATCTATTACTATCGTAGCAACATCACGTGCTCGCTCGATTTGTGGGGTCTCAGCACAATCAGTCCTCGGATAGATATAGATTTGACCAACAGCACCTATTCCGATATAAATCTTTAGTAGAACACCATGGGTTTTAAACTTTCGTCGCCTCCAAGACGGCTAGAGTTGGTGTTACCCTCCTACACCCTTGACCTGAACTTGGTCCTTCTCCCTGGTATCGTTTATAACGTTTCCTTCCTGAGATTTAAGGCCGCCACTTTGCTTCTAAGGTACCAAGGAGTGGTGCCCGATTTGCCACTCATCAAGAGTCTTTTGAGTGAATACGACTTCGGTCAGCCTTCTCTGGGGAAACCTACTACCCGGCCAGAAGGATATCCTGGTCGGATGTCTAAAGAAGCCTCCGATGGGGTCAAGAAATTCAATAGAGCCTTACCGGAGGAGAACTCGAGTGACTATGATGATTTCATCCTTGCTATTACTCCCAACTTCAATAAAATCTTTGAACCTGAAGAGGTCAAGGCTGTGGATGCCCTGGCTAAGGAAAATGTTGCAACGGTGGTTCGTATCATTGGTATTACTGATGATACCACCACCGTACGTATCACCTTCCAAGCACTTAATAGAGCCCTGAAAATAGCCGGTCATAAAGGAAAGGCTAATGAATTGAAAGTCTGGATAAATACAGACACCGAGGTTCCACTGCTTAAACAGGAATTCGTCACCTTATGCTCTAGTGTGGCTGATTTGTTCACCTCTATCGATAATTTTGTCGATGATTATAGAGAAGCGTTTGCTGCATCTACTCTACAGTCGAAAAATGCCCGGAGTAAGAACGATCCAAAGGAGAATTCTTCAGAAGAAACTCCAGATGGTGATCTACTCATTTTAAACCCATTGGCGAACGCTTTATACTTGCAATTGGCGGCATCTAAAGATTTTACCAAGGCTTTCACCTCTTTACGGTCTATTTACGCTGAATTTGAAGCCAAACCGTCCACTTTAGACTCCCAGGCTTTCTTAAGACTCATAGATTTGACTACTGCAATTATTCCCTTCCCCAGTTTTCAAAAATTGACTCTCTTACTGAAACAACTGCCAACCGACAGAGTTCAAGAAATCGCCAATATGATTCATGTATTGATCGATGTGTTCGAATCTATAGAGGACAATAACCATGTCCTTAACCATTGGTTCTTCAAAGAGGCTTCAAATCCTCAGAAAGCCACCCTTGTTGCCAACCAACTCAAGTCTATTAGGCTTGTTCTTGAAGGAATGGCTTCCAAGCTGACAAAGCCGACTTCTGGAGGATCAACTCCCTCACAATCCAATCAATTGGTCAGAAAATCTCGTAATGGGACCATTCCTAGTGGTAATTTCCGCCCCACTCGTAGTGGACCAGAGGAGGAGGATGGAGAAGATGATGATGACTTACGGGTTATCACCAATTTCTTCAAGAATCAATTACCTCAAATCGTTTCTATAGCTCCTGATTCAAAACGCCTTCTTTTGAAGGATTACAAACGGATTAAAACGTCTCCACCGGGGAATCTGGACTTCCAAGTCATTCGAAACTATTTAGAAATTGTGGCAGACATGCCCTGGGATAGATTTGTGACTTCCTACCAATCTAATAAGGATATTGATATCCAGGCTGCTAGGGCGCAATTAGATAAAGATCATTATGGTCTTGACCATGTCAAAAATAGACTCATTCAGTATTTAGTAGTGTTGAAGTTGCTTGCCATCAGAGAAGAGCTGCAAGAAGATAAAAAGAGTGCTTCTGAAAAGTCAAACCATCTGGTCAAGGATCCGAGTTCATCAAATCCTTCTATTATTATTGATAGAGCTGATGAAACTAAGGTTGCCAACGCTGCAGCAATCAAGCAAAACGAAATTTCTAAAAATGAAATCCAAAAGGGTGATGATGATGTTGGAAAAAGTCCTGGCAATATGGATCACTCCTTGAAGCATCACACAAGTGGTAAGGCTCCAATTATCTTGCTTGCAGGTCCGCCTGGTACTGGGAAGACATCATTAGCCAAGTCTATTGCTGAGCTGTTGGGTCGTAAAATCCAAAGAGTGGCTTTGGGTGGTGTTAGAGATGAAGCCGAAATCAGGGGTCATCGTAGAACTTATGTGGGTGCCATGCCTGGGGTCATTATTCAAGCATTACGTAAACTGCGCTCCATGAATCCTGTGATCTTGCTTGATGAGATCGACAAAGTCATTGGTGGTGGCGATGGCGGTATGAGGGCCCATGGAGACCCTGCTGCTGCTCTTTTGGAAGTCTTGGACCCTGAACAAAACACTACATTTAATGATCATTACCTTGGTTTCCCCGTTGATCTCTCTCAGGTCATATTTGTATGTACCGCCAACGAACCGTACAACTTGTCGAGGCCATTACTTGATCGGTTGGAGATGATCGAAGTTGGGGCGTATGATTACGATGAAAAGGCCATTATTGGTAGAAAATACTTATTACCACGTCAAATTAAAAGAAATGGATTCCCAGACGATAAATTGATCGATATCAGCAACGAAGTGATGCAAAAAATCATTGTCAATTACACTAGGGAAGCAGGGGTAAGAAATTTCGAAAGAAAATTGGGTACCGTATGTCGCTATAAAGCAGTTGAGTATGCCAAGGGTTTAGAGGATAAAACCACTCATTATAACCCTGTTGTGGATATCAGTTCCCTCCCAAAGTATTTAGGAATACCATACTCGCCATTTTCCAATGAACTTCAAGAACCATTCCAATCAGATAAATTTGGCGTTATCAATGGTTTATCATATAACACAGATGGTTCAGGGTCTGTTCTAGTGTTTGAAAGTATCGGGTTCCCTGCTGATAAATTCTCTCTCAATATGACTGGTAGACTTGGAGAAGTTTTAATGGAAAGTGCTAAGATTGGAGCTACATTTGTTAAACTGATCTTGAATCGTAATCTCTTGAACTTGGAACCCAATTTGGAAGGATACCTTGAAAAATTATCCAAATTGGAGATTCATTTGCATGTTCCTTCCGGGGCAATCTCCAAAGATGGTCCCTCTGCTGGAATTACCATGGCACTTCTGTTTTTATCGTTAGTTCTCGAGAAACCCGTTCCTTCTGATATTGCCATGACTGGAGAAATCACCCTAAGAGGATCGGTCTTACCTATAGGAGGAGTCAAGGAAAAGCTTTTGGGTGCTCATTTCAACGGTATGAAACGGGTCATTTTACCTCGAGAGAATCGTAAGGATATTATTAAGGAATATTGTCATGGTATCAATGACGACTCGAAGCTTAATGATCTTTTAATTGACAACGAACGAAACGGAAATTATGAAATGAGAGAGCCAGAAGAGTATTACGAGAGGAAGATGGGCATTAAATTACATTATGCCAGTGAATTTTGGGATGTTATCCGGGCTGTTTGGGGACCGGACCTTTTGATCAAGGTAGAACAAGCACGGGTTGAGGAATATCATCTTTAAACTGGTGATGGTTAGAGTATGGTAGCCAAAAGAAATTGTGGATAATAAACATGAGTGTATGAACCTGTTAATGAAGTGTAGGGATGAAAGCTGAGATGCTGGCTGGTAGAATTAATGGCGGAAGTACTCGTGCAAAAATGATGGGATTGACTTCATTAAATAATTTTGGGACCTAAAAAGAAGAGTCCAGAGAATCGAGTATTCGTAAGTTGTTAGAGGTGAAATGTTAACAGGGTGTATTATCAGGTATCAATTAGTAATTTTAGGTTCGTCTGTCGATCACTATTAGACAATTTTGAAAAAGTTTGGAGTTTAGACTGCTTTAGTGCCCCAAAGGCATTCAAATAAGAGAGATGAGAAAGGGATTCGGGCAAAAAATAGGCAGCTGATAGTCAAAGATCGTCATGATATTGTAAAGAGATTTAGCCAAGAGATAGTCGAGAGATAGTCAAGAGTTTTAGCCAAGAGATGGTCAGTGTCAGCCGTGTGCAGCTGCGTTCGGCCGAAGATTCCATGCTTACATTTAGGGGGGCTTTAGCTGCACTACATGTTAGTCCAGATTGTTTTTTTGATAAGCTTGTTGACGTGATTGCAAGATTGTTATTGATCTTAACGAAAAGCTAGCGTGTTTAATAACATAGCGAGAAAATATTAGGCGCGAGCTACAAACGCGTAAGCCGAATCGCGTCTAACAGTGGTGAGTTTCGCGTTAGGAGAGGAGGAGGAGTGGATGGTGGCTGGCAGTGACGGATGAGGGCCAGGGAAAAGGGCAGTCTCAAATCGGAGAGTTGGATGTTGTTGCAACCATACCCTAGCCATGGTTGAGGTCTGCTGCAACCTTAGATCTGTTCTGCAACCCAAGCCATGTTTTAGACTTCTACTGCACTGCCTCGCCTTCTCATCGCCATCTCCTTGTGATGATATTTTTCACCTTTTTATAGGGACCCCTTTCAATCGGGATGCTGGTTGTCAGGGTAATAGCGCATAGGGGCTTGGAATCGGCACTGCTCAAGTGAAACAGATGAAAGCAAGCTAAACGACAAATAAAGGGTATCTTAATAAAGATCCAGTACAACATGAGTTGGCTGAAATTCTCTGTTCTTTGTTCCCTGTTCTCTGCTCTCTTTTCCGGACCATCTCCCTTCAATTACTGCTCTTCTAATCCAACCTCTATACTCTATTTTCTCTTCTCTTCCAGCCCTTCCTAGTATATTTTTAGTATACCCCCTGCACCCCAGTTCACCTATCTGCAGGGATAACCCCCTGGTACAGCAGTGGTGTGGAACCTCGCGTATCAGGACTTAGTCAGATCAAACTCAACCGATGTTTATTTCTGGACCTTCTCACAACTCTTTGTTGATAAACAGCGTTTGCTTCTTCCCGAACAACGCCAATTCTTGTGGTGCTCGTCTCTTCTCCACCTACAAAGCTTCTTCCCGGTGTCACTCCTTACTATTCCTTCCCGGGTCTTCCGTCTCCAGTCCCTCTGTTTCGTCCCATCCCCAGTTACTACCTCTACTACTGGGAACCGATACTAGTGGTGGTAATAAACTAAAAAGAAAAGAAAAGAAGAAAAAAAAAAGCCCACTCGGAAGATACAAGCTTTTTTTAGCCCAATTTCTGATTCGAAACCAGTGTAACTCCATCTTTAACTCGATCAAATCTACCACTGTGGTTGACCATGCGTGTTAACTTGCTTCTTGTGTGGTTTACACTGTTGCTAGTGTCTTCAGTGGCCGCTAAACTCTCGCTTCTGGCGACTTCCTTGGTCACTTGTATGGAGAATTCCCAAATCTCTCCAACCTATTTCAATGTCACTTTCAATCCGGATGACCGTTCTTTGAGGTATTCCTTGGATATCGATACAACTATCAGTGGTAAAGTGAAAGCCCATGTCCAGGTCTATGCCTATGGCTTCTTGATTATTCAAAAAGATGTCGATTTATGTAAACTTGGATGGAAACAATTCTGTCCCCTTTATCCTGGCTCGATTCAGATTGATTCTGTCGAATATCTCTCTAAAGCTGACGTAAAACAGATCCCCGGTATTGCCTATAGGGTTCCTGATATTGATGCTGTGGTCAGAATCGATGTTTATGACTCTTCCACGGGTGAAAAAGTGTCTTGTATTCAATCCAGTTTCTCTAATGGGAAGACAGTATCCCAGACTGGAGCTAAATGGGCCACTGCTGTGGTTGCTGGTCTTGGTCTTTTGATTGCTGCTATATTGTCAACTTTCGGCAATTCTAGTGCTGCTGCTCACATCTCGGCCAATGCTGTTTCCCTCTTCTTATACTTCCAATCCGTGGTGATTGTATCAATGCAAAGTGTAGAAAGAGTTCCCCCTATTGCTTCAGCCTGGGCCACCAACTTGGCCTGGTCTATGGGGCTAATTAGGGTTACTTTTATGCAAAAAATCTTCCGGTGGTATGTCCAGGCTACTGGAGGAACCCCTGATTTGTATTTTAACGGTACCACTCAACAAGTTTTGGTGCAGAGAGCTTACAATATTGTTAACAATATGGCTCAAAGAGCCTCTGATCTTTTGCCTGATATATTCCCCCGGAATTTGAACTTTTCCTTATCTTCAAACTCGAATTTGATCGTTTTGAGAGGGATTAAAAGAATTGGTTTCCAGTCCCACATCGAACCAACCTCGATTGTGGTTACTGGGTTCACCTTTTTCGTTCTTTGTGGTTACGTATTGGTTGTGGTAGTATTCTTCCTTCGTCTGATCTTCTATTTAATTGAAAGATCAGGCAAGCATGTTCCATTTGGAGCCCAATTCAGGAAAAATTTCTCCCAAATCTTGAAGGGATCTATGTTAAGATATATTTATATTGGGTTTACCCAACTTATAATCTTGTCACTTTGGGAATTCGTTCAAAGGGATTCTGCGGCAGTCATTGTTTTGGCATGTCTATTCCTTCTTCTCTCTCTTGGTATGATTGGTTATGCCAATTATAGAACTTGGTTCTTTGGTAAGACTTCAATTGCCAAATTCAAAAATCCTGCTGCTCTCTTATACGGTGATCCTAGAGTATTGGATAGGTATGGTTTCTGTTATACCATGTTCAATGCCCAAAAATATTGGTTTGGATTGGTTCTTATGGGTTATACTTTCCTTAAAGCTCTCTTTATTGCCTTTTGTCAAAATTCCGGTAAGGTTTCTTCAGTAGCTATTTTCGTTATCGATTTATTCTATACTGCTTTCCTTATTTGGAAAAAGCCTTACTTGGATAAGTCAACCAATATCGTCAATTATTGTATGTCGGTGGTCAATACTTTGAATTCTTTCTTGTTCATGTTTTTCTCTGACTTGTTTGGTGAACGAGAGTCGGTAGCTTCAATCATGGGATGGATTTTCTTCATTCTAAATGCTGCTTTCTCTTTAATTCTTTTGGTCATGATCATTGTATTGATTGTATTAAGTTTGATTTCAAAAAATCCGGATGCTAGATTTGCTCCTGCTCAAGATGATAGAACATCATTCCAAAGAAAAACTTCAGTTAGAGATAAAAATGGTACTAGAATTAATAGAGGTGCCAATGAATTGACTGCTTTAGGGGCCGCTGCCCAAGATCATACCGCAAATTGGGAAAGTGAAATGTACAAATTACATGACATGTCTCAAGACCAAACTACTGATGAAAAAGCCACTTCTACTGGTGAAAATTTAACTGATAGTTATGAAAATATTGATGAAAAGCCAGAAAAATCTGAACCAAACAGATCTTCATTTTTAGGGGCTAAATGGAAAAACAGATTCTCTAGGAAGCCTAAAACCCCTGAGCCTGAGATGACTGCTGCAGAATTAGAAGAGTCTACTGATCATCTTAATCCTAACACTTTATCATTCCCTCGAGACAATTCTAACGTTCAAATTAGCCTGCATAATCGTCAAAACAGTGGATTCTCTGCGTTTTCAACGAATCCAACTATAGATGAGCCTACGAACACTAGAGGAATAGTTTGAAATGGGGTATTAAATGGTATAGATCTTCTAATGGGATGAATCGAGATCGGATTTTTAATTCGACAATTCCAATTTATGTGAAGCTGATGATTGGCCTTTTGAATTCCCTTTCTATTCCTTATAAAAGTCACCTTTTAGATGACCGCTAGGAGAATATCAACCTCATATCTGCTATCAAATCAGTCGGTGACTATCCACCTTTCCATCTCTCAAACCTCCCATATTTCAGCACGTCTGCGCATCACATCTGTTTTTTGTACATTATTAATTAGTTGAAAGGTTTTCAACCAAGGCTATGTTATTTTTGGGTATATAGTATAAATCTAAATATCGTTTATCAGCTCTCCGTATTAATGCGAGTCTAATCATGGTTTCACGGCTATTGTATAATTTTGTCCCAAAGAATTTGTATTTCACGTACAACCATCTCTACTTGATTAACTTTTGATTGAATTAGCCATATCTCTGAGAGACGTTCGTGATTCAAGTTTCTTAATGATCTCAATATATCCTCCAAGGTGATTGAATCCAGTAACCTCCGGATTTTCCCTCCAAATCGCCACATGGGAAATGCAGTGAGATCAAATACTAATAACCGGTTAAGAAAATTTGTGGTTGCTGCGATTGCTTTAGATAACATATGTAGATCTCTATCAGAAAAATTGTAGTTTTCGTCAACCATCAATTGACTGGCCCAGGTGTTTCCTGTCATATCTGCTGTTTCAGTGGTAGAAAATCGAATGTCTGAGACTGGGGCAGTAGTTAAGTATGGTATTGTTTGCACAATATGAGAATTCTTCAAGTTCAATCTAGCTGATAAACCCTGTTTCGTACTGTCTTCGGCAATTAATGGCAATATCGGCCTGCAAGTATCGGGGTTACATTCAAGATGTAATGGTTGCAAAATGTCTCCTTCCATTATACTATTGTTAAATATTTCTTGTTTCTGTTCTTGATTGACTGGACACTCAAAGAGACCACCTACAAAAGTGTCAGGCATGTAAAAGGAGAATGCCCGTTTGGCATATCTTTTCTTTCTGGCCATTTTGAAACATGTAAGATCTTTCAATTCCCATTGTAAAACTTCGGATGATGTGCTATTACGGATATCTTCGAGATGTGCTGCTGATACTGCCCCAGTATATTGGAAATACTTTCCTAGAGTGAATCTTTCCAAGGCAATTTGTAACTTATATTTCAAAATGTTTACAATAGAAGATAAATATGATCTTTCTTCAGTCTTATTACCGTTTTTTAAGGCATGTTCATGCATTGGTAGAAGCTTTCCTAATCTTGGTCTAAGAATGCATAATGGCCGAGCCCAATTGATATCGGTTCCTTTTTGTGGCATATAAGTACGATAATCCACTTTCCCATGATCACAATGAACAAAAACCAAATAACGTACTGGTATCGGGTCAAGGAAGTGGAATTTGTACTCTCGGTAGATTTTAAACCCACTAAAGGGGAATAAACTGTTGCCTTTAGGATTACATTGCTTATCATAATTAAGTAAATTGGCCTGCGATTGTACGAAACACAGCAAAATGCAATAAATAAGTAGTAACATCTGTCAACGATAAGAGTATAAACCCGTAGAAAAACAGTTCAGAAAAGAAGAGGAAAAAACCGTAAGGAAACACTTTATTTTGCATAAGTAGACCCAAGAAAGAACCACAAATGCCCTAAGCTCCCCCCCACTTATTCATCACCACAGTAGCATCTCGGTTCGGACTTTTTTTTTTGTTTGTGGTTGCAACCGGATTTGGGCTGCAACACCTGCATACACACCTCATCTCCATCTCATCTGAAAAAAATTGGAGAAAGCAGTTCAAGCTAGCTAAGGCCACATGGATTCGAATCAGCTGAACAAAGCCCATCGGGGCGGTTCTAAGAAGACTACGGCGAAGAAGAAGCTTCACCAGCATGGGACTAACAAGAAGGCCTTTGCAGTGAACGCTCCGATGAAATTGCAGCGTATGGCGAAGCGTTCACACGACGTGAACGAGAGAAAGTTACATGTACCAATGATTGATAGAACACCAGATGATGACCCTCCTCCGATAGTGGTAGCAGTTGTAGGTCCACCGGGAACCGGTAAGACTACTTTGCTCAAATCTCTTATTAGAAGATTAACCAAGACTACCTTGACTGAAATAAAGGGCCCCATTACCGTGGTGAGTGGTAAGAGAAGAAGACTTACATTCATCGAGGTATCTAATGATTTAAATTCCATGATAGATGCAGCCAAGATTGCCGACTTAGTTCTTTTAATGGTGGATGGAAACTTCGGTCTTGAAATGGAAACGATGGAGTTCTTGAACGTGGCTCAACATCATGGTATGCCTCGAGTTTTAGGTGTAGCTACCCATTTAGATCTTTTTAAATCTCAATCGACTTTAAGAACGTCTAAGAAACGTTTGAAGCATAGATTCTGGACTGAAGTTTACCAGGGCGCCAAACTATTCTATCTCTCTGGTGTCATTAATGGGAGATATCCGGATCGAGAGATTCTTAACTTGTCAAGATTTATTTCGGTAATGAAGTTTAGACCCTTGAAATGGAGAAATGAACATCCTTACATGATAGCTGATCGTATGACTGACTTGACTCATCCTCAGGATATAGCTGAGAATCCAAAATGTGACAGGAAGGTTGCCCTTTATGGCTATTTGCATGGTACTCCTTTGGCATCGGAAAATGCCCCAATTCATATTGCTGGTGTTGGTGACTTTACAGTACATTCAGTAGAAAAATTACCAGATCCATGTCCAACTCCTTATTACGAGCAAAGATTGGAGGAAATTGAAAGAGAGAGAGCCAAGGCTGCCGCTGAAGCTGGAGAACCTTATGCCAAGACAACCAGACGGAGGAAGAGATTAGAGGACAAACAGAAGATTATTTATGCTCCAATGTCTGATGTGGGGGGTGTTTTGGTTGATAAAGATGCCGTTTATATTGATATGGGTAAGCATGATGAGACATTTGTCAAGGGACATGAGAAAGGTGACGGTGAAAAGTTTGTCACCGATTTACAAGATGCTCTGAAAACTATGGCCGAAAGATTCGAAGAGGGTCCAGGATTGCAGTTGTTTTCCAATTCTAGAGCATTGAAAGATCTCTCAGATGAAGAAATCGTTGACGACGAACAATCGGATCAAGAATCCGATGAAGAATCTGACCTGGAAGATATCAGAGATCATAAAAATGTAGACTCCGGAAGAAAAGCCATGAGACAGCCCAGAATCTACGGCAAGTCTATCCAGGATGACGACGAATTTGATGATGCTGATGACATTAATTCCGACGATGAAGTGGAAAGAGAACCAAAATTGGTGGAAATTGATTTTGACGATAAAAAATACAAAGACGAAGAGTTACAATTTGAAGAAGATTCTTCACTTTCTTCGGATGAGGATAACTACATGAAGTCAGCCAATCTGCTTAGAGGTTCTATTCAGAGACGCTGGGATATAAACAAGCTCCTTTACTTGAACGAAATGGATCCTAGTGATGCTATATCGAAGTGGCAAAATATCGACGAGGAGGAGAGTGAAGAGGAAGATATCGAAGAAGATGAGGAAGAATTTTTCAAGAAAACCGATTCTTCCAACTTGGCTGATGATGGTGATCAATTTGTTCCAACTTATCCAGACACCGCCATTCTTAGAGATTTGTACATCGAAGGTAATGGATTTAAGGGTTTGATGTCGCTCTTCTTGAGTGCTCCAAAGCTCAATGATGAAGAGAATCAAGGGAATGACGAAGAAGATGCCAACGGCGATTTCGAAGATTTGGAAGCAGAAAATGGCGACCAGCAAGACCACGAAAAGTCTCTTCAAAACGAAAGAGAGGGGGATTCTGGGTCTGACGATGAAATCAACTCTGGATCTGAAGATGACTTTGCTGATTTCAAAGAGGAAGAGAAACCACAAGAGGACTCTGTGGATGTTCAAAGGAGACTCAACGCCGAGAAGAAGGCCAAATTGAAGGTTCAATTCGAAGATGAAGAGGATAGAGAATTTGGTGCTGATGATCCTGAAGGAGATACAGAAGCCGATACTTGGTATGAAATTCAAAAGAATAAAATGGCCAAGCAATTGGAAATCAACAAGGCAGAATTCGACCAAATGGACGAGGCTACTAGACTTAAAATTGAAGGTTACAAAGCTGGTTCATACGTCAAGATTGTGTTTGAAAAATTGCCATGCGAATTTGTTGAAAACTTTCAACCTGAGTTCCCTATAGTTTTAGGAGGATTGCTCCCAACTGAATCTAGATTCGGAATTATGAGTGCCAGAATCAGAAGACATAGATGGCATAAGAAGATTTTGAAATCTCAAGATCCCTTGATTTTGTCTTTGGGATGGAGAAGATTCCAAACTTTGCCTATTTACACCACTTCTGACTCCAGAACTCGTAACAGAATGTTGAAGTATACTCCAGAACACGCATACTGTTTCACATCGTTTTATGGCCCACTTGTAGCACCCAATACCACATTTGTTGGGTTCAATCTTGTTGCCAATTCATCCACTACAGGATCATTCAGAGTGGCAGCGACCGGTGTCATTGAAGACTTGAATTCTTCGGTTGAAATTGTTAAAAAGTTGAAGCTTATAGGTCATCCTTACAAGGTTTTCCGGAACACAGCGTTTGTCAAGGATATGTTTACCAATTCTCTTGAAGTGGCCAAGTTCGAAGGAGCTTCGATCAAGACAGTTTCAGGAATCAGAGGTGAAATTAAAAGAGCATTATCCAAGCCTGATGGTTATTTTAGAGCAACTTTTGAAGATAAGATTTTGATGTCGGATACCATTTTCTTAAGAACATGGTACCCAGTTAAAGTGAAACAATTCTACAATCCGGTGACTTCATTGTTATTGAATGATCATGCCGAATGGAAGGGTATGAGATTAACTGGTGCAGTTAGAGCTGAGCAAAATATTCCAACACCTATGAATGCAGACAGTGCTTACAAGAAGATCGAAAGAGTAGAAAGAAGATTCAATGCTTTGAAGGTTCCAAAGGCTATTCAAGCTGATTTACCTTTCAAATCACAAATTCATGCTATGAAACCACAGAAAAAGAAGACTTACGTACAAAAACGTGCAGTTGTATTAGGAGGTGAAGAAAAGAAGGCCAGAGATTTGATGCAAAAAATAGCAACTATCCGTAAGGATAAGGAAGCAAAGAGGAAGACCAAGAAAGACGAAAAATTCAAGGACAGACTTAAGACAGTTGCCAAAAAGGAAGAATTAAGGAAAGAGAAGGAGAAGGAACGGAGAAATGATTATTTTGCCAAAGAGGGGAAAAAACGGTCTTCTCCAGCCGGTGGCAATGCAGCCAAGAAGAGAAGATGATAGCATATATATACATAACATAGATTTCAGAACGTAGGGACCAGAACAGAGTTAACAAGGATTAGGATAGTCATTGGAAAGATTACGATAATTTTGACAAAGAGTTACGTTTTGCAATTTTTATCGTTATCATGGAGTTGCAGCAACCCTCGAATCTCACCACCGAAAATAAATTTTTGTGGGGAAAATAATTTTAGTAGTGCATCGTAAACTCACAAGACCAAAGAGGAAATGAATGAGTTGAAAGCGATGGACGAGCTAGGATTCACATTGAAACATCGTCGAGAGACGTTTGTAGACGAACCACTGAGCATAGAAGATGTCAGTATCAAAGAGTTGGAGTTTGATATCCGTCATAAAGTCAAGACTTTGGACGGACTTCATGTATTCCACGCCCTCAAGATCTTCGAGAGCACTCTTGAAATGATCATGATGATTCAATCCCGACCCGAGGTCTTCCACCGGTATCGCACTGAACAGCTTAAAAAGCACTACCAGTTTGATTTAGATGATCACATCCTTCATGAAACTGCTACTAATGAGACAAATGATCCAAATGACGGTGGAAACCCTGTCCTTACACCTCCGTTTTCACCAGTTAGTAATGAAGCAGCAACCGCCAGTTCTGATTCAATAAATCGACCCGGTCGTGGCTTAATGTCGAAAAATTTTGGCGAAATAGTCCCGGAAGTCTCGTTTACCTCTCTAGATGCTGCTTGTTCCGACAGCTATTCGGATATTCCTTTCAAAAACAAGAGAAGTAAATTTAATTATGAACTTAATAATAGCGAGATCGATCAAAGTATTAGTTCGAACACAACGAACCTTGAAGGGATCTCCGATTTCATACAGAAAGACAATACTGTAGAAGATGTAAACAGTTTACCCAGTGAAGAAGATATAACCCCGGATTTAGAAACTGGAAATAGTTTACCCCTCGGATTAGGTCTCGAGTCCGATAATCTCCTCGGTTCTAATGTCCAAAGTCCTCATATTTCCATTGAAGACCTTATATCTCAATTCAAAGAGCTGGAAGAATCGGACCAAACGTCTCTGATTATGAAAAGACTTCGACAGCAAATCCCAGAAGAAGTGATATCCAATAGACAAAAGAAAATTCAGGAAAGAAACTTGCACATTCTCCGTCAATTTAACCTTGCAGAGCCCCCAAATATTTCTATTGAAGAGTATTTATTGAGGTTTCTGAAATATTCTAATTCAATTTCGGTCCTGGTGTATATACATTCAGCCTATTTGATTTACCGATTATGCATCATATTAAACGTGGTACAATTGACCGAGCTTAACGTACATCGGTTTATCCTAGCTCTGATACGATGTCTGACAAAACAATTGGAAGATTTGTACCAAAAGCAGAAATCATTTTCAAGGGTCGGAGGCGTCTCCAAGGAAGATTTGTTTCGAACCGAGGTGGGGTTTTTATTCCTTTGTAACTTTAATGTTGTAGCTACCGAAGATATAATAGAGACATTTTTGACGGAGAGCTTTATAGATATTAGAGACCTGACCATTAATATAGACACTTAGCTACAATTAATACTATACACGGAAAGCCCAAATCGTACAATATGTAACTAACAACCGAAACTGTTAGATCAAAATCTAACTACCAAATTATACCAGAAGCATCTGAATACACTACTGCTAGATTTCTCTACACGGCAAACTACACAGAAACCCTCATTCCCATTTCAGTTCGACTTTCTGTGTTCTGACAAAGAATGCGGAGTAGAGAAAGCTTTCGATAAGAGGCAATTCTACAAGAAATTTATTTAGCATGGTAGTCTAAAATTACTACCAAAGCGCTCCATTCTAACTATTCACCTTTATTTTCCCATTCGAGTGCTTTTCCCCTAGCCGAGGGCATACAACGACACAAGATGAGGTAGTTCTCATTGTTCCCCAAATTTATAGACTCTCATGTTGTCACATGCCTAAAGGTTAAATGTGAAAACCCCACACTTAACACGCTCAACATATTGTGTGAGTACTCAAAGAGGAAGAAAGTCTATCGACGGCCTATATGGGGCATAATTCATTATCTTAGGTTGAGAAATATCTGGGTAGTCCATAAAGCATAGTAGTCTGCATTATGTAGTTGTGTTCAATGACCCTGCGTCAGATCAAAAATAAACGTCTTGGCCAAGCAAGAACACTTCAGCCACCTCATTGCTAAGAAAAAAGCCCATTTACGGCGACCGTTCATTATTCGTTGATGATCAAACTACCCAATTTGGAAATGGTCCCCTGTCTATCATTCATGCTTGACGTTTTTTTGACCCCAACTAAATTTCTACAATTTCCCAATTGGGAATAACCCTTTCAGGAAATGTCCTTTCGGGTTGCAAACTCAGCTCCACCCACATCGTACCCCTAGTTTTGGTCCAAGGTACTTAAGAACGTTCTGTTCCTGGGCTTCAACCAGTTTAAACCAATATTTCATTCGCTATGAAGATAGTCATATCTCTACTCCTACTTTTTGCAACCTTTTTTTCGACTGTGGTTGCAGCACCAGAAAAAGTGTTAAAGCCTTCGGAAGATCCATTCTATCAACCCCCAAGTGGGTATGAAGATGCAAAACCTGGTGACATTTTGAAGTTCAGAAGGAACCCTCATAGACTTCGAACTGTCTACGCTCCTCTCAATATAAAAAATGCTTACCAGTACATGTACAGAACAGAGAATGCCCTGGGTAAACCTTCATACGCTGTTTCCTTATTAATGGAACCTTACAATGCTAACAACTCCAGACTTTTACAATATAGCATTGCTGAAGACTCTGCTTCCTTTGATTGTGGTGCCTCATACACTTTCCAGTACGGTGCCAGTCAAAGTACACTTGCTGGTCAAGCCGAAGGGTTATTGATTCAAGCTCCTTTAAATGAAGGTTACTGGGTCAACACCGCAGATTACGAAGGTCCAGAAGCAACATTCACTGCCGGAAGAATGGCTGGACATGCAGTCTTAGATGCTATTAGAGGTGCCTTGAAAACAGGAAACACTACTAACATTGACCCTGATGCCGATGTCTTGTTATGGGGTTACTCCGGAGGTGCATTGGCATCAGGTTGGGCAGCTTCTTTGCAGCCAACCTACGCACCCGAACTTTCTAAAAATTTTATTGGATGTGCAATTGGTGGACTTCCAGCCAATATTACCTATACAATTTTAGCTGTTGATGGTACAGTTTACGCTGGATTCCTCCCTGACGGTATCTTCGGGTTGAGTAGGGAATACCCTGGTTTACTCCCTGTGATTTCAAAATACTTCCCAAAATCTTTCAACTATCTTGCAACAAAAGTCCAAGCTTCGTGTTTGGTTCCAACCATTGCTTATATGGCATATTCTCAAATCTTCCAGGGACCGTACAGAGTTGTATCAGACGGCTTGCTGGTTATTAGAGCCCCTGCCGTGAGAGCGATTCTTAGAAATACTACACTCGGTGTTGATCCTACTGAAGTTCCAAAATGCCCTGTATTTATTTACCATGGCATCAAAGATGGTATCGTCCCTGTCAACAGCACTATGGACATATATGAGGCCTGGTGCCCAAATAATTTGATTGACTCTTTAGAGGTTACGCTCTCCAAGACAACCAAACACATCACTGAGGCTGTCCTTGGAGCTCCCGCTGCTTTCACCTGGATCAAAGATCGCTTTGAGCACAAGAATACTACAGTCAAAGGATGCTCTATGACCACTAGAGAATCCACTTTATTATACCCGGGAATTGCTAGAAACACTCTTGAATTGTTTGAAGGAATTACTAAGACATTATTCGGATTTAAAGTTGGTGTTTCGTCTTCGTCTTCCACTTCTAAAGATAAGAGAAATCTTGGATTAGACTTTGACATAGATGAATACGTTGAAAACAAGATCAGAGAAGAGAACGAGCAGAAATACGGAGGAGGATTCTGGAGAAAGAAGTGATCATATCAGCGAGGGTTAAATAATTAGATAGATTTCATATAATCGTGGAACAGGAAGTAGAAGCACTCAAAATGCAGCTAATTTATTCGTTTTGATCGTTCACAAAATCTTGCAAATTATAATAAACCATTAATTGCAGAGTAGAAATGACCTTCTTCAAAGACATACGACAACGGTTGCAAAAAATGCAAAAAAGATATGCGATTTCTGTGGATCGAACACAGGACCTCCAGATTTCTTGACCGAAGTATACTTCAGTCTGGCGCTCTCCCAACTGAGCTAAAACCGCAACCTAACCCACGGCGGGAGTCGAACCCGCAATCTTTTGATTAGAAGTCAAACGCGTTAACCATTACGCTACGCAGGCATTTGTGTTAAATTTGAAGTGGGTAAATTTCAGATCGCTTCGATCAATCATTTGAGATAGGTAGAGAGAAAGAAGTAGTGAATCAAAGTAATCAACAGTAAAGAGACTATTTATGACAAGAATAATGCACGCACACTCTTGATCCGACTTTCTACTGATCCTTGCTTTATTTCATTGATGTTATAATTTACTACCACAACAATTATGTTTGCTTGATTAAGTAACTTGATTATTTTTACTTAAATTACTTAGATATTTGATTAAGTAATCTAACAGTATCCAAAGTAGAAAAGATGATATTTCTCGTGCTGGATAAGATTGCTCACTATGACGATTTTATCAATATCAGGAGACTCACTCCAAAGGTTCCATATCTTTCAATGACTCATATGAATCTATGTGTAATGTCAAAGAATG
This sequence comes from Kurtzmaniella quercitrusa, assembly GCA_030570095.1. Taxonomy (NCBI): domain Eukaryota; kingdom Fungi; phylum Ascomycota; class Pichiomycetes; order Serinales; family Debaryomycetaceae; genus Kurtzmaniella; species Kurtzmaniella quercitrusa. The sequence continues at coordinate 222,896 of JAJLUZ010000011.1, read as the reverse complement.
TCCCTCGTGCCCCACCTTTGGAGGTTGTATGACGCACAAAAGCTTAAGATAAGGAGAAAGGTAATAATAAAAATGATCCTTGCATGATCTGTATGCACGGGTCCGGTGATGACGAAGTTTAATTAGCTTGTAAACAAGTAATAAACTGTTCTCTGCAAACAAATACCGGATATACACGACTAGCCAATTTATCCCTCTCCTTTAATATATAAACAGATATCTTAGTAATGTTGTATATCAATTTGATCACCAGAACTTCAATTAGAGCTATAGCTTCTACCCGATCGACCAAGAATAAATCAACCATGGCTGCTACATCAGTACCATTAAATGATTTAATGAATACTGCCTGGATGAGGCATCACTTATATATGGTGGGTTCAGACCTCTTCCGTTTGAAGTTATATGAGAAATTAAGCAATGTTATTAAAACCGGTGGTGGTCCAATGGTCAAATCTTTAGTATATGAGATGACTTCATTTATTAGAAGTGAATTGGGTCATCTGAATAAAGGTAGATTGACTGATTCTCAGTTGAAGGACATTGCGTTTTTTGGCTCCAATGTAGGCATAGTGGAACCAGAAATCTATGAGAAGTACAACATTCCAGAATTCCGATGGTTGTATATAACTGTAGGGTATTTGATGCTCACCCCACAGGAGGATTTATCTGACGAGATAATAGAGAAGGTAATCAGTATCTATATGAAATCTAGAAACACTCGCGCATTGTTAGCTGGATCTAACTACGAGCAGGATAAATTGATGGATTTGATTACAGATTACTATCAACGAGTCCCAATAAATTATCAATTGATCTACGATGCTTCTCCAAAAGATTTGTATATCACATTGCATGAAACTAAAGATTATCATATTATGCTTCCGCCCTTGCCAAAATTGCATAGCAGAGAAAATTTGGTCAAATCTTTAATTCACAAGGAATTGTACAGAGCTTGGTTGCACCCTGATCATTTCTTTGCGGAAGGATTGAAAAAGGCGGATGTAGATGTAGACCCATCAACATTGAAGGGTAAACTAAAATATGAATTGAGCTTTTTGGATGGGTTAGGCGATTTGTATTTAGCCCAGGAATCGTCTCATTTGTTATACAGATTTCGAGGAGTTCCAGCACTGGATGGTGAAGGAATTTTCGGAACTAGAACCTACAACCAGTTGAGGGTTATATTACAGACAAACACACTTCTCTCGCAGTTAACTGTTGCTTACAATTTGCATAGGGGCTTGGAGGACGTATATGTTCATGACTTGCTTATGGAAGATTACACTCCAAATGTTGGAAATTGGGACAACCCAGATTTGGATAACGATGTAAGAAGATACGAGCAGGAATTTTTGGCCGACTACTTTGAACAGTACGTCGGTGCTTTATACTTAGAACAGCCAGAAGTAGCTCTGAAGTTCATCCTGGAAATTTATGAAAATACCTTGAGGCTGATATCTGATGTTCATCGTCTCTCAGATAAGGAACGAAAGAAACTAAGCCAGTCCTACAATTATCGGGCCTGGTGTGTTGATGTAATTGGTCGTAATATTTGGAGTTGATAGAGGAGGTTCTTGAAGACCAAGGGTGTAAATTTATGGCTGAATACCGTTAGATTAAATTACACACTATTCAGTTTATCGATTCTTAATACACATTATTATATCTACTATACATTTATTTTCACAAAGCTATATTTTGTTGGCGTCTTTCATTAAATCGAAGAAGCCTCCTTTCTTGGTGGTCTTTTTGAACTTCTTGGAATTAATGAATTTTGCATCTTTGTAGTCAGATTCAGAACCAGAGCCGCTATCATCATCTGAAGAGGAAGAGTCAGACGAATCCTCACCACTTGAGGCTACTTTCTTTGTTTCCACCGTTGCATGTTTGGGCAGTCCAAATTTAGAACTGTTTGAATCTCTCACCTCTGGAACTCCTCTCATTGCTAAATCGCTAAGAGATGTTAAAGTAGGGAGCCTGCTCAATAGAGAGGGTTTTGTAGAATTTCCAGAACCAGCTTGCACCCCATTACTAACAGTGGATGATGGAGTTGTATGCTCTGGGGAATTACTTTCAGGTTTCGTGGGTTTGAGAGCTTCTTTATTTTGAAGAATTCCCCTCTGACCATAGGATTTAATTCCTGGCCGTTTAAGGACACTACCTTGAGTTGGCAAATCTACAACTCGAGGATTTCTCTTGGATCCCTCTTCTTCTGACTCATTTTCTGACGCAGAAATGTCGTCATCTGAAGATGATGCATGAACGATTTTGTTGTTCTCGGCCTTATTAATAGGACGATTACCACTATTACCACCCAATGATGACTCAGACTGGGGATTTTCTATGGAATGACCATTTTCGTCTGCAGCTCCATTTTTAGGAGCTTTTTCTGCACTCTGACGTCTGGCTTTGTCTAAATTTTGTTTTGCCAATCTCAACTGCTCAGCTCTCTTCTTAATCCTTTGCTTCTCAGCTTTTTGACGCTCTTCCAAAGAAGGATAATTTAGTCCGTTATAGCCATTCTTTTTGAAGTTACTCATAGAATCATCGGTAGATGAAGTAGCACCAGCTGCTTGCTTTATTTTCAAGCCAAGCCTTGCCCTCTCAAGAACTGATAAGGGTTTTTCTACTGGTGGATTGCCAACAGTTTTAGGGCGACCTTGAGACTCTAAAGTAATAGCAGGAAGTGCATGATTGGGGACAGTGCTAGCATCCATATCAATACCGGGGGAATCCGTAGAACCCATGCTAGGGTTTATGGTTTTATCAATCGTTCGTACGCGGTCAAATAATTTACTAAGCTTGCTAGCGGTAGAAGAGGCAGAGGAGTCCGAGATGACGGAATCGGATTTACCGTTTTGCGTAGACTTTGCAGAATCGACTTTAATGTTCTCCTTAGGATTTGGGGAATCGACTTTACTAAGCTCTTTAGAACTTGGAGAATCAATTTTACTATTTTCTGTAGAACTTGAAGAATCAATTTTATTATTCTCTTCTGAATTCGAGGAATCGGTTTCAAAATTCTCTTTAGGCTTTGTGGAATTGCTTGCACTTGTCTCTTTAGAAGTCGTCGCCTCTCTTTTATTACTCTGTTTACCAGTTGGAGAATCTATGTCCATCATTTCGACATCATCGATCTCTTGAGATACTGGTGTTACATCTTCTACTGCATTTGGCTCTTTTCTTCGGACACTTTTCTTTTCGGTAACATCTTTGTCTAAACTCTTATCCATATCGATATCGCCATTTTCCACGGGTTGCACTTTACTTCTACTTCTACGTCTACGAGATGGGGTCTTAGACTCCTCAGCTTCGTCTTTATCCAGTTTCTGAGGACGAGTTCTACTTCTGCTCCTGGTTCTATTAGTCAGCGGGGTTTCAGCCAAAGAAGCATTACTATTACGACGTTCCCATCTGGCCCTTCTGCTACCGTCTTCCTTAGCCAATTCGATTTTGGATGTGGTTGCTATTGTGGTTCCATACTTGGAATTTGTTATCGTAGTAACAGATTTCTCTTCTGGTTGCTTTTTTTTACGTCCCACTTCTTCTTTTAACTTCTTGGATGCCTCTTGGGCTGCTTGTCGGGATGTTCTTTCGGGCTCAACCTCTCCCATTGTACGCCCGGTGGTAGATATGGTACCTTCGTCGTTCATGGTTATTTGTAAGCTTTTTAACGTTTGAACTTGTTTTGAATTGTAATTCTGAGCTCTTTTACTCGGTAATTTCATTCCATTCAAAAATAACCCCATGATTTCATCTTTGGTCATCGTATCCACCAGATCTTCTGGTATTTGTACCTCTGGAATACTCTTTTCCTTCACCTTTTCACCCTTTTCTACCTCAGAATCCTTTCTGGACTTTCGTGCTCGTGATTTGGTGATCACTTCCCCGTTACTAGAAGTGATATTGGCATTTGTTGTAGTTGATTTTCCACGTCTTTTGGATACTACAGGATTCACACCATTAGTGCCGTTGGAAACCTTGTTAGAAACAGGTGTAGACTCATCAAGGACGCGATCTACACCTTTACTGGATTCCTGTTGGGTGTCAGCTGGAACACTAAGCATCCCAGACGTTACTCGTTGTACTGATCTACTTTTAGCCGGAGTCCGGGCACTACGCTTGAGGGGGATGATGTTAGCGATTTCTTCTTCAGAAGGAGCGAGGTCTGGAGGTGGAAGAGAGATGTTGGACTCATGTATGGGTGAAGAAAGGTCTTGTTGCATTGTTGAATTAGGAGTTTCTTTCGGTTTTCGACCTCTACGACCTCCAGATGCCTTTTGAACAAATGATTGATTGGTAGAATCATTCCATATGGATTTTCTTACCTTCCGTGGCAAATTGGAGTCTGTGGTTTCAAAGAAATTGCTCAGACGCTTTCTAGAGAGAAGTGGAGCTGGAGTAGCAATTGGAGTGCTGCTTGAATTGGCATGCCTAAGGCCCCCTGGAGTCATTGAATGGGGATTTATGCGAGAAGTACTGTCGTCATGTCCATCGTTCAAGGTGACCAGACGTTCCAAGATGTTAGCAGTTTGAACATTATAGCCGGATTCAAATGTATTATTGACCACGAATTGAATAGTATCTCCGTTTGCAAAGATATCACCCACTAGATAATCTGGGTCCAAATCACAAGACAGGGAATCTCTGACCTGTTCAACCTGTAATGGTTCATCATTTGGGTATAATTTAGCATAACGATTCTTTACTTCTTCACAGACTTCCATCAATGTCTTGGTGGAGGTGGTTAAATGAAGTAACTTTCTTGCTGGATTGGGCCATAAATTCATTTGACCCAATTGTGATTGCAATTGCAGCATGGAGCTCAGGTGTTGAGGGTTTAGCCCATATTCTGCTGAGGCCTCCGTGGCGGGGTAGATTACCACTTGGAGCTTAATCATGGTCTAACTGAGGGCTCCTAGTACCTACCAAACGCTTGATGGACTTTGACAAAACACGCGAAGAACTGAAATTAATTATGATAAAAAAATTTAACTTTTTGGGTTTGGCAATGAAAAAGTTGGAGTGGAGTTGAAAATTGGGAACCAGGGAGCAGGGTAGTGAAGAGCAGACGAGGAAATGGTGATAGAGAAGGGGTTGTCAATTGTATTTGAAAAAATTGACATGAAGGATATTGACTGTGGGCACTATAATGCATTTAGATATAATCCTTATATAGTTATATTCTGGACCAAGCGGTGTTCTACTGGTGATATATAAAAAGTGATACAATTAAATGTAATAATTAAAATAATTTACGTGATCAGGGTTTCATGATTCGATAATATGAATCGAAAAACGCCAATTGTATCTACAGCAAAGGAAGTGATCTCCTTACGTCTGGTTTAAGAATCACCTCTTCCAATGGAAATACTTCTCAATTCAAATTTTGAAATTTAGACAATATGAGTTGTAATCTACTAAATGACCTCTCGTTTATATATCAATTGCGTTTTTCGCCCTACAGATGAAGTAGATTCGTTTTGACACATTCTGTCAGCGAAAATTAGTTTTCAGACAATAATTTTAATTTAACTAAGGTGCATCTACTCCATTATCACAGGCTTTCCCTCTATCATTGCTCTCGAATTCATTTTCACCTTTATCGAAACTCTATTCCTATGCTGACCTACTGTCAAAGTCTAATTCTTCCATCGATACGCTTTCTTTTCGCTAAATTATGTTATTCTTTGAACATCTTATAATAATCTCTAATGTTTCCACTTTCAACAAAATTCCACACATTAATCGTGCCAAATGCATCACCCTTATTTTTTACATCCAAGAAAGCTTCTAATTGGGGTTTTTTTAATAATATCACCCTTCTTCGATACTTATTATTATCGCTTATTCCCTCTATTTATGATAATCCCAAGTAATAATCTCTCCATCCATAGTACCACATAAATAGGTCCCCAGAAATCTTTTCATATAAACCATTGAGGATGTTCTCCCTGTATTCTTATTTCCTTTTCTAACTAATCTTGATATCAACTTACCGTCCAAAGAACGATAAACTAACACATCGCCGTTATCAGAAGGAAATATTAAATGTTGAAATTCCGTCTCTTCGGAAGGACTTAAAATGAATGAAAGTGTTTGTGGATACTTATTTCTGGTTAAGGGCCCAAAATTAACCAATTTGTTTATAGGTGGTGCAAATGATGTGCTCATTTCCCAAACCCTTATTTTATCATCGTTACCTGCGGTATACAATATATGACCAAGATCACCCCATTCTAAACCATTCACGGGCCCCAGATGAGCCTTCACTGAAACTTTTTTGAGGTTGTCTGAAAAATCACCTACTTCTCCTGTTTTCAACATATCTAATCTACACAAGCAACTTTGAGATCTTCTAATATCCCATATTTTCGCTTCTCCATCGTAACCTCCAGTAGCAAGTATATTTCCATTACTTGGATGCCATTTAACTGATAGAGTTTTTCCCTTGTGAGCATTAATTGAATGGGCAGAGGCGCTCGATCTTAGATCGAGAAGTCGTACAAATGGTTGATCGCTAGCAACAGCGACTAACGCATTAGCATCGTAGTTATTCGTTTGCTGTCCACATATGTCGATGGAATAAACCCGATTTGACACATCGAATGCATACACTACCTCTAATTCATTTGTATCCCATACTTTAACCGAGTGATCAAAGGAGGCACTCACGAACATTCCGGAGTCGTAAGGCCACCATTTAATTGAAGATACACCAAATTCATGGGCAGCTTTTCGCGGGATCGTTGCTAAATTAGAAATAGTGGTTATTGGATTATCGTAATCATTTTCATCATCATCGTCATCATCGTTATTATAATTATTATTAACAATGTCTGGATCAAAATCATCATATTTATCTTCTCCGTTATCTATAAACCCATCATCCTTCTGCAGCACTTTCACACTCACACCAGTGTCCCACAATTTAATGCTAGAATCAGCACAACCACTTAATAAATATCGATCATTAGAATCAAGCGAGAGAGAATTAACTGCAGCGTTGGAATGACAGTTAACAGGAAACACATTTTTGCCAGTTCTTTGACGAAGTCCCGAATAAAATAGTTCTACAACACTAGTGGAAAACTCCATCGGACGGATAATTCCAATTCTGGCGTCCCATAGTAACGATTGCATTTCATACCATTGTTTCTAATGATTACAGAAACAAAATAATTGATAAAACTTTCCCTTCTGTACAGTCGTAATTGGTTATATTGCTTACCTAAATCCTCTGCTGACTCTCTCAAACTGTTACTTAGCGTTAAAAAAAAACCATCCCAAAATTGAGAACCTCATAATTTTATTTGTCGATGTTGAGAGAGATAAATTTTTCAATCGTCTAAAACTTTATCAATTATAGTCATCATAAATTGAACCAGACATGTTGGATATTAACGCGTTTCTTGTAGAAAAGGGAGGTTACCCAGATAAGATTAAAGCCTCTCAGAAGAAGAGAGGTGCTTCTGTGGAACTTGTCGATGAAATTATTGCCGATTACAAGTCTTGGACCAAAATTAGATTCGAATTAGATTCTTTAAATAAGAAGCAAAATGCCATTCAGAAGGAAATTGGATTGAAATTCAAGGCCAAGGAAGATGCCAAGGATTTATTGACTCAAAAGGATGAACTTGCCGCTGAAAAGAAACAGTTGACTGAGAAGGAAGAACAAGCTGATAAGGATTTACGGTTTAAAGTCAATCAGATTGGTAACATTGTTCATGAATCGGTTGTTGACTCTCAGGATGAAGAGAACAATGAGTTGGTTAGAACCTGGAAACCAGAAACCTACGCTGAGGTCACCCAGATTGCTGCTGCTACCAACAAGCCTGCTGCTCTTTCTCATCACGAGATTTTGTTAAGATTGGACGGTTATGACCCTGAAAGAGGAGTTAGAATCGTTGGTCATCGTGGTTACTTCCTTAGAAACTACGGTGTTTTCTTGAATCAAGCTTTGATCAATTACGGTTTAAGTTTCCTTGCCAAAAACGGTTACACTCCTTTGCAAGCTCCAGTTATGATGAACAAGGAAGTCATGGCTAAGACTGCTCAATTGTCTCAATTTGATGAAGAGTTATACAAGGTCATCGATGGAGAGGATGAAAAGTACTTGATTGCCACTTCTGAACAACCTATTTCCGCTTACCACGCTGGAGAATGGTTCGAGTCCCCTCAAGATCAATTACCTCTCAGATATGCTGGTTATTCTTCTTGTTTTAGAAGAGAAGCTGGCTCTCACGGTAAAGATGCATGGGGTATCTTCAGAGTCCATGCTTTTGAAAAGATCGAACAATTTGTGTTGGCTGAACCAGAGAAATCTTGGGAAGAATTCGACAGAATGATTGGTTTATCTGAAGAATTCTACAAGTCCTTAGGCTTGCCTTACAGAGTTGTTGGCATTGTTTCTGGTGAATTAAACAATGCTGCTGCTAAGAAGTACGATTTGGAAGCTTGGTTCCCTTACCAAAAGGAGTACAAAGAATTGGTTTCTTGCTCTAACTGTACTGATTATCAATCCAGAAACTTGGAAATTAGATGTGGTATCAAGCAACAGAATCAACAAACCAAGAACTACGTTCACTGTTTGAATTCTACTTTATCTGCCACCCAAAGAGCCTTGTGTTGTATTTTGGAGAATTACCAGACCGAGGATGGGTTGGTTATTCCAGAGGTGTTAAGAAAGTACATTCCTGGTGAGCCAGAGTTTATTCCTTTTGTTAAGGAGTTGCCAAAAAACTCTACTTCTGCCAAGAAGAACAAGAAGTAGTGTTGTGTAGGTAATAATTGATGATGTTGATTAATTGTACGATGTAGAAATGTAGGAATAGGGTGGAAAGTAGAGAAAGGATAAGCATAGAGGGACAAGTTATGGGGAAGATACGAAATTTGACTTGGAAGGATTCTGAAGGGTCAATGTAGAATAGTATTACCATCGGGTGGATGGCTGGCGTTATCGTGTTTCTTTGTGGAGATGATCATACATGGAATGAGTATCAATATGATGGTAATTCAGAGAGTAAGGATGTCAATGAATGATGATCTAACGGAGAGGGTAACTTAGTGATTGCACAGAAAAAACATAGTGAAGATGTTACAGAGATAAAAAGTTAGGAATGATGATAACACATATTTTGGTATTAGTATTGATTAGTCCTAGAAATGCCAAGCGACCAGTGATGCAAAGATTGACTTTTAGAGATCATGCTAGAGATAACAAAGGCTACAACATCGTTCAATAAATCTCGAATCAGTAAATGGCGACGATTTGTCAAATTAAAGTGGTTATCTAAAATTGTAAATTGTCCACCGTAAAGTTGATTAGCAACTGTATTAATTGAACAAGATCACAAATTCGAAAACAGCTTGAGTGAAACCCTTTTGAATAACCCAGTCCTTCTTTCACTTACTTTTCAGGAAAACGGGCGGGGGGAGTGGATCTTCCTGCAAATTGGTATTGTAAATAATACAAGGAGGGTCTAGAATTTGCCAATAAGTAAAAATAAAGCACCACAACTCTAATTCTAAATGGCCACAATAGTCCAAAGGTGAACTAAAATCCTTTTGCATGATTTGATTGGGGTCTGGATGATTCCTCAAGTCATCCTTCTCCTGTCTCTGTCTATTGCAATATGGCCTCTACTATTGATCTTTTGAACTACTACGCTTATTTATTCTACTTATTACAATGCCCTAGATAATCTTCAGCCCAGTAATTCTCGGATGAAGCTTATGCATCAGTCTACCAAAGACCAGCAAATTCTCGTTATTGACGGTCTACCCCGTCTGGCACCCACCCTATCAAAAGTCGTTACACCAGTTCCTAGACTTGGAGTCGTGTTTTAACGATCGGTCCAGGGTTGCAATTGTGCATAAGTTCCGCTTCGGTGCATTTCTTCCGTGATTTTGTATGGGCGGAAGTTTGATTAATATTTTTTTAACCAAATAATATTGCATAACGAAATAGGGTAAGGTTGCTCAAATTGGATGCCGGGGGGCCACAATATGGGAAGCAGAAACCATATAAAGGCAAAGGAATATCCACAATTTTCAACTACAAATCAACAAACAAACCAACCAATCTATCTATCCACTTGAATTATAATGTCATTTTCTCTCTACTCTAAGGAAGCAGAAATTAAGGGCAAAGTTGCCTTGATTACTGGCGGTACTAAAAATTTGGGTGCAGCTACTGCTAAGGAACTCGCTAAATTTGGCGCCAATTTGTTTCTTCACTACCATTCTGCTTCAGACAAGGAGAAATCGGAGAAGCTTGCTAAGGAATTGAGTCAGCTGGGAATCAAGGTCGAGCTTTATCAAGGTGCCTTGAACTCAGCTCAACAATTGACCGATCTCTTTGCCGCTGCTAAGAAAGCATTCCCCAACGGAGTTGATATTGCAATCAACAATATTGGTAAAGTTATCAAGAAACCAGTGGTTGAAATTACCGAGGAAGATTTCGATTCGCTGGATCAAATTAACAACAAAACAGCTTTCTTCTTCATTAAAGAGGCGGGAAAGAACGTAAACCAGGGCGGTAAAATCATTACTCTAGTGACTTCCTTATTGGCAGCCTACACCCCTTTTTACTCGGTTTACCAAGGAACAAAAGCTGGAGTTGAATTCTACACTAAGTCAGCCTCAAAGGAACTTAAAGATAAGGCAATTTCTGTCAATTGTGTTGCACCAGGACCAATGGATACCCCATTTTTATATCCACAAGAGGCTAACCAAGACGTAGAGTACTACAAAACAGTTACCATCAATAACCGTTTGACTAAAGTTGAAGATATTGTTCCAATTGTCAGATTCTTAGCCACAGAAGGTGGCTGGATCACTGGCCAGACCATCTACGCTTCGGGTGGCTTCACTGCACACTAAGCTACGCGGGAAACAACTTATTTTTATTATTTTTGACACACATCTGAGTACGGTTGTCAACCGTGCAACGTCATAGGAAACTATTATGAGCACTGATGATGTCCTGCTATGATACCAACGAGCGGGGTCGACCAGATGTTAGCAATGAAAATATAAACCAGAAAATGACCTTTTATACTGTAGAATAATCATCAGCTATTATCGTGAACTGCTAGCACAATAAGCAGGAACTATTTCCTCTTTAGGCACTTTTCTCTGCAACCCCGTTGCATGAGAAAAAAACCTACTACAACGACAGCCGTGGGCAACGTGGCTGAGTAGGGATCGATGGGCCCAATTTAAGCAGCTTGATCTCATCTCCTTAATACGGTTTGATAATCTCTTGTAGACTTCTCTTACTGAACATGGGCGACGTCATTCTAGCAACGTTATTCCTGTGCCTCCTCCCATTTGCTCTTTAAACTTTGCCCATCTGTCTCTGGATCATGACCAACATATCAAACTGATCAACTTGATCAATCTACTACAAGTTTCCGGTATCGGCCTACACTAAACTACTCAAATTATCTATTCGTATGTAGTGTTCGTAATGCGGAATCAACACATGGCGTCAGCACATCCTTCAGCGCAACAACAACAGAGGATAGCAGCACAACATCCACAGAATGAAGAACAACATCCTCCACCTTGCTTTTGTGGGGCCTGTTGGACGTAGACTGGCTGTTGTTGTTGATAGTAGCCCTGTTGAGGAGGACCTTGCTGGTAATAACCGCCTTGTGGTGGTGGAGGACCCTGTTGGTAGTAAGACTGGGGTTAGTACTGTTACATATTCATGGTGGGGGTTTACTTACCATCTTAATAGAGTTTAGGAATAACAACAATTTTTTTTAACCGGCATTCGTGCTGTCAAAATATACTAGCGCCGCGAGTCACGTGATACAGACTATATTTAGATCCCGCACAGCCTGTTCTCGTCACTGATGATGTCTGATCAGGCAGGAGAAGGTTAGTGAAGAAGGCAGGCGCAAGAAGGCTTCCATCGGGCCATGATTGGGGTTTTAAAGTTGCGTAAATTTAGGTCAGCGCTCAAGGTATTTTGCGTTTGTATCCAATAAGTTTGAAGGTCGCAAGCTTTTTACAAATGTCGTGTGACTTGCGTCACAGATCTTGTAAAGGTGCTTATTATAGAAGTAATGTTAACCCGGTTCTATCGAGTAAATTAGGGCTTGTGTTGTGTAACTTAGGTGACTTAGTATATACTTAGCATAATGCTTACTAAATTGGCTATCAATGATATCATATGTGATTCATAACGTTTGAATTACAAATGAAACAGCATCCACTAAATGATTAGGTGACCATTCCGCTTCCCGATTTCATCTATAGTTGTACATAATTTTCACTACTACACTTCTCTATCCCTGCACTCTCTACTGACAAAGTAAGTTAATCTGAACATAACGTCTAAAGAGCAGCATAAAATTTGATGCCTCTTTTAGAATATGGTATCGAAGCTTGTATATTTATATGTCATGTAATTAAATTGACAACACAATGTCATCTTATATATCCTATTTTATCCCGAATCCCTTCCTGGAGCCTATAAGCTTCAATTCTTAACGATCGGAAGCCCTAACGAAGAAATAATCCCACCTGTTTTCCCTAAAATCTTTAACCGCTTGATGAAATGACTCTATTTCAGAGTTGATGAACTCTGCGCCTTTAGAATTTGATTGAAAGCCTGTGAACACTGCTAATTTCCGATAGAAATAATTAACCACCTCAGAATACTCAATCACACTTGCCAACATCGTCCTACAATTGGCTATGTGGGTTTTAAAGATACCTGAGTCCAAACCTAATCCTTGTATAGCGTACAACAAAGCGTCAATCATACTGATGACCTCGTAGAATGTCTGAATAGAAAATGAGTAGAATCCGGCATTATGAAGTTCAAATGTCACGGCAATACACTTGATCGATGATCCTTTCAACAATTCTAGTGAACACTTATCTGGAGCTGGCACCAAAAATGAAGGCTGACATAAGGTAACGTAAAGAAAATGGTACTTTTGTTGTATACGCCAACACATAATCTGCTGTTTGACGTGCTTTGCAACTCTAGCCTTGTTTGCATCAGCATTTTCACCGTAGTATATTTTCAATATTTCTAGAGTTTTAGTGTTCCAGTTTTCAATTGATGCCTTCAAGGTGTCTACGGTCTGGCGAATACTGTGTTCACTATCGATGAACTTCCTAGCACTCAAAGAATGTAATTTACGTTTTATATCAGCGTAAACGGTACACCAATTGGTGAAATATATCCACGAAGGGTCTTCCGAGGGAATGTCTTCAGCTCTAGGAAATGGCAATTGTATATCATCAGGATTGATCCCAAATGGTCGTCCCAATGAATTACCACTGACACAATCAATAATGTAAATGTTCCAGAATATACGAGTACGCATGTAAATCTCTTCTTTAGTCATCTCTTTGGCTTGAGCTGAGGTCAAAACTCGATTGAGTCCCAAATAGTATACATCTTGCACTGCTCGGCCAAATGTGCTCCAAGGCTTGGATCGAGTAGTAATCAGGGCATAGGTTACAAGAAGTATCTGTCTTCTGACATTGGTGACTGAAGTTTCAGATAAATCGTTACAAGAAATCACAGCTTTCCACTGAAAATATTGAAGAATGCTTCCATCTTTGGGTAGTTTCCCACTTCCTACTGAAAGCTTATAGCCAATCAGGAAAATGAAGTATAATTCAAAAAGATGGTCAAATGAGTCAACATTATGCAAATCAAGGGAATCCACGAAGCTTCTGTCGATACAAATGACAAAATCACGGCCAACCCAGAAGAATTCATTCAAAATAGTAGTAAGGAAACTAGGAAGGAAAGATCTAGGCAGATAATTGGGCTCAGTAGTGGAGGTATCGAACTTGAATGATGATATTATCATATTATCTTCCACACCAGTGGGATGTGAATTCGACCCGAGGTCATTGAATTTACCACCACCTGATTTACTAATCAAAAACTGATCTTCTTCTTTGTTAGTGGAAGTACCATTCGAATCTAAGTCGGTTCCATTTATGTTACCATTCCCATTAGTAGCGGGCTTTTCGGTTTTGGTTCGCTTCTTTCGGGGCAAATATACACAGTCATATTTAAGTTTACTGCAATTGTAACAAGATGGGTTTCTTCTATCACATTTTTTCTTCAACTTTCGACACCGAGTACAACTATTATCGTGTCGATTTTCTGTATCTGCTTCTGCCTTCTCTTGTCGTATTCTAAACTTCAGTACGAGGCCTACTTGACTCATGGCCAGCCCATTTGTGGGTGATTGTTGGTGATGATTATGCAGTGGAGTTGGTTTCTGGAAATGATTAAACATGGGTCCGTGGGAATAAGACTCTAATGAAGTATTTTGATGAATTGATGGGGAGTTTTGGCCAGGACTATTGACCAAACCTGACACCGGTACCGATCCCAGAATGGCAGATTTTGGAGTGTTCATGAAGTGTGTGATTGTTGATGGTTCACCTTGTACTAAAATAGGGGGAAGTGGGGTCATCGAGCTGGAATTTTGGGAAGTAGTTGAACTCGAATGATACGAATCGTCACTGAGGATATTAGATATTGCTAGCCTATCTTTGATATCTTTATTGCTGTCCACTTTTGGCATGATAAAATTGCTAATTCTTTGGATTCAAGGGAATGAATCAACTTTTAGATCCCTTCTCGACGTCTTGAGGCTGGAGAACTCCGGATGAGTTAACTGGCCTTTAACTGTAGGAAAAAATATTCAAATTTTGGGTTTCCTAGTATATATGGGGGAAAAAAATACTGGTGAAAAAAACGGTACAACTTTCTTTATACTAAAAAAGACGTTAGAAGCAGCATAATAGATAAATAATCTTAAAAAAAGATTTTGATTAGCTGTCATTTCGGAGTCTTCTCGGACAAGAGATAGAGATACACTATTACGATATTTGAAGAGAAAGTTAAACTTCCCATGTTTCTTGGATACTACTGATATAGTTTTCACCCCGTCGATACCCCGTCTGGCCAACGGCAATCACAGTTATTTTTCCTACCTAATTAGAATGCCGATTTTTGATTGTCTCCATCCGGCAAAATAATTTTATTTACGAAAAATAAGTTGAAGTTTCGATATGTAACCCTTCACAATGCCGGAATAACAATAGAGATAGCCGTGGGAAAATAATCTGGGTGTTGGCGGTATGAGCACTTCCGTGGCGGTGTTTTTTTGATGTATCTGCAGCGGAGGTTCGGAATAACCTAATAATAGCGACTTCAATTGTAGCCCCTGTATGACACACATTCCACAATTGAATCGTATAGGCAACTGCTGATCACAGAAAGGTTAACGAGCGAAGGAATCCATTCTTGTTTTTCGTAACCATAACAGTCGCACCTATCGTTAAAGTTCATCATGCTTTCACTTAGTCGAGAGCCTGCAGTAATGAGTGTAGATTTATTTGAGTTCCTCGCTGAGATAGCTACATTCTTATATGTCCCTCGAGTCGTAGAACATCCTAGTTTGCTGCAAACTTTAGACGTTGAATTAGATATAGATGTGTAGTTTGCTAGCACGGGCTGGTTCCTCAAGATTGCAAATTATGCATAAGTTACCGAAATGTGCCCCGCGCAACTCATAACCATCAATTCCATAAGCGCTGATAGCTACTCCATGTTATCACCTTGTCAGTTAAAAAGGGCAAAAAAATAAGAATTAAAAAACAGTAGAAATCCACTTTTCAATAAGGCTGCAAATGACTGAGTTAATTCATGCAATTATCGGTATTTATCATCATAAGTCTACCAACTTCAACAAGAATTAGCGGCAAAGTCCAATTGTGGGTAGTGTCCCCCACGCAAAGCCCTTGTATGCGCCGAAGGATAGGGTAATTTTTTTTCTTTTTAATGCACCATCATGTGCAAGGAAGGACTTCCACAATTGAAAAGATTGCGAAAAAACCGGGCCAGGCCGTGATAGAGATACTTATGGTGCTAACGCCGAAAGATTGTACCATGTATATCATAATTTGATGTATTGTAGCCGATGTGTGTGGAAAGCAAAAAAGAAAAAGTCTATTGTTGAATTTTTTGCTATGTCTTTGCAACTCATCTAGATTACCGGAGATTTTTTAAGACCGTTACCGTGTTTTCCTTGATCTAAATAACCGGATCAGCTCCGAGGTACCATTACCGGTTTTTGACATGTGGATAAAGAACATCGTCGTTTATATGCAAGCCCTATCAGCTAATTTATTTCGGCAAAAACTTTAAAAAAGAGAGCGGGGATTTGTTCGGAACGGTTAGGAAGGTTGAAAGGGGGCGGATAATACGACGCAAAGGTAATTATGAAAGTTGCTGAGCTCACGTAAGTACAATAGAAAGGTCTGCTTCACTCGCAATCGTCAACAACAGAAAATAAAAGGGATCTATCCTCGAATCTCGATAGAAGTCCGTTGCAGCAACCAAAGGTTCCGGAATTGCCGCCGATCTGCATATGCATTGATGGGTCTTCTTTTGCTTCAAGTCTGAAATAAAAAGCATTAACCTCGGGATACAGGACCGAAACTGGTAGCGTCTAAAACGAGGGAAGCAGATTATCTGCAGGAACCATATCTCATCGAGGGTAGCGTTCTTTTTAGGGTAATTGGTGTGGATCAGAGTAGTATGTCAAGCAGCGGTAATCGATCTGTGGGCAGCCGAGGGTTCAGTCTAGCGGACTTACCGACCCATTTACCGAACGCAAGCCGTGTTGATGTCGATGCAAATGATGTAGTTGAAGAGTCATTGGTGTCATTAGAACCCGTAATAGAACCTATCATAGAATCAGAACCGGTCACAGATTCAATTTCTACCCGATCTAATGAGATTAAACAAACCTCACCCAATTCAAATAATATACCCTCGGGTTCAAAGAAAATTTACATACAAAACACAAACATTTCTTTAGATACTGAAGAAGATATACAGAATTGGATAGCAGAAAGAAGGAAAAATTGGCCTACTAGAAAGAATGTTGAAGCTAAAGAAGAAGCCAAGAAGATAGAGGTTCATAATAGTAAAAAGAGAGGTTTAGAAGACTCCAATTCTAATGGTAAAAAGCAGAAACGTCTATGCAATTTTTTCGCCCAAAATGGAAGGTGTAAATTTGGTAGTAAATGTAAAAATCTCCATGAAGAGAAGAACGATACAAGTAATAACAAGCCAATTGATGGTACTGGAGGTACGTTGAGACAATCCAAAGGTAGTCTGGTGGTAAGGACGATTAATGGAGTAAAAGTAAATATCCCTCAACGGTTCCATAGTGAATTCTACGGCAATACTAATGCATCTCTCTCTAATATGTTGTTACACAAGGAGAACATGGCTGAAGAAGGAGCCAAGATTTTGGACTTTATTAGATATTTGGACTCCCAGGGAATGATAGATCATGATGTTAGCTTTAGTCTGTAATGAAATAATAAGGTTTAGATTCGAAGAAGAGATAGAAATGCATACGAAAATGAAGCGGCGCAATGTAAAATGTAGTGGAGAGGAAAGAGGAGGTAATGGGGAAGGAGGACTGAGGTAGAAGTAATACACAAAAAACACAGTGATCTTATACGTGGTCTTGAATTGTGATTACCTCTTCGATCAACAAGGTTTTATATAACTTCATCTACATGATTATCTACATGGTCATCTACATGGTCAAATTCATACATCTATATCATAAAATACCTTCTATATCTTCATATCCATTTAAGTCTCTATATCTTCATACTTTGGCAACACCCTAATGGTCCAACTCTGGCAACTTTTTCGTAGCTTCCAACATAATTGTACACTGCTTGGCTATCTCTGCAAGTTTACTAATAACAATTTCATTCCCCCGTCCAAACCCATAGATTGAATACTTCAACCCCACATCTTTACAGAAGTCAATTACAAAAGGCTGAACCTTTCGGAAATTATGACGAGGAAGACGAGGAAACAAATGATGGATCGCTTGGAATTGTAACCCTCCATGTAAGAAATCTAACCATTCAGGACAATCTACATCCATAGTAGTCCTTATTTGTCTCAGGACAAAGCTTTCCGAAAGTCCCAAATCAGCAGTGGACATGGCAAAATGACTAAGAGTAATTTGAACATGAACTATCATGGTGGTGATATGACTAACCATGACAAAGGAGAATCTATCCCATCCATTATCAATTGATTTATAAACCACCAAATAGAAGAACCAATAAAAGAAGAAGGAAAGTCCTACAATTTCAAAATATCGAAACCAAGCAGCCTTACCCTTTCTAGGACCCAAACCAAGAAGTAAATGCTCCCAAGAAAGACGATACAAATTGAAACGACCAAAGCAAAGGATAGGATAGTATAAGTAGTTTTGTAATGGGATGGTTTTTTTAGCCAAAGCATCAAACCACAAGTATTTGGAATAATACGTCGAGTAAACGTCTCCGAAAAGACGACTAGACACAGCAAAGAACGGTAAATGTTGGATATCTGGGTCATGAACTGGATCATTTGTGACAAGATGATGAACATTATGATTCCTTTTCCACCAACCCAAGCTCAATCCACCAAACCAATCTGCTATAAGCATCCCAAATACATTATCCACTTCATAATTATGAGTCAAAGAGACATGACCAGCATCATGAGCTATGAAGGTCATTTGCTGCCAAGCCATACCAATAAAGAATGCAGAGAGTGTGAGATGATGGAGCTTGAAGAACAGGGCAGCATAGAGAAACAACGACCCAATCTTAACGAGTTCACGTCCATAGTTCCAATAATCACATTGATAGAAACCATGGGCTATGATGACTTCATGTAATGCTACATACTTTTCCCGTAAACCGTCCTGTGTTTCGTAATCAAGACTAGGTATCGAGTCCACCACCTCCTGAGAGAGTTTATTATCATAATTAGACGCCAACATCTGGGGATCAACTATAGCCAGAGCATCCACCACTGGGAACACTGTCGTCTTCATATCACGACTAACCACCACCAGAGGGTCGACAACTGGCCTTACTTTACCCTCAGGGAAACCGAACCCGGAGGACTTCCCCACTGTATCAATACTCTTCACTCTGAGCTCCTCTGGTGGCAAGATAGACACCTTTTTGCTGGTATAATTACCACCTTGAATTGGAGGAAGCATATTTTTCCAAGGCGTTTCAACGTGGCCAATTTTCCACTTTCTGAACGTCCTTATTACTTCTTCACTATGGTATGCATTCATCTCATCAGTGGCTTCACGTCCTACCATATGCATCACCGCTGTGTCTCCTCCGGGGTGCTTTTCAATCCAATTGGTAAGATCTAATGCCAAATCCTCGTAGATCACCACGGCTCTACCCTTTCCAATAAGATCCAGAATGTCTTGGCGAGAAAGAAACTTCAGCACATCCATCTTACTGACCACGGGTGTCGATATGACTCTAGTGGCCGTACCTGTACCCATTATATACTATTAAGAAGGGTATAATCTGTTTAGAAGAAAGTTGTGGGGCCACGCGGATAAACTGAAAATTTAGACGTTCCAGGCCGCAGCGATCTGCAGCAGCGGATATCTCATCTGATAGGATATAGTATAACGATAGATGACGCATGGAGACACTTGAAAGTATGGCGGGATATATGGTAGAACAGGCTAAAGGTACAATGTAGTAGTTGTTTAGTTAATTGTTTATCACGAGCTTCGTTTCGGTTATGCTTAACCTATCTCCTTTTCTATCCAACGAAAGGCTTTATTTCAGTTAATTGTCATTCATCTCTACTTCAAAGATCGTCTATTGATAATCCATTCATCTCTACTTCAATAACCATCTACATCTATCCATTCATCTCTTCTCAATGATCATCTACATCTTATTATTCATCTCTTTCATATTCATTAATCTAATTTGTTTTCCAATCCTTTCCTCTTAAATCACTTTTCATTCTCTCCAACAAACGAAAGTGCCTCCTCTCTATCGATCTCAGAAACAACACTAACCTTATTGTTATAAGCCACCCCGTAAAACTTATCAGCAACTTGCAACATCTCCGGTCGGAATGTAGTACAAATAAATTGAGCATTTCTAGCCAATGATGATATCACTTTAGCTACCGCTCCACGGTATTGGGTATCTAAATTAGCATCAATCTCATCAAATAAATAGAATGGGGCAGGGTCACAACTCTGAATCGCTAAAATAAGTGCTATAGCACATAATGATTTCTGTCCTCCGGATAACTGCTCGATCCGTTGCTGTTCATCCTCAGTTGAATTGAATGAAACAGAAATAGCTACACCATCGTAATCATCCAAGCTATCGCTTTGAGTAGCCAGATCACTACCTTTCTTCAGAAGAATCAATTTACCAACACCATTGGGGACCAATTTACTGAAAATCTTCTCGAAGTTCACGCTAATCTGAGAGAAACTTTTCTTGATTGCTTCATCCTTCTGCTCTTGTAAACTGTATATCAATTCTTCAATGGAATCCTTAGAAGTCTCCAATTCTTTTCTCCTTGCTACCAAATCATCTCTTTGTTTAGTGAAAATATTGTACTGCTCAATAGCCTTTTTGTTGATGTGGGAATATTTAACCAATTCTTCATTGACTGAATTCAATAATTTAAGTAAGTCTTCAGAGCTCAATTCTTGGAATTTCTCTTGTTTGTAGGCTTCTTCGGGTAAAACTCCCAAGTCACGAATACGTTTTAGAATTTCATCGTGTCTATTATTCAAAATAGCCTTTTTGTTCAAAGATTTTTCACTAGATTCGGAGAATTTAGAGAGTTTTTTAACCAACTGACTTCTTTGTTTCTTTGATTTCTTGAAAAGTTCGTTATTCTTATCAACATTGGCCTGAATACCGTTGATTTTCTTTTTGAGCTCTTGTAATAAAGTCTTATGCCCATCAACTTCAGCCTCCAATAATCTTACTTCATCAACGATACCAGAATCAGTATTTTCTCCAGAATTGATCAAAAGAGTACTCAATTCTTCTCTCAATTTAGTCAAATAGGGCTCATAATTGTCATGCAATTCACATTCCAACTTCATCGACTCTGATTCAAGCTCTCCTAATTCAACAGAGTTCTTATGCAATTTTTCTTCAGTCAAAGAAATTTCACTTTGAAGCTTCCTAAGTTCTTCTTTTTCTTGATCATTTAAAGATAAATCTGAGGTCAATTCACCCTTCAAGTCAGATATTTTCTTGTTTAAAGTCTCCAATACCGATGATAAATTAGCATGCTCCCAATTGATGGCTTCAAGTTCTCCCAAAACGGTAAATTTAGTTTCAGTTATAGCTGCCAATTTAGCCTTGATGGGTTCCTTGCTATTCACTAACTTTTGGTGTTTTTTCACAGTGGCTTGCAAAGAATTGTTCAACTCGTTCAATTTTGGGCCAATGGTTTCAATTTCCAAAGTCAAATTTTTACTTGCCACTTCATTCTCTTGTAATTCATGAATCATTTTCTTCTGCAATTTTAAAGCATCAATTTTAGACTTTCTATAGTCATGGAACCCTCCTGATAAAGTTCCTTTATCATCGACCTTGTCCCCATCAAGGGTAATACAATTCACCGAATAATTTCTAGCAATTTCACCACCTTTTTCTAAATCTACTGTCAATACATAGCTTCCAAATATATGTTGTAAAGCAGGTAGAACCTTTTGATCATCAGTTTTAATCTTCTTCATCAAAGGCATACATTCTTCCACTGAAGAATCGGGATAATTGTATTCCTTGGCTCTGATTCTATTTAAGGGAATAAAAGATACCCTTCCAGCTTTGGTACGAATCAATTCTTCCAAAATAAGAGATGCAGTGGTATCGTCTTTCACTACAATATGGAAAAGAGAGTTACCAGCCACTACTTCCGCCGCTGTCTTGTACTTCTCATTGACAGTAAACAAGTCACCCACTGGGCCATAGATAGACTTTTCAATACCTAACAGCTTGGCTATTTTAGACACTGCCAAGAACCCATGAGCAATGCTTTTGTCCATAGTTTCCCGGACAGTTTGGCGGGCAATATTCAAGCTATTGGTGGTTGAATCACGAGCACTATTCAAAAGGATTTCGTCTCTCCAAAGCTGTTTTCTTTTGTCGGTCAAAGAGGTAATTTCCCGTTTCAAAGAGCTGATCTTCTCTGAGGTTCTGATGATTTCTCCATCAAGTTCAGTGCTATTAAGAGAATCGTTTAAAGTAGAAATTTCTGATTCGATATCTGTAAGTTTCTTTTCTTTTGTTGCCTGATTACCTCTAATTTTCGATAAAGCTTCATTCTTAACAATGAAATCACCAGAATACTTTTCAATTTCCTGCTCTAACCATTGATTTCTTTCCTCCTTAGTCTTGAACTTCAGAAACCTATTCTGACGCAGATATAAAGTTCGTTGTCTACTAATTAAAGCTTCAAGTTCACCGGTCAAAACAGCTTCTTCAAGCTTAAATTTCTGAAGTTTTGGAGTCTTTTTCAGTAAGTTATCACGAGTATCAGCGATAAGTTTGGTATAATGATCGATATTACTATTCAAATTCGATTCCAGAAGTTTCAAATCAGCTACAAATAATCCATTTTGTTCTAACTCTACTTTCTTCTTACTTAATCGATCAAAACAGTAATTATAATCAATTTCCACTTGATCCTTTTCAATTTGGGCAAGATCTAAGGTTCTTTTAAGCTCTAAACTATCAAATTTGATCGTTTGGAGGAGCTTATCCTTATCATCTAAATCATCCAAGTCTTTCCTCAGTTGAGCCAATACATCAGTGTATTCTTGGTCTAGGGTTTCCACTTGGGAATTGATTTCATCCAATTCACGATCAAAGATATTGAATTCATAAATTTTCTTGGATTTTTCCAAAGTTTGATACTCTTTAAGATCATTTGATTCGATTTGAAGGTCCAGAAGTCTTTCTTCGATAGAATGAAGTGCTTCATCGATTCTTTGATTCTTAAAATTGGCTCCTTCCATTTCTTTAGTGGATTCTTTAAGTTTAGTTTCAAAGATACGAGCTCCACTGACCTCTTTAAGTAATGATAACCTTTCAGTATCTTTTGAATTGGTCAAATTTGTTATTTTACCTTGAGGTACTATATAATAAGGGTTGGATTTAGAGAACCCAGCCAGTTCTAATAAATTCATGATATCAGATCGACTGGCTGATTTACCATCTAAGGAGTAATCATCCTTCTTTAACCCGATGGTTCTTCTTACTGATACTTCATCCTTGGCTAAAGGAAACCTACGATCCACATTATCAAAGATGATCTCCACATAAGCCAGTAATACTGACCCTGATCCTTCATGGATGAGACCTTGTCTCTCTTCTCTTGTCATATGAGTATAGGCATCAGAAAGGACGAATCTTATGGCCGCAAAAAAGTTTGACTTACCAGATCCATTACGACCGACAACAACGTTATGATTGGGTGATAATTCATCCACCACTGTGGTATTTTTATAGGTTTTAAACCCTTGGATGGTGATCCTCTTGATGTACATTGACGCGTAAACAGAAGAAATGACAATAACAAACAGAAATAGCGATGCAGACGCGAGAAGTAGTGAAAATGGTGAGAAAATGGTGGAAAATAGTGAGAAATAGAGCGAAATAGTGACTGAATCGTGAGAAATAGAGGGAAATAGTGACTGAATAGTGAGAGAATAGTGAGAGAATAGCGAGAGAATGGTGGAAAATAGTGAAAGAATGGTGAGAGATAGTGGAAAATAGCGGATCATCGCTAAAATAGTACACGATGTGATCAACTCTAGACACATCTTACACACCATACCCATGGGTACATACTTGTGGATAATCTTTCATATATGAACTTCCATCTATAATTCTTTTATAAATACATCTCTTCTTTAACCCTTCAATTATCCCTCTTATTCGCCCACATCTCCATCAATATTCACAACCAAGTCTTGATATCTCCTTCCCATAACCGCTCGTAGCTCCAAGGCTCATCTCTATCGCCATACCTAGTAGGAGGAACGTCAAACGGAAGTTCAATTAGTGTCTTTTCAGTCTTCTCCCTTATGCCATACTGTTGTGGTATCAACTGGTTATCTGCTTTCCCTGGAATAAACACCCCGAGTTCATAACTGGCTATCTTATACTCTCCATTCTCCATCGGGTACCCCCAAGCTTGTTTCGAAAGATTGTGACTACACATTAATACCCAGTCAAGGGCCTTCCAATCTTCATTGGCACTGAAGTATATCTTTGAATGTGGAGGAGCATTCTGTCGAATACTGGACTTCCATTTGCAAAGATACGGTTTGATATTTTGTAAATATTGATTGTTGGTAGCATCAGTCAGCCGTTTGAAATGTATCGCCTGACCACCAGACCATCCAAAAGTAGTTTCTCCTATATTTGTAGTAGTAGGGAACAAGATATGTGGCTGGTAATTGAATCTGTTCTGGTGTTCTTTACACAGTTCGGGACCCGGAGCTAATGGATTGAACTTTGGAACCATGATATCAGGGTCTTGTTCATTCCAACCGCCCTTGTGAAACATCAAGGGACATAGAACATGCAGAAATATTGAAGAAGTGATCTTTTTAGCACTCTTATATGGGGATGCAATAGAAGAAACCTGGGCCAAGAGCATCTTCTTATCGCCATTTTGATCCATTAGAAGACCATTACGAGCTAGAATCTGTCTTAGTTTTAAACAACCATACGTTTCACCACTTTGGGTTGTATGGGTACTATATTTACCTGGCGTTGAAGCAAGTAATTCCACTTGAATGGGACTAAAGTTATACTCTTTCAAAATCCTGGAAAGCCGACCCATTTCAGGTAGCTTGTAGCTTCGAAGATATGCCAAAAGATCTCTTTGGAACACTTCCCCTTGACCTGTAGTCAGTCCCTTATGAAGCCGACCAGATCTCCAGCACATTTGGGTTAATCCCCCAAAATCTAGCATTGTAAGGTTAGCAGTCATGATGACAATTTCTACTGATTCATCGGCGAAGAAGTTGACCATCATTTTAGAATGATGGGTTCCAAATCTATCGGGTAATGGTGCCACTAAAGACCGAATATGGTGTCTTTTGATCAACTTTTCGTCAATGGGCTCAATTCTATCTTGCAAAAGATTAGTACCACTTATGAAGGTGACTCTGGTCTTTGCTTCTGGATGTAGATGAGAGAGGAAATAGTCGGCCTGAATGCTGAAGTTGAACTGGAAAGTGTGAGTCAAGTCGCTAAATTGAATAAGATTCTCTAAGGAAACTCCATCTTCTTTCCCTGTAGCTGGAGTTTGGATAAGTCGAATGGGCAGAGGCGGAGGATTCATCGGACAGATAATGGGGGAATTAGAGTTAGTTTGGGTCGAAGAGTTGGTTGGAAGGCTTCCACTTAAGAAATTCGACTCTACATTTGCCCTTCCAGCCTTGGGTACAGCTTCCAAGGTCAGATTTAAAGAGTCCACTACTATGAACTCTTGTTCTTCCTGCGAAGGGACGATCTCCGGAAAAACTTCCAGGGTTTGAGTTGGTGATTCTGACGAAGACAGGACCAATTCCGGGTTTGAAGAAGATCCCACATCCAGATGGCCACCCGAAGATTCGCCAATTCTATTTGTATGACGTTTCAGCCATTTCATGGCCGTGGCAATGGATGCCGCCGATCTCTTCATCTTGAAGAGCTGAAAAATTACGACCGCTTTAGATGAAAGACTTGACTGGTGAGATATGAATGAAATGAAGATAAGAGGAGATGACTTTCAGAGGACAATCTTCGGCTCTTATAAAGCAAATTAGCAATTTTATAAAGACTGTATTACAAATATCCCCTCCTTAGTATCTACTCATACCAAAACCTCTCCAGCTATCCCTCCACAAATATCTCTGAACCGGATCGTAAACGGTAGTCAACGGCGATTAGTGCGATTTGTCTCTGCATATAGACCATCATCTGCAGATAAATTTATGACGACCGCTCTGCAGATAAAACGGCCTCCTGTATAGAAACCCGTCTCTGCATATTAAATTGCTTCGGTACGTCTAATCCAATAGTCTATATGCACACCACACACACCCCTAGTGATAAATAATTCTGTTCAATAAAGATTTAAAGACACGATGATCGATTTCGACTTCCAAGATGGAGAGATTGTGCTGTCTCCAACGGTAATTGTTAGTGGACATGCGCAATCAGTGGGCCGAGGGGTGATTCAATTTGTTAACAATAACAATAAGGTGTTTCCCCCGCAAGTCTTCGAAATCAATAATGGATATTTTAAGGCCATCTTACATCTTTCTCCAGATAAGAACGACTTTGAAGTGACAGTGTACGATGGAGTCACTATCAATGAATTTGGGTTCGCCAACTTCGAAAAGCACTCTCAGGCAAGGGATTCCTCGAAGCTTACACTTATATATGAACAACATCCCAATAAAGTTGTCCATTTATGTCTTATTGTGGGGAGAGACTCCAATGGCACTTATGATATGCCTAAATACCGATTGAATCGTGGTGAAAGACCTAGTATCGATACTGCTATTCGTAAGCTTAAAGTGGCTGGTCGATTGATGCAAGCTTTCACCATGAATGACATGAGAACCTCTGGTTTTCACAATAGAACCTTCCAATTTGCCCAAGAAACTGTTGATGACCAAGGCATCTTTGGCTATAACGTGAAGTCCCCAACTCCTCATCAGGAAGTCAAGGTCCATGTCCTTCGTTCTGATAGAACTGTAGCCCAATTAAGGGACCCTGACTGGGCTCAACAGAATAAAAATGCCAAACATCTGGGAGCCCTTTTCGATCATGCCATTGATCTTGTTAAACGAACCCCGGAGCTATGGAATGAACGGGAAAAAACCGGTTCTGCAATCCAATGTGCTTGCTATTACCTTGATTCCACTTGGGACAAGAGAAACAACCTAATCTTGACCCATGCTGCCTTGGGAGGAGGAACAGGAGAGGTCAAAATGGCTATTTTTGGCTCGCATGGCCTTCATCTGTGGCCTTCCACCTTCCCAGCCGTGACTCCTTCTTTCCTTGATGCTACTCATTTGTCTATCAATGAAGTGGCAAATGACTGTAACGAATGTGGCACCAGTTGGGAGTGTTTGAACATCACCATGGGTGCATTTATGCATGAAATTGGCCACTCCTTGGGTTGTCCACATCAGGAGAACGGGGTTATGCTCCGTGATTATGTCTGGTGGAACAGAGCCTTCATGACTAGAGAAAATGAATGCCTACGTAGACAATCTAGGGGTGAAACCGTTGGTAATGGGGGACAATGGGGTGCCAATTGTACTTGGCATATTTGTGACAAGATGAGGTTCTTCTATCATGACTCCTTCACGATGTCTCCTGACCTCAATGACCCAACTTTTGCCAAATGTATCGCAACAACCCTTCAATCTGATAATCTGTACGATGAAAATGGGTACAGTTCATCTCCTACGTCTTTGAGTATCAAACCAAATGAAATCACTGTCATTCTGCCCAGTGGCTTCTACATGATTGAGTTCATTACTGACTCCTTGGCGCGGGCTAATATGACTTTCATGCCTAAGTCCTTTGGGGGCAATGGGCTCCCCAAGAAACTCACTTTCACTCACCAGCAGTTGTTTCAGGAGTTCAAAAATCGTCGACTGGATGGCCGTGAAGACTTCGACATCAGGTTCCTTTCTCTTCTGGGTGACTTATACATCGACAAGTTAAATCAGTACTTGCATAATCATCAAGAAGAGCCTATACTGGGCGACTTCGGCTTGGGTAGAGGTACCATTCAGGGTTATAAAGGTACAAGATTGGGCCAAGAAAACGGACGAATGATAGTAGCCGGTTTCGACGTCAATACCCTCTACAAAATTAGAGTCTACCACGGTGGGGCCTTGGATGGAGTGGAGTTCTTCTACCGCAGAGGTGGAAGCTCCAATGGAGGTCCACCTCCGGTACCAGCTAGGAACTATCTAGGCTTTTTGGGAAAGATGACCAAACAATCTTCGAGTTCTACTGAAGCGAATAGTCTTGTAGGGAACCGGAAACCTTCATACACAGATTTTGATCTTGCTCCAGGTGAAAGGGTAACTCGATTTATATTACGTTCCGGTGCCTGGATAGATGCCATCCAGATTGAGACTACTCAGGGCAGAAAGTCGGCCATGCTTGGTAACACACAAGGTGGAGGTGTTCATATAATGGACGTTCCTGATAGTAGGTTTGAAATGGTGGGTCTTTATGGGTATGTTGGTGATTGGGTTGACGGATTGGGGTTGATATTTGCTGAAAAGCGATGAGACGGGGTTTATATGTATTTAAACTAGATAGCTGACCATGACTGGAGTAGTTCGGATATGTTAATGTTTCTTTGCAGTGAATATGTAGTTGTCGTATTATTGGAAGAGACAAGAGAAGCGCTATGTCACTTCGAGAAGTCTGATCTTATTTAGAGTCGTCTGATCTACGTTTTGTTTATTAAATCAAGATTGATCTACAGATGTTCCATTGATGCATGTATTGTACTCATTGAGGTTTCCTTTGACTAAACTTCGGCTAAAAGAACGTGCGTCTCACATTGCAAGATGCCTCTAATCTCTTGTTCTACTCCTCTATTACCCTCTCTGTGACCTTATCTCGAGCAGTGTTATACTCTATAGGATACTTCTGTACCACCCCAACACTCTCTTTATGAAAAAATGCAAATTTCCCTGAATTCCCTCCATACTTTAGCCTTTCAATTCTAGTCTCTATCTCACGAAGATCATTATGTAACCTATCTAGTCTACTAGGACCGTTTTCTGTGGAGCTTAAGTACTTTTGGTATAGCTTTTGGAGGTCTGCTAATCTCTTTTGTACCTCATTAGTCTTATCTGATATCATTTGGTTATCGTTGTTGAGCTTTCCACTCAATTTCGCCTGTTGTACTAAACATTTGTCTAGTTGATTTGAATCCATAGCCAGAGATAGCTGACCGGAGAAGTAGGCAGCATGATGACTCAATGACTGATGGAAAGGTGTGCTGGTAGATTCCTCAGTATCAGAAACAACATACGATGAATCATTGGACAGTATTGAGTGGGTATCCGACATATTCCGGTGAAGCCTTTACGGTAGATTAGATTAGCTAATTTTTCAATAAGAAGGAGATAGAGCGTGTATGCTAATAATGTCTCTTATGGGGAACAACAAATGGCCATCTTATACTGTGGGGGGCAATGTTAGCATATGATATCAATATGGAAGGGTTGGAAGGGGGATGATTGATTGATCTCTACAGGAACCTACAGGACCCTACAGGCCCTAACTGATATACTGGCTAAGCCGGCACTTGAATGGTATGGGGCAGTGTCTTATTTTGCTGATTCTTCACTTAATATCGGCTTCTTGTCACCTGAATATCTTATATTGGTATAGTTTAATCTCAGCAGGTTAAGCTTTTTATGGTCTTTGGTGGTCTTTCATGGCTTTTGATGTGTATTTCAGTTTTTCCAGTTTTTCTGTGTTTATTCTAGTAATTCCATCTAAATAGGTATTCTTTTAGTTACTCAGTCAGTTGTTGCTTATACATAATGAATCAATCTACATGGATTCTCTCTCCACCATGAATGAACAACTTCCTTGACAACCCGGGGCATCGTAAATCGATGAAATAGACCCTGATTATAATACAGTCCCTCTACTTCCTTCGTTTCTTGAACTCCACCACTCGCTTCCTTCTCGCCACACATGTAAGCTTTTTCTTGCAGTTGACTTATAGCGGTGTCGGAGTCATTGGCCATATAGTAGAATTGAAAGCGACCTCATTGTGATATAGGCATTCCGTTAAAGAGAACGTCAAAGTTACAATTATACAGATATATAATTACACAGATAAGTCGGAAGCTAACTCTTCTCTTTCGACCATCCAACTCCCCTGATCATTCAGACTCTTTTTTCCTTCCAAACAATCCCCCAATTTCCCTCCAATCCACTCAATTGATTCACATTCTCCCGTCTCTTTCCTCCTTCTATCTACTTCGATTCTGCATAAAATTTATCACCAAAACGTATCCGCCAAAATAATCCCGCCAAAATTATCACCAAAATTTCACCCACTTAAACTTATAGATTGGCTCCTAAAACACGCCAATACCCGGGCATCATGGCGTCGTTAATATCCAATAACGAAGTATTGGCCCGATTGAAACCCTTTGGTATCCTGTTCGAGAAATCACTCGCCGATCTTATCAAAGGAATCCGTCATCACTCCAAAATTCTGCCCGAATCCCTTCTGGAGTTTTTAGAAGCGGCCATCCAAGAATGTCGAGATGAATTAAGCACTACAGACCTTGAAACAAAGGCAATGGCAATCTTGAAACTAACTTACTTGGAAATGTATGGCTTTGATATGTCCTGGTGTAATTTCCAGATCCTTGAAATCATGTCTTCATCAAAATTTCAACAAAAGAGAATCGGTTATCTTGCTGCCATTCAACTGTTCAAAAATGAACAAGATCTACTCATCTTGGCAACAAACCAATTCAAGAAGGATTTGAATTCTAATAATCCCTTTGAAGTAGGTTTAGCTCTTTCAGGAATCGCCACAATCGTCACTCCAAATTTAGCAAAGGATATAAATGACGATGTACTCCTAAAACTCACCCATACTAAACCTTACGTTCGTAAGAAGGCAATCTTGGCCATGTATAAGATCTTTCTTCAATACCCTGATAGCTTGAGGTCAAATTTCCAACGAGTAGTCCAAATTTTGGATGATCCTGATATCTCTGTCGTCAGTGCTGCTATAAATGTGATCTGTGAAATTTCCAAGAAGTCTCCAACGGTGTTTATGAACTACTTACCCAAGTTTTTCACCATCATGGAGGATAGCAAGAATAATTGGCTTATAATTCGTATTTTGAAGCTTTTCCAGTCCTTACTGAAGGTGGAACCCCGGATGAAAAAGAAGATCCTTCCAACAATTATAGACCTTATGGTATCCACTCAGGCATCCTCATTGATCTACGAATGTATCAACTGTATTGTTAGCGGGTCTATGCTTAATCAAGAGCTTCTGAAGGATAGAGACATCGCCAGTCTTTGTATAGAGCAAATTATGAAGTTTTTTGATACAAGAGACTCTAATTTGAAATACGTAGGGCTTCTAGCCCTTATCAATATCTTGGAATTATTCCCCGTATTGATTAGAAAGTCTAAAGAGATTTCTACCATCATCATGAACTGCTTGACTGACAACGATATGCTTATTAAGACAAAGGCCTTGGAGATTTCCCATTATATGATAACCGAGGATAACATCGTTGACGTAGTCAAGGTATTGTTGCTTCAATTGATTCCTGGTGATGATAACATTGATGTACCGGAAAACTACAAGCTAAATGTCGTTTTCAAGATATTGGAAGTGGCTTCTGAAGATAATTATACCAACGTACCCAATTTACGCTGGTATGTAGCTGTTTTGAAAGACATGATTAACTTAACATTGCTCCCACTTCCTAATTCGACAACAACGGCTCCAAATGTCTCTGAAGAAGTGGCAGAACTTATATCCCTGGCCATTGGTACGGAATTTAAAACTTTAGCTACAAAAATCCCCTCCATAAGATCAGAGGTCGTTAGTAGAGTCATTTTCCAATTCTGTCAAGACCTAAATGTATTAGATAGTTGTCCAATTCTCCTTCGAGACTTCTATTGGATCTTAGGTGAATACATAGATGAGTTGAAGGAATTCAATGATGATGAAAACGACTTTAGCTCTTCTTCTTTGCTGCCTGTTGACACGGGCAAAAAGATACAAATCTTCAACACTTTTGTAAACAAATATGTCGATCAAGAGCTTCGATTGTTAAATATTGCGTCCAATTACTTTCCTATATCTTCAAGTATCACCTCACTCAAAGTTAATGATTTGTTGGCGGTGTTTATACAAGCATTGGTCAAAATCTTTAGTGGTATAGTTAGGGACTATGTATCCTTGTATTCCAAGGACCAATTGATAGCTCACGAACGTTTCCTTGAATTGCAGTTTAATTTGTGGAAATTGATTCAATATTTGAAGTCTTGGGAGAATCATATCCATTACGAAGTACAAGAACGTGCTGTATCTTGGCTAGACTTCTTGAATCTTTGTTTGGAAGCCATGGGTGGGAAAGAAACAGATATGGAACGAATGAAGGCGGATGAAATTCAGTATTATAAGAACAAGAAGCCAGAGATTGGCTCAGATAGTGGCAGTAGTGACAATAGTGACGAAGAATCTGAAGAAGAAGATGAAGAAAGTGATCAAGAATCAAGCGATGACGATGAAAGTAGCGATGAAAGCGTACAGGCAGCACATACAGCTGCATTCAAAGGTGAATACGATGAAATTAACGAAGCAGAGTCCCAAAATTCACTCAATGACTTAACCTCTAATCCATTCAGTCAACAAGATTCGTTACCCCCATTGTTGACTCATGTGCTTTCGTCGTTTTTCACCACCTATCAGCTCAATCCTATAGCTAAAGATGCACAGATAAACATTCCTGTGCCCGATCTGTTGGATATTGAGACACAAATTAACCAATTCGATGCACTTGACTTCTCTGATGAAGAATTGTCAGATACAGACCCACTCATAGATCTCCATGATGTCTCTGACCCAGAAGACGAGCCTCTTATTCAATTACATAGTGTAGATGAAGAGCAAAAACGAAAAGAGCGCAAAGAAAAGCATAAAGATGATCCATTCTACATAACATCTGAAGAGAAGAAGACAGAGAAATCAAAGTCTAAATCTCGTCTGGCCAAACTGACCTTCCTTGTTGATCAACCAGGAAGTGGAGCCAGTTCCGAAATGGTTTCGATAAGCTCCAAGACCTCTAAAAAACCTAAGCATAAAGTGAAAAAGGAGAAGATTGTCATTCTCGCCGAGGAGCAGATCCCTAAATCTGGTCAGCAGCTGCCAGTGTTTCAATTGCTGAGTTCAATGGACAACGTTACTAAGCCGCCGAAGAAGAAGAAGAATCAGCTTCGGATTGATTCGTCCAATCTTGACAATTTTGATTTGAACAGACCTTCTGAAGATGTTCTTGGTAATGATGATGATTATGAGGTTGATTTGGATGCTTTAAGGAAGAAACTTCTGGATCAAGTCCTGTCTGAGCCCAAAGAGAAGAAGAAGAAGAAGAAGGAGAAGAGTAAGAAAGATGGTAAAGATGGTAAAGATACTAAAAAAAAGACCAAAAAGAATGATATTGAAACGGCGACAGAATTGCTCGACCCAGTTACTAATAATGAAGTGGTTGAAACTGTGAATGGAGAAGAGGAGTCACGATCTTCACCATCAGATTCAGTTATAGAGGTGAAAAAGACCACCAAAAAGAAGAAGAAGAGGGCTGTGATTACATGACTCTATTTACATAGGAATTAATGCATTTCGTACATTTACCGATAGATGATTCAGTTGTAGACTGTTTTACTAAGTGAGTATATTTTTGGGACAGTTTCTAGTATTTGGATATTTAATGGCTACTAATTGAATGCTACTTCAATACGTATACTTATTGATGACCAATTGGCCACTACTTGAATACTAATTCGGCACCTATTGACCACCTTGCTTGTAATATAGACGACACCATTGTAGCAACATTACCTTTTGTACACATCTTCCTTACATAACTTGAGGCTCACATTAATATTATTGGTAGTCTAACAAATCAATTCTTCACTTCTTCACTTCACTTCTTCTCTTTACATCTGCCTAGTCCTATATTTTCATATATCATTTTTTCACCAATGGTGATGCTTCATCAACCACTTCAACCTCTGAATCAGTATTAACATCTGTCACAGGCTCCTCATCCTCATGATCCTGCTCTTCTTCAACTCTTGTTGATCTTCCAACAGTTTTTGCATAACCCATTTTCGAGTAAGTAGCTTGCATTTTAGCTCTTGTTTCTTCACATAACTTGGCCACATCTTCAGCAGTTTCCACATTTGTAGTGGCAATTGGCTCTAATACTTCGAGAATAATCTCCCCACGACGGAAAGTCTTCGAAGTCGAATGGAATAAAGTTGAATAGTTACTTACAACTACAGGAATAATTGGTACCCCAGCATCTTTAGCCAAGAAAAAGGCCCCCTTCTTGAAAGGAAGTAATTCTAACTTATCAGAACCAGATCTAGTACCTTCTGGGAACATAAATACACCCTTTTTCTCGGTCTTGACTTGTTTTAATGCCTTTTCCAATACTTTCCTAGCAGCCGATCCTTTAGCTCGGTCAATGAAAAAGGTACCAGAGAGGGCCATGAACCATCCAAGGAATGGGAAGTACTTTAATACCTTTTTGGCAGTCACAGTATAACCTGGTTGAAACAATTTCCCCAACATCAACACATCTACAGCAGACTGATGGTTGGAGATGATAATAGCTGGTAATCCATGTAATCTTTCTTCATTTTTAATGGTCACCTTAATTCCAAGGAAAAAGTGACATGAATGGTAAAAAGCTCTAGCTACTGTCCATTGGCACAAGTCTTTTCTGCCAACAAGTCTCAAAAGAATGGACAGAAGTACTCCATAGAGGGCACAGCCACAGATAAGAGACCCATAAACGATTGACTTCAAGTAGAACTTGACTGTTCCCAACACCATTGCAACTTAGTAGCTACAAAAAAAAATTGGGTCCGAAAAGGTGGAGACAATTTTTGTGGGCTAATAATTGAAACAAAGAGGAAGTAATGAAGAGCAGAGGATAAGAGGATGAGAGGATGAGAGAATGAAGAGGATGAGAGAATGAAGAGGATAATAAGAGGGTGTAAGAGGATATTGTACAAGTGTAAATCAATATCATACTAGTGTAGGGTGTAGATGATGTATAAACTTTC
The DNA here is from genome assembly GCA_030570095.1 of Kurtzmaniella quercitrusa. NCBI lineage: Eukaryota > Fungi > Ascomycota > Pichiomycetes > Serinales > Debaryomycetaceae > Kurtzmaniella > Kurtzmaniella quercitrusa. The sequence continues at coordinate 188,111 of JAJLUZ010000011.1, read as the reverse complement.
CTTTGCTTTCCTTGTAATTGGAATGGATTTAAACTACTCTCTTTCTCTCTCTCCTCTCTTCCTCTATTCTCACCTGCACATAATCACACACTGGTTCCCACCTCATGCAGGCTAATCTACATCCACCTCCAGCCAAAGATCACCTATCGATGGCACCCCGTAAATCAACCCGTACAGCCGCTACTGTGCCCCAGCCTGGAGCCAGATCTACTGCCCAGGTGTTTCTCCAGCCTGAAGAAGAAACTCCTAACCTTCCAGCACCAGAAACCCCCCCACAATCTCCTCATACCCCGGCTCCAGTCGACGAGGACGATCCAAGTAATTACAATTTCCCATTGAACTACATCTTTGCCGCTCAGGACTTCTTGAATGATAATCTTGACACCTCCAAGTTCGTCCAAATCATGAGTTTGGGCTACATTTGTCAGGTTCTTTACCTCAACAACGAGGAATTGTTCTGGCAAAAGTACCAATTGATTGCTTACAACATAGCCGGAGTAGTTGTTTCGATATTTCTTGCTGAATCTTCCCACAAAAAGAACCATGGAATCAACCCAACAAAGTACCCATACTTGGCTCCATACCCTGAGTTCCAACACCTCTACTCCATTGTTTTACCCCTTGCACTCACCTTGTTGTTGCAACCTCAAGATTTGTTGTTGACCTTGTCTTTGAATTCGTTCGTGGTGGATAACTTACCCACTGTGATCACTTTCGTGTCAGCGTTTATGTTCACCTTCATCTACAATTCTCTGGACATCGACTACACCACAACAAAGCATCTTTTGATTTACACTTTCATTAAACTCTTCTTGAAATATGTCAACGAAGCAGATGAAGACTACGACGAGGAGGACGAAGGGGACAAAGATTATGAACAAGAGAGCGATTACGAGAGCGATGAAGAAGACGAAGAAGAAGACGAAGACGATGATGATGATGATGATGATGGGTCTGAAGATCCAGATGATGAACTTGAAGCATCTACTGTCTCCGAAAGACCTCCTCCTAAGAAAGTCACCTCCACCAACGCCGAGTTACATCTCATCTCCCTTTTGCTTACCAAGATCTTGGCCACTGATTACCAGATCACCTCCCTCGAAGATCCCACCCTCTCTTTGGTCATTTTGAAGGCGCTTTTGACCTCTTTAATCAGTGCTGCTCTCTTTCTTTACCCCTTATTCACCTTCTATAAAACTTTCGACCCCAAAATTACCCTGGCAAAGATTTTGGCCACTATTATAATCACCATTGCTGGTGCTCTCATAGTCCTCTTGACTAATTATCAACTTAAATCAACCTTATCCACTAATCCAATCAACTGGATCTTCCATTACATTGTCCAGAGTCCTGACCGTCTTAAACTCGTAGGTTTATGGACCTCCAATCTTATTGGATTGGTGACTTTTGTGTTTGTTTTCGCCGATAAGGTAAGTCTCAACTTTAGAAGAAAAATTTGGCACGTAGCCATCTTTTCCATTTTATTCCTTACTAGGGGCTTGAATGATCAACCACAATTGACCCTTATAGCATTGGCAGGGTTCTTGTTCTTGATGATTGTAGCAGAAATCTTCAGATACCTGAAATTCACTCTTGTGGGTGAAATTTTACACTCTCAATTGAGATTATTCCAAGATCAAAAGGATCTCAATGGCCCATTAAATTTGTCGTATATTTATCTCTTAGTTGGGGTTAGTATTCCAATTTTCATCAATAATGTCGTGTTAAACAATCAAGTATCTGAGTATTCTTACCTTGGACTTATTTTCTTGGGTGTTGGTGACACCTTTGCCTCAATTATTGGTAAAAAATACGGTAATATAAAATGGAGAGGGTCAAACAAGACTATTGAAGGATCCTTGGCATTTTTCTTCAGTACTTTATTAAGTTTTTACTTGGTGAATGTGGTTTTAGGGGTAGAAATCGTCAATTGGGAGGCTACATTCGTCACCTGTCTTCTTGGAACCTTTATCGAAGGCACAAGTGATATGAATGACAATCTTCTTATTCCCGTGTTTGGATTTGTTTCGCTTTATGCATTGAACAAAAACAACAGCTACTAAATAGACAATTAATTATTAAATGCTTATATCTGTAAAAGTGCTTAAATATGGATTAACTCTTGGCTGCCAGGATGCTTACTCTGACCCTCAGACCCTTTACTTTCTATGAATCATGCAACCTTAACTAATTCCAGATCACCCTTTCGGCGAAAAATGGCTCACGGTAATAAGAATGGACGGATCTATTCGAAGAGCCCGCCGAAAATACCTATTGTTGGAATTCGTTCGGGGTTTTTTGATCATTTCCCTCTAACAATAGATAGTACTACCTACATAAGAATATATAAAAATGGAAGTGTGAAGTAGAAATTTGGTCGGGGCAAGTCGTTACGAGTTATTCAGCTTGCAGTCTGGCTCGGCACCGCATGCCATAAACATGGTTAAATTCGTTTCAATATTGAGTGGAGTTAAAATGTTGCAATGTTGCACTTTACCCTCATTTCAAACGATAAAAACCAGTTCCTTTTACCACTTAGATGAGTTGATCAAATATGTGGTAGTAACTTTACAGCTTATCCGCTTTAAACTTGGGCGTTACTTTGCTTTGCAAACTTAGAAAATACAAAGCACCATCTTTCGATCTAAATCAATATTTTGTAGCTACGAAAAGCTGAGCATTTCCCTTTTCATACCCCATTAATTCTTAACTTCGCCTCTACCCTGTCTCCCTCGCCCTGTCTCTCGCCCTGTCTCCCCTTCCCAACATATTTATAAATACTGTGTCCTGTGGCCATCTCTATAATTTCAATCAATTTAGTGGCATTTTCAACAAAATAAATAAGTCAGCTGATTCAATTACACTGTGTTGGTGAATAGTATTAATACATATGGACATTCATATATCCATTCAATTGGCTGAAAATAAACAAATTGAACAGAGATGAATGTAGTTGGTTTTATAAGTCAGTGATTCATTTCACTTAAGGCTTCCCGATTTCCCATTATCCATGTCAAACCTCGACTGTTCACTTTGAAGCAGTGATATGGCCAGAAAAATCGTGATGATTATTATTTGCATTGAAGCCGCGCATGCCTTTTTCAGCAATCGAAGGCGAGACTTGAAGGAATCTCAGATATAATAGTGCAAGAACCGGGGCTTTAAGCCAGACCTTGTCAAATTGGGCAGTTTTAACCTGCTTAAACAATTTAATTTTAAATAACCTATTCAACTATATATCCCTTCCAACATTGAAATTCCTTCTAATCTTATCATGTATCATCATTCATAATTATGCTCTCTTGATGGCCCCATGCAGTGGCATCTACCACATTTGAACTCTTCACCACCCTTTTGTTGGAAAAATATGTAGCTTGCGTCAAAAAATAGCCGTAATAAAAAATAATCGGACTAAAATTGAAATAAGGTTAAGCAGCTTTTTAAAGCAAATTTTACCGGGGAGAGAGGGGGGCCGTTAATAGACGATTTGAACGCCCCAATACGTTGAAGCTTTTGTTAAGAATCAACTATCATTTAATAAGGATTACTCATTGAAAAAACTTCTCCATCTTATTTGCATTCTCCAATCCTTTTCAATCTCAATAAACTTTATCCTTGCCAACCTGTTGTAATCAAACTTATACCGTTTCAAAACCACCAGATTTTTTATCCATTCACTTGTTTGCATATATCGAGAAAAGCTAATTTGATAAAATACTCTTTATTTTGGTCCAAAATCCAAAAGATTCAATAAATAGGTCTACACTCACCACGCAGTCTCTCAGAATGAACCTTTAGAGGGATTATAATATGACTGAAGTATTTCCTATCTCTTGCTTAGCATGCCGCAAGCGGAAAATCAGATGCAATAGAGTAAAACCTTGTACCTCTTGCTCTAAACGGAATACCGTTTGTGAATACCCTCAAACATTTAGAAACACTGAAGTTCATACAACTCGCCACGATTCTTATTTGGCTGAAGAAGTCTCTAAGTTAAAACACTTGTGTAATGCATTACAAAATGAAAATACTAAATTAGACTCTTTCAGTAGAGAATTAGCTAATCGTCTACGAGAATCTCATAATAAAGATCATCCATCCGATAAAACTGGTGCTTCTGAAAAACCTGGCTCTTTTGAAACTGATGTTGTTAAAGCGACTAATTTGAAACCACCGACTGCGGGAATTACCATTACTGGTGAAACCACCGAACTTGGTGATAAATATTATGGGCCTTCGTCTTCTAATTATATGATCCAAACCTTGAAGGAAGAAATTAATAATGCAGAGGTAAATCAAACTTTCGACAGTTCAGCAAAGAATGCCGTCATTAAAGCAAACCCGAAAATTGAAAATAAAGGCGATACTGGAAGAGCCTTCCCAGATGTGAATCAATATCATCGTACTGGTAAAACGTATTCAAGACTGTTGGTCAAGAAGAAACTTCCTCAATTTGTTTCCACTTCCAACAATATGGAAGTCATAAAACATTTGGTGGAACTGTTCTTTTTACAAAACCCCCATCACTTAACTTTCATCGATCGGCTGCAAGTCTTAACATTCTTAGAAAACTACAATGAAATTGAAGATGATGAATGGGAGCTGGACGATGAAATACTTCTTTTATCTATGATATTGAGTCTACTGCTTTTAAGAATAAGTCCATCAAGACTTGAAAAATTAGGAATCTTTAAAGGACCTGCGAAAGACTCTTTGAAATTCAAAAAGCAATTCGTAACCACTAGATTATTTTCCACTTTTGAAAACTTACGTCACAATTTGATTAATGAATCGATCTCTACCATTCAGGCTTATGTTTTATGTATAGAACTTTTCCTTATAGAACAAAGATATGAAGAATCTTGGTCCATGATGTTCCACGCCTGTTCCATAAGTTATGCAATTGGTTTACATGCCATGCGGAGGTTAAAATACGAAGAGGTTACATCCCATATAACCAATGAAGCACAAACAGCATTAGCTTTGAAAGACGATCTGGAAGAATATGAAATGGATATTCAAAGATTCAAAGTTTGGTTTGCTTTGAAAAATATAAGTGGTCAGGTATGTTCAATCCTTGGTAGACCCAATCCTATTTCAATTCAAGTGAATTCTAATATAAATATTGCTGATGTTTCATCGTTAAGTGATCTGAAATATGATGAAGTCATAACCAGAATTCTTTTGAAAAGTGGATTGAGTGAATGTCTTCGACTCTCCAATATGTTGTTGATTGAAAATTTCATGGTTGATTACAGCATAGATGATGTTTTAAAATTAGATTTCAAATTTGACCAAGAAATCAAATGTTTAGAATGGTTCAAAAATTTCGGAAGATTACACGTCAATACTGAAAACATGTTTGCTGAACCAGAAGAACCCGACCATCTCTCTTCTAAAAATGATTTTCCTAAAAAGCTTCATATTGGGTGCCTTTTGAAAGATCTCATCATATTGTACATCAATAGAGCAAAGCTTTTGGAACCATTTTTGGCCCGCTCTGAATCTTCTTTGGGTGGTGATCAAGTATATGTGATTGCTAAGTTCTCGATTTTAACTTTCTTGGATTATACGATTGAATTTGTTCAATTAGTCATTGCAAATTGGGAAGCCATGGACAGTCATTCTCAAGGAAACAATTCTTTTGTAAAGCTTTTCAGGTACTATTATCCTTGTTTGAACAGTTTCATTTATCAAGGAGTAGTTGTCATATTTACATTTTTGATTTATAAGAGTAAAACATTCGTCAATGTTGATCCTGAGAATCCAGCGGTTCAAGGCATTAACGCAGAGGAGTTTTTATCTCTTTTGGAAGGCAAATTGAAGTTTTTAAAGTCATATGGCGAATCATCTAACAAAACTATCTTATGGTCTTTGAATATTCTTGAAATGATTGATAAAATACTCGGCCATGTGAGCTTGATCAATGAGAAGCGATCGAAAAGAAAGAATGCTTTGGGTGCAAATTTTGTGGATGATGAGTTCTTTGCCGAGGATCACGTTGGATTCAATGTTAATGATCCATTTTGGTTGCGGGATCCAAGTAACTTCCCCTATATCCTTTCATGTTCAAGTGAAGATGGCGTTCTGCAAGCATCTATGGCTCATTCACCGGTCAATTATCTTTCGGCTGACTATGGTGGGAATACAAGTACAGGGTTAAATCTGCAAACGGATCAAGTTTTGACCACCCCATCTCAAATAGGAAGTGCTCCGTCGGTTGGTAGTGTAAAACAAGAAGCTATTTCCCCTTACCCCGTCGATTCAAGATACATGGATGGAACGTACCGTGGAATTCCGGATCCTAATGCTACAGACAATGCGAACGTACCGCGTCCAAGTGCATATCATGACGACCAAGTTGTTCTTCCTGGAGATTATGGATATCCTGTGGGTCAATACGGTAATCCTCCACCTCCGGAAACCTTTGGTTCTCATCAAGGTATGCCAGCACCAAACCATTCACTCGGAGCAACACAATCACTGCAGCATATGCAACAGCAGTTGCAACCACATTTGCAGCCACCGCTGCTGCATCAAGCACAACATCCTATTGGGATGACGCAGCCGCCCGTATTTCAGCAAATGGGCGGGTCGGTTAGTCGACAAGACATGCAAGGTCTAAAAGGATCTAATCAAGATGGCGAAATTGGCGAATGGCAAGAAAGCAAACGTACTAAGCGATAATTGTGACTATATCGAGAGAAAGATGTGTAATAATATATTTTTGAAGTAAGAAGATAAGTTGTAATGTGTATACATGTGGTAGAATATAGAAGCATGGTGGGTATATTATTTAATCGCCATGCGTCAGAAAAGCCGATCAAGAGATAGAGCGGTTTTTGATAGTAGTAATTATGAAGGGTGGAGGTGAGGGTTAATTTTGGAGTTCATATGGAGTATTAAAGATAAAAGAGGTATCAACGATGATTGAAAAAGATGGAAGAGGTCCCAGGGATGATACAGGTGGAATGAAAAGGAGATTCTTCGAAAGTAGATGTGAAATTGTCGAGATGGAAAACGAATAAACGAAATGATAAATAAATAGGTACACGGTATTTCATAGCATTTACCAAATCATATAATGAGAAAAGTGATATGGAAAAGTTGCAATTCAAAAATATACTCAAGTATTGTTCTTGAGAATTGCAGACTCGAATACACCGGTGGTTTATCTATTACAAAATGTAATCTTTCTTTTTGTCAAGTGAAACTTAAACATCATAATGAAGTTAAACAGACCGAAGTTGTGTGAGTGTCTGCTAGAGTCCGCTAGCGTCTCGTCCATTTACCGTTGTCAGTTTTCATGAAACTGCCGCTATTTCGATAAAATTCGCGCTATCGGTAAAAAATTCGTGCCAATTTTTCAAGAACAACGCTGTTTTCATGGAACACCGCTATTTTGCGGGGCCCTTTCAACACAAGACAAGCTTAAAACAGTCGCACGATCTGATCAGAGCCGTATGAAGAACATGACCTCCACACTAACTGAGCCGAAAGAAATCATTAGACAGTTGCAGAAAAAAACCAGAAAAAAACCAAACGTATCGTACACAGAACGTCCTGCCGATCAGCTACCTCTTCTTCTCCCTTGTTCATCCCCTTCTTCTTCTTTTCCCTTCTCTTCTTATCCCTCTCTTATCACATCTCTCTTTTTCCCTCTAGCGGAACACTAAGTGCCGGACTTTCCCCGCTGTTCAAGTTACACAAAGTCACCCTCATTCACAGCAAATTCAACGGAAACGAAAATCGAAGACCTGCCAACCCAAACTACAGCAAATGTCATCAAATAAGTACTTTAAGTTGTTGTTTTCTAAGGAAACATTGAGATATGTATGCTCCACTCACTTTTGGGGACCAGTGTCTAACTTCGGTATCCCAGTGGCAGCCATTTTGGACTTAAACAAGGACCCAGATTTGATTTCCGGTCCTATGACTGGCTCTTTAATTGTCTACTCATTAGTATTCATGAAATATTCAATGGCGGTAACTCCAAAGAATTACTTGCTCTTTGGTTGTCATTTTGTAAATGAAATCGCTCAATTGGGTCAAGGTTTCAGATGGACAAAGCATCATTACACTAAGGATTCTTCTACTCCTGCTGCTCCTGCTGCTATTGCTTGAACTTATACTTTACTATAAACCTTAATGAAACGGGAACGGGAACGGGAAACGGGAACAATGTTGCTACTGTATCACCATATCTACTTAAGTTAGAATAATGCCTTATGTCATTTATTTATCATTACTATTTAGAGTCCTCCATTATCCCCTTCGTCAAATATTGATCGGGGTATGGAGACTCCTTGTGTAGGCCCAAAATCTTCTTCTTCTTCTTCTGCTTCTTCTCCTTCTTCTTCTTCTTCTGTACTCTCCCCTAGATCTGTATCTGCCTGCACTTGATTACTGGTCAACACGTTGATCCGTGCTCTTTTGGATTGTTGTAAGTCTAATACTCCTCTTTCTCTCATCGCTGATTGTTTTCTTGATTCTTTCTTTGACCTTCTTGTTTCTTCATTTGACCTACTTGAACCTTCTTCTGACCTTCTTGAACCTTCTTCTGACGCTTCTTGTACTTTGTATGGCTCAAGCAATTTGACTCCATTCCCATTTATAGTGGCTCCATCTCCTCCAGTAATCAGATAGTAAAGTAATTTGCATACCTCTGTTTCGTAAACGAACCAAATGCCCTCCCCTGGACCGGAAAACAATACTTGTACCCGACGATTCGAAGCATCTGACTTCGTTTCAACAAGACTTGAAACTAGCAGGGTGAATATCTTGAACTCTCTAATGCCAAAGTTCACCAGTTCCATTTCTTGATTCAATTTACATTCATTGATCTCATCTATTGATAAAGATATCGATACAAACATTGGCTGCTTCAATAGTTCCCGTTCCCTTACAATTTGTCGAGTATACCCACTAAACACTAACTTTTGGTGGTCTCTATTGATTTTAAAATCTTCAGTTCCCATTGGAATCACGTCAAGAAACTGTTTCAATATATTCCATTCTAAATTCATGGAGTTGAATTGACTGAATTGAGTAGAGTTAAGAGCCATCAGGTTTTGTAGACCTAGAAATTGCAGGTTCAAGTCATCGTGGTGATCGAATTGCTCTATATTTTGGTAGCTGGTCTGATACTTCTTGACAATCAATTTCTTCGTTTTCACTTCAATGAGTAGTTTATGATTAAGTTGGGGGGGACAATAACCCAGCCACATCACTTTAAAACATACGTATTGTAAATCTGTGGGGTCTAAATGCTTGAAGAGGATCGATAAGGGACGTGAGTTTACTAGAAAATTATAGGCCCGTTCATTTTGTTTCAAATTGGCGGAGAACTCATGGAATTTTGTCAGAGGGAATGCCACTTCAGCGGTACAAATTCGGGTGCTAGTGATGGCAGATAATCCAATAGAGGAAGGGTTAATTTGGAACCGAATTGTATCGGAGAGGGCAGCAAGTGAGGTTATTGATCTGCTCCATGCTGCGATATGATTTTCTGAGTCAATGGCTCCAATAAACGACATCAAAGGACATAATTTAGAGGGTATCAGAGTAGATAATGAAGAATTTAGGGTGAAGAAATATTTAGGCGATATAAAACTAGGCGATATAAATTTAGCGTGCATCTGATTTAAAGGCGAACATCGACGAGATGGGCTATTGACGATGGAATATCGACGATATTGAGAGGTGTTGTAAGAGTATAATGCTATTATAATATCATTTTTAATGCCACTTTTGTATGTCTACAGTTCTGCAGAATAATTTATGCAAAGACATAACACACTTGAACTATATTTAACCGATCTCGTCTTCCATCATTCATGGAAATCTCCTTCCTTCCTGTCTCTCTCTCTCCGTCACCGTCCTGCACTCGGCCCGATAAGGGCCAATAGCCTGCAGTGTTCATCAAGACACCCATCAACACATCTTCTCTGCTCAAAGATAGCAGGTACATCTACACCCACCAACACATCTTCACCACCCCCTCCTATCTCCCATGATCAATATCCTCGTAATTAACCCAAACTCCTCCCAGAAGGTCACCGACAACCTCGAGGCTATTCTCGTCGCTCCTGAGGCCACCAAGTTCCATTTCTATACCGCACCCGAAAATGGGCCCAAAGAAATCACTCCAGAATTGTCCACCCTTTCAGCAGAGGTAGCCCTTCCAGACTTACTTCAGAAAGATCTCGATAAATACGATGGGTTCTTAGTGTGTTGCTATTCAGACCATCCCCTTGTCCATCAATTGGCTCAAAAGATCAATAAACCAGTATTGGGGATCATGCAAGCTACTTTAATTTATGCCCTTCTGAGGGCCAAAAAGCTGTTCATCCTAACCAGTACTAATGAATGGGAACTGGTGCTTGATAAAGGGGTCACTGATTTTGTTGGGGCCCTGGAATTTCCTCGGGGGAAATTTGAGAAGACTAAAGGTTTAGATGTTAGTGTATTGAGTTTAAGTGACCCTAAAGAGTTTGCAAAGATTACCGATCGGGTTGAGCTGGTATTTGCTGAGTATAGTGAGCTGCAGATTGATTGTGTTTTGCTTGGATGCGCTGGAATGGCTGGGTTAGACGAAAAATTGACTGCTAAGTTTCCTGGAATCAAATTTATTGATAGTTGCAAGATTGGAGTGGAGATATTAGGAGGGTTGATCAGATTCGATCGTTATTAATAGATGATCATTTATGAATTGTAGGAAAGAATTGTAGGAAGATTGAACCTTGGAGTCTTTCGATAGAGATGGAGCGAGTGAGAATAAACAGGAAAAGGTGCAAGTAAAAGAGATATGGCAAAGGTAATATAGTAAGGACAGCGAGTGGTTCAGATAGAGAGGGGGGTTGGCTTGGAGTGTATTAGTAATTGATATCGATTGCAATATCTGTAGTATAAACCACATAGGTATATCTCCACCGACCTTTCATCAGATGATCTGAGCTTTTGGTAGTGTCTTTCTATTTTTGGCAGTTGCTATTTTTCGCTCTACTTGACAAATTTAGAATTAATATAGGAAACGAATTTCTTGTTACGTAGGAATACTCTCTTTGGGATTAGAGAAATTGAACCGTATCAATAGAACAAAAAGACATATAGACTACCTCCGACTACCATCTCATGCAAATCGCCATCATCTATTCTAAAAACGCTACTCCTTTCATTCTCTTATCCATTTCTTATCCTCTTCTTATCCTCTTCTTATCCTCTTCCTCTATCCTGTCCGCCCTATTTTCGTTACACAAAATCACCTGCGATAACCCAAAAAAAGACCCTTACGGAAACATCATCATCCTTTTAACTTAGCTACTACTCTTGTACGCCAGAGAATACCAGAAATAAGGACAATTAGTTAGATATGGAGCCGGTGACAGATCCTCAGCAGACAGATCAGACCTCAGATTCTTCTAGTAGCATAAGAGACACATATTCCCGTCTAGGAAAGAGGTCTAAATTGCTCCAGAGATTAAGAAAGACCCCCACCGTAAAGACCCCTAGCCCTGAGCCTTCCATATCAAATTCTTACGCTGATAGCTCAGATAGTTTAGGACTACCCCCACTCTCCCCTGTGGAACTTTCTGGATACAATGCCTCCACAAAGAATCGATTAATGGATCAAGAACTTGCAGACAACATTCGAAATCTACTCCCCGCAAGATACCAACTTTTTGACGACTGGCACCTTGAATATTCACTTGAACAGCATGGGATTTCCTTAAAAACGTTATATAGAAATTGTAATCCTGAATACCAGAGACTGTTGAAGAAGAAGAAGCAAGAAGTTGGCTTTGCTGATAATATAGTGACATCTTTTGTTACCCATGGGGGCAACTCTCAGTATCTGAATCGAAGAAACCACGGATACGTTCTTGTAGTACGAGATGAAACACATACCAAATTTGGGTGCTTTCTTAACGAGAATCTCAAACCAATGGGGCACAAGAGGTATTATGGGAATGGGGAGTGTTTTATGTGGAAGAATGAATTGTATGACCCCCGGAAACTTTCACATTACAAAGCGGAACAGAAGGAAGAACAGGAAGAGGAGAAAGAGCAGGAGAAAGATAAACATAAACAGCAAAACAAGAAATTCAGTCCTCAATCCAGATTCAAGGCTTTCATGTACACTGGAATCAACGATAACATACTTTATCTGAACCAAGATTTCATTGCTGTTGGGTCTTCTGACGGGAAAAATGGATTATGGTTAGACAAAACCCTTTACAAGGGTGTTAGTTTTCCATGTGATACTTTCGGTAATGAGGTGTTGAATGGAAATTCCGATGGGAAAGTAGGACGATTCAAGGTTATGGGACTTGAGGTTTGGCGGATCGGCGATTATCAACACTAAGGCGAGAAGAGAAGATCATATAGCTCTATATATGTGTGACATGGATTGTTAAATCAAACCAAGTCATATTTAGACTACAGTCAGATAGACCATGGGCAGTAACCAGCTAAAGGTTCACATATTACACACATGGCGCATATATCCTTTGCCACAGACTTTACGGAACAGTAGAGACAGTAAGACCGAAAGGAGAAGAAGAAGAAGAAGAAGAAGAAGAAGTAGAAGAAAGAGGTTAGAGAAGCTTGGTGACAGAAGAGACTAAAAATGGACTCATGCTATACTATAAGAAAGTAATATCCAGAAAATAATGAAGTACAACAAAACAGTCGTCCCTATGTAGACTTATTAGCCCTCAAAACCAACAACAGACAAACTCTAATCGACTCCTGCTATTACGGGAAGAAATAGACATCATCACATTTCTCTACAATTTTGCACCTATGTTCAAACTGAATCAATCTAGAAACAAGCCTTTAGTCTAGACCCCGTCCCGTATTCTAATTCTATCCCCCCATAATCAACTTCCACCCCCCAAATTACAATTCTAAATCGTGTATGTGGGTGTTTCACCTAGGTCTTACTGTGGGACCTGCGTGTTGCCGCAGAAACGGTTGCGAAATTTCCTAAAACATCACTAATTTTTTCGCAAAGTGTGACAAAATTTCCTAAAATAATCGCTAAATTTCCTAAAACATCACTAAATTTTGCAGCCTGTTTTAAAGTTGCAGCACTTGTACGATCATGGAACATCTCTGCTTCGTTGGCCTCAGATATTTAAAACCCGGGCTTTTGGAGGTCTGGGTCTCCACCAGATGATTTTCCCAGTATTCTTGGCTATTGGATTAGCAGCAGCTATTTGCTACGATGATTTCAATGTCTACAATAATATCACAACCACCGATAATGCGTTGTATGAAAGAGAAATCTGTGAACTGAGCACTCTTGAAACTGTTTATGCCACTGCTAATGAAATAGATACAGTCACATTGACTGTGACCTCTTGTTCAGACAATGCTTGTACTAAAACTACTTTTATTACTGGATTGACCACTGTTACCATTACCAGTCGGCAATCCACCACTGTATTGACAACTTATTGTCCATTGACTGATGAAAGTTCAACTCTACTGATACTGACAATTCTGACAAGTCTGACCCCTTTGAGTGTTCCATCAAGTACCTTTACACTGGAATCCATTCAGTCTACTGTTACTCTGTCTACTTTTACTCTGTCCACTGTGACTCAGAGTAGCGCCGACTCTTCTTCTGTTCCTTCCTCAAGTTATTTCATCAGCCCAAGCAGTCTTGATTACAGCTCAACTACACCTAGCTCAACTACACCTAGCTCAACTACACCTAGCTCAACTACACCTAGCTCAAGCTCAACTACACATAGCTCAGCTACACATAGCTCAGCTACATCGAGTTCATCTACATCGAGTTCATCTACATCGAGTTCATCTACATCGAGTTCATCTACATCTAGTTCATTTAGTACCATATTTTCTAGCTCCTCCTTTAGTCTGATTTCCAGCTACGCCGACACTTCGATCAGCTCAACTGTGACAACCAGCTCTATCGCTACTTCATCTATCTCAAAACCCATCACGTCCAGCTCCTCTAGCACCAAGATCTCATCGTACACACCGTCGTCTGTTGCTGACACATCAGTAACCACAATTAGTAGTACACCATCTTCCTACTATAGTTGGGAAACCGTTTACGAAACAACCAACGAAATTGACACTGTAACAATCACAAGGACTTCTTGTTATGATGACGGGTGCTCCAAAACCACCTACCTTACCGGCTTGACTACAGTCACCAAGACTTCTCACCAGTTTACCACAATTTACACCACCTATTGTCCATTAACAACACCTACGTCAATCACAAGCTCTGTTGTTAGCTCGAGCTCTGCTGCTACATCTAGCTCTGCTGCTACATCTAGCTCTGCTGCTACTTCTAGTTCTGCTGCTACTTCTAGCTCTGCTGCTACTTCTAGCTCTGCTGCTACATCTAGCTCTGCTGCCACTTCTAGCTCTGCTGCTACTTCTAGTTCTGCTGCTACTTCTAGCTCTGCTGCTACTTCTAGCTCTGCTGCTACTTCTAGCTCTGCTGCTACATCTAGCTCTGCTGCCACTTCTAGCTCTGCTGCTACTTCTAGTTCTGCTGCTACTTCTAGCTCTGCTGCTACTTCTAGCTCTACTGTCACCTCTAGCTCTGTTGTTATCTCTAGCTCTGAAGTCAGCTCAAGTTCCAAGATCACAAGTTCATCGGTAGAAGCTACCAGTACGGTATCATACTCTCTGCTGCCACTCTCAAGCACAGGGACAACGAGTAGCATCCCTCCTATTATAACTACAGAATCAAGTAGTATTATTTCATCCACTCAGTCACTGTCCTTATATTCACCATCGTCGACCGTTTCAACCTCTTCGTTGACTTCGAGCTTAGATTCAACTACATTCAGTTCGTCAAGTCCTTCAAGTTCAATTTCTGCAAGTTCAAGTCTTTCGAGCTCTTCCAGTCCTTTGAGCTCATTGAGTTCCTCAAGTTCTTCAAGCTCGAGTACTTCCGATTCCATAAGTTCAAACACTGCAAGTGTTCCAACTACCAGCTCTGTTTGGAGCACCAGTAGAGAAAGTACATCAAGTATATCAGGTACCTCAAATAGTCCTTCCCTGAAAACTATCAGTACTACTGAAAAATCAACTTCTTCTATCGTGGAGCCTCTGTCAAAATCAGATACCCTGGAAACAAGTTTTACAAGTTTCAGTCCAGAAACACTGACACCTACTACAACACCGCAAACTACGGAAACTCAGGGATCTACAGAAATATCCACCACAACCACCGGTTCAATTTCAACGACTACGGTCATTACAACCACTTGCGATGAAACTACTTGTCAACTGTCTTCATTCATAACTGGTGTAACATTAACGACATATACAACGGATGGAATTATTACTAGCTACACTACATTCTGTCCACTTACTGAGACTTCTGAAACCACGTCAGAAGCAACGTCTTCAAAAGGCTCTTTGGAAAGTACTTCTTCAGAAAGCACTTCATTAAAAACCACAACAAAAAGTACTTCTCCAGAAGCTGCTTCTGATACCACTTCTGCGACATCCTCTAAGGATCACAAAGATGTTACAACCACTCAACAATCTCTGGTAGGAAAGTCGAGTTCAGTAGTCGAAAGCACAACTTTCCCGGTCACTGGAACTAGTTCTAGTAATGTTGATATTTCTTCCACTTCTCGGGTAGTTTCACCACTGCTGAAAGTATCAGATGTTCTCACAACTCCAGATAATTCACTGACTTCAACTTCAACGAAAGTGATTACCAACACAGTCACCACCTCAGCAGCTTCTACGGCTTTTACCCTGGAAATTCTCGTTTCAACATCAGCGGCATGTACTCTGGGTTCATGCTCTATTGACATTACCACTCATGAAGCAAGTGCTGGTTTCAACGAAAGATCCACAGTTCTAGCACTCTTTGGATTCTTCCTTTACTTTGTTTAAAGATATATAACTATATACAAATATTATGAATTCTACAAGTAGTATGTAAAGAATTCTACACGTAGTATGTAAAATATATGGTATTTTTATGTTGAATGGAAAGAAGAAGAACCTCCAATCCAAATGCACTTCCATACTCCGTTGAGGAAGTCGTATGAAAGGGAGTAGTGACCAAATTTTGTTGAATTGAATCCGTGATGCAAAAAGTCGTAATATCATTAAAGTAGATACATACAGCTGCGTTGTTGAAAGCAACTGGATGGAAACAGTTGAGTGTTCCATCGGTAATAATAAGAAGAAGGAAAGAGTGGCTTAAAGAAAGTACTCTAGACAAACAAACCCTCCAAAAGATCAAAAATGGTTTCGTTACCAGAAACAAAATCGTTGTTTACCAAGTTACATAAGACATATTGATCACTGAATGTCTGAGTTAACTTAGCGAAGCCAGCAAGACACTCAATGTTTGCTCCAGTGGCTTTAACGGTGTCACTCTGGACGATTTTACCCCATTCATCGATCAATCGGTAAGCTTCATCTTTCCAAGCCAAGAAGGAGACCTTCTCTACAATTGTTGGCTGAAGAATCTCCTCACCGGGGAAAACTCCCCAAGTAACGGCATTGATATCTTCATCGTTAGTATTGGTGCTCAAGTCACCGTTCTTGTTTACAGCGTAGTAAGTCAAGATCTTCAGAGAATCACTGGTGGCGGCGTGGTTAAACTCGTCAATCAGCTGTAATAACTTAGGGATGAAGTCCTGGTGACAGAAGAACTCCAAATATTGTTTTTGATACACATAACCTACCTTTGGTCCCCATCCGTATACTGGGTCAGCAGATTTCACGGCATTAAGAGCTGGCTGGGAGTTCATGGTAACGAGACCCTTTTCGTTTAACTTGACGAGTTGGTCAGCAATAACCTTAGATTCTTCACCAAGAGGACCATCTGACCAGGGTAAAGATCCGATTTCACCTTTGATGTACTTAACAATGATCAGAGCCAAGTCTTGTACCGACTGAGGACAACCCCACAAATCGTAGGCCTTTTTAGGGGACTGTCTTAACAAGTCGGTGGCTGAGAGATCAATGTCACCAAAGGCAGGGGATCTGGAGTCACCCCATCTTCCATTAGGGAACTCATCCCAGCAAGAAGTCCTCAGAACGTATGAATGCTTTCTGTTTTGCCAGAAAATAGGACGCACGGTTTCATTAGTTCTTTGAGGATGAAGCGATTTTCTCCACGGAAGGATTGATCCACCAATAACCTCGTGGCTCTTTGCAATCTCAATCAAGTTCAAGTTCTCCAAGATCATGACCGTGGCTCTTTCTAAGTTCATGGTGTAGAAATGAAGATGATTTACGTATTTAGAGTCTAAAAGCTTTCTACACATATCAGAGACAAGTTGGGTACCCCGTTCTCTGACCAAATAATCATCGTCTTTGACCGGTTCTAAAACATCTAAGAAATGTTGTGGAATGGCTATTTGTGACCATTTGGCTCTTCTAATGAAAGCCGCGTAGGTGGAAATAGGCATGATTCCTGGAATGATTGGAATGTCTACACCGATTTTTCTGATCTGAGAGCACCAGGAGATAAAATTATCTACATCGTAGAACATCTGAGTGATGATGAAGTCAGCACCAGCATCACATTTCTCTTTCAAGTACTGTAAGAGCTTTTCTTGATCGTCTTCATCTGGGTGTCCTTCAGGGTATGCAGCAACACCAATGTTGAAGTAATCACCGTAATTTTTCCGAATATACTTGATCAAATCAAGGGCATACTTAAAATCACCCGTGGATTCACTCCCATCGATCGGTGGGTCTCCTCGAAGTGCCAAAATATTCTGACATCCTGACTTATAGGCCTGTTCTAAAGCTTCATCAATAAGAGACACTGGCATGTTTGTACAAGTCAAATGCATACAGGTTTCGAGGCCAAGGGCAGACTGTGATGTGTACACCATTTCGTTGGTCAAAGTCAGCGAACGACCGCCGGCATTCCAAGTGATATCGATGAAGACTGGGTTTAAATCGTACATTCTATCCATACGGTCGTATAAGTTTTGCACACCTTGGGAGGTCTTAGGAACAAAAAACTCGAAGGAAAAGGTTGCCAAAGGAGGCTTGGTACATGTATGTGCCTGCTGTAACTTCTCTGAGATCCTCATTGTCGTAGATGCTGAATTGAAGCTTAAAGATGGCAAAGAGAACCGTCAGATCGGGTGGAAAAATTCTTTGATCTACGATATTCGACTTTTCATGTGACTCAGATGGATATATGCAGGATGATTTAGGCCGGAGCCGGGGATGTGGGGAGGGCTTTCAATGGACAGATAAAGAGCAGGTTAGGAGAGGATTTATACTGTTGGATGCTTTTAAAGGTTAATCTAGTGTATGCGTTACCTATGAGAGGGTATGTTTGCCTTTTTTCCTTCTAAGACTATTCCTTTCTTGGGTTGTTTCGGTTTTC
Source organism: Kurtzmaniella quercitrusa (assembly GCA_030570095.1). Classification (NCBI taxonomy): domain Eukaryota; kingdom Fungi; phylum Ascomycota; class Pichiomycetes; order Serinales; family Debaryomycetaceae; genus Kurtzmaniella; species Kurtzmaniella quercitrusa. Next base: position 169,741 of record JAJLUZ010000011.1, on the reverse strand, counting down.
TCGACCACGTTTCTTCCTCATCTCGAAGAACAATACGTCCCGATTAGGAAATCTGTCTCCGATTCCGCTCGTTTAGCTTCAATGTAAACTTTTTTTTTTTTGGTTGCAGCGTCTATACATATCAACATTTTGATAGAGAAAGTCAATTATTACTACGGTAAGATGAATATCTAAGAGTAAGAGGCTCTAATTTGATAGAATGACAAGTAAGATAACTAAATAGAAAAAAAAACGAACCGTAATTATTGTCCCTTATAAATACTTTCTACGCTTTGAACTGGAAAATTTTCAGGCTACAGTTAATTGATGGATTTCTTACCCCAATATCAAGAATGATACCTTTAGATCAACATTGAATTATCCTATCAAGTGAGTGTTCTCAATTCCTTTTGCATTTCATAAATCCCTGTGTATACCTTCACAACTCATCGAACTCCCAATCTTCATCATCTGATTCTTCTTTCTTGTCGAGAACAACCTGCTGGTGGTCAGATTCCCTAATGCTATCAGCTACCTTTCGTGCTTCCACACTATCATACACTTTCCTTACTTCTTCGTCATAATCAACCCACTCTGATATACTTCTCTTAGCACGATCTAATTTGGGTTCCTTGGTTAGTGGATTATTACATAAATCAATGGTTCTTGCCCTAGATTTACTCTCTTCAGAGCACCATGTCTCACACCAGAGCCAGTCTTGACCAAGAGAATGAATAGGAATGATCCGTTGCAAGTTGTTGGGCAAATCTTGATCTAAATTAGAAAGTGAGGCCTTGTCAGATGAAAGCTTCTGATACGACGATCTAAGCCGATCTCCAGCTTTAATGCTTCGGAACTTCTGCAAATCGACAACGTACAACGCGCTGATATGGTACTTAAGCTCGTCTCCCAAGACCTTTTGCCAATATCCTTGCTTCCAGAATTGAAACCCTTCCATTCCTTCTCTGGTGTCACACATTGGAACGTATCCATATGGTGCATCTCCCAAATCCTCATTGACAAGGTCCATCATGTCAGTTCGAACCACTTGATCAGCGTCTACAAAGATAACTTTATCCAAATTTTGAGGGAATAAAGTATCTAAAAACAAGATCTTGTAACCCCAGATTTCCCTTTGCTTTTCACGTTGTTGACGGAGCCAATTGGGCCATTTGTAAGAAATGAATTCATATTCAAAATTATTCTTTTCTGCCAATTTCGGTAAGACATTTCTGAAGCTAGGCGATATGAATTGGTCCAATATCCAGAATTTGATCGTTTCTTTACTGTGTTTTCTAACTGAAGTCATCATGATACTCATGAATCTTTCATATAGATGTCCGCTAGCAATGGAAAAGATGTTAATTGAGGCCTGCGAGCCCTTGGCTTTGGTTTGGCTCTGGCGTTCTTCCTTAGGATTTGCAACACGCAAGTGAAGATCATAACCCCCTAAGCTAAACACAGCGACGTCGATCGACTGTTTGACAATAGTGTTAATGTCATACTGATACTTGGAAGCTGAAAGGATATCATAGTTTTCAGTTTGAGCCCTTAATCGCCACAAACCAGGGGTTGTCTGTAATTGAATGTACCCCAAAGAAGAAATGCTAATGGTATCAGTCAGAGACAGTTCATTGTAAACTGATTGGGCTTCAAGCGATAATTTTTCAGCTGCCAAACCAGTCTGGATGTCTTTAGCAAACCCTTCGACCAAAATACTTTTTAAATTATAGGTGGCTTTATAATTTTCGTCCCTGGTTAATTGCAAATTATCAAGATCAGTATCAACTGGCTCTTGCAGCAAATAAGTAATCCATCGCGTAGGTGTGTCAAGAGTTGTGGTGAACAAAGTGTTAAGCGGAATGCTATAGTACCCAGTCGTCAGTGAGTCAATTTGCCCTCGTTTGAAGGTTAATTTTGAGCTTGGAAAATTTCCATGATAAAGTCGTTTGATGTTAACTTCATCATTGGGGAGTAAGTTGGGCTGCAACAATATTTTGATATTCACAAAGGGTATGTCTTTGACGGATTCAAGAATAGAAACCAATTTCTGGGAGTACTCATCAATCGGATCAACAATAGCAAATATGTCGACCTTGCTAGAAGCCGAATTTATAATAGAAATCAGATTGTCAGTGTTCATACTCGAAAAGTCAAATCTACCCACATCCTGGGTAAATAATGTAGCTTCATTATAAAAACTAGTGAAAATAGTCGAGGAAAGCAAATCGAACCAACCAGAGAAGTCCAAATTTGAATCATCATCATAATATTCAGAAACCTGTCCTCTGAATATATTAGGATAAGATTTGACTATTTCTTCTAGTACATCGGTACGTTGTATCTTTTCAAATTCCACAAGATCGTTTAGTTCATTCTCTGAAAGAGTGTTTTTCGTTAATCGAACATACCTTGAGTTCATAAGAATATATGAGTGGGACAGTGGAAGATTGTTTCTTTCCAATAAACGTAAGACTTCAGGGTTGCGTTCTGATGATTCAATTAGAGCCGGATAATCGGCAATTAAGTTATCAATATCAATTTCTCTCAAGTTGCCAACATCAAATTGCTTGGTAAATGATTTGGCAATGTGTCTCAGCCCGGTGTCAATGACTCTAAATTGAATTTTGGGCGTCTTCCGGATCAATTTAATCAATTGAATAAAGTGTTCACTTGTAATTGGATGAGATAAATCACCTATTAACCAAAATGTTGATGGAAGCTCGCCCTTTGTAGCAGTATATTCTTCAGATGCAAACAAAATAGACAGATCAAGTAACTCCTTATCAATTTTCATAAATTTTAAACCCGACATCTCCTTTGGAATAATTCGTAGATTTCTGGTGCTTTTGGCGTTTTTGTAGAGGACGTCACTAAGAGAGCTTTTGATCCCTTCATTCGCCACATGATATTGAAGTAAATGAACATCCTGTGATAGTTGCTTACCCAAAGATTCTTTCCATGTTGGAGAAGACAATTCATAGATAACTCCATTGACAATAATCGATGGATCCAAAATAGAGAATGCAGAACAGGTGTCAGAGTTGGGTAAAGATACTACTTGACCTTCAGGTATTTCGATCTTTTCAATAAGTGACAGGACTTCTTCTTCAGTCTTCGCATTCAAGTATTTATACAAGAAGCCCATAACCTCTTGAAGAGAAGATTCTTGGGCAAGAAAGTAGAAAATTTCTATCAAATCTTCCTCAAAATCTGAAGTAGGTGGTAATGGGAGCAACCCAATACGTTGAGGTAAACCTTTGTCAAGAATTATTTTAGATAGAGTGAAGAATGTCTCCAATTGAGTTCTTTCTGCTATGTTTACAGAGAGAACAACATCATGGATATTCTCTTTGAAAGATGGAATCTGGCCAGGTTTGAGATTCTTGGTCTCTTCAACATAAGCCTTGTGGGCATCAGTGGTCATGTCGGCATAAACTTCATCCTTTTCCAAGTCATTGAAATAGATCACACCACCACTCTGTTGACCAGTTGGAAGACCAGGGACGAAATGATGATGATGTAACTTAAATCGGTTTTCATTTTGACCACCCATCATTGAGTTACCTCTGTAGAAGCTAGCTTGTTTGACGGCAGATAACAAGGCAAACTTGGTGATAATTGTTTTAGCTTCCAAGATACTCATTCCTAATGCCACTAACTCTTCAACAAGAATCTTTTCACGTTTGATCTTCTCCACTAGCAGAAACACATCCAATTCAAGGGCATTAAGCAGAGCTCCGTTGAAGTACAACCCTATAGAGTCCTTGGAGAGACCCAATTTCTCGTTAGCCTTCATCCCTATCCTAAAATTTCTTTGATTAGAGTGAAATTCATTCACTTCCGATGCTTTCACTGGGAATTCTTGAAGAATAGATTTGAATGTATCGAATTGAATCTCTGGGGTTAGAGATTTGATGTAGGAGCCTAATTTGATGCCCAAATCTGGAATCGATTCCGATCGAACGGCTTTTATTGGAGATCTTGTATCTGATTTCGTATCAGAAGAAGTTCTATCATCAATTACCATGTAGTCTGTTCTTTTCAAGGTATTATCCACACCATAACCAGGAAGAGTCTCTGGTTCCGAGGTAGTTGATGGAATATACCGCCAGATAAATCTCAATTTACCCATCTCTGCGGCAAGTACCATATTCTTTAACATTCTACGGAAGAAAGAGGAATTCCAATCACCATAAAGGGTCAAAATTGGAGCATCAGGGGAGTCACCTATAATTCTATCAAACGGTTGGAGATCGCTTGGAGATACCTGTTTCTTTCCGAGTTGAAGAGCAAATATCTCATCAGGAGAGCAGTAAATCTTATCGTTATATAATAACCATGCTTCAGGTTCCATGTCTTTATCTAAAACGGAATTTCCAAACGAGTCAGTGGCACAAGTTTTATGTAATCTAGCATGGTATTTTGGGGCTACGGAAGATGTATAAAATTGATAATGGGATTGAATTCTGGGAGAATGGACTTTATAGAGGGTATCAAATTGAATTAGAGACCAACTATCATCATCAAATATCAGCTGACTAACGTTGTGGATTATTTCGTCATTCAATTCACCGTCCTGATCGAATTCTTCAAGATCTACTAAATGTTGCAAGGCTGAAAAAAGTTTGGTTGGATGAGCTGCAATGCTTTCCAAGAGATTCAAGGCAAAGGAGGTGCTGTTCCAAGGAGCATGTAGCAGTATATCCAATTGGGCACACGAGATACCAATGGCTAAGAAAGTCCAGACATATACAATGCATTGGAACGGCCTCATGTTGGATGAATCAGAGACGAGTTACCGTTGTCTGGATGAAAATTTAGGGTGGAATTTTGTGGAGTTGCGAAGAAAAAAGGCTCACTAAATGTTCATAGCCGTGGTTGAATTATGAGTAGCGACTGCTTGTGAAGCAAGGGGATAATTGAAGGACATTGATGATGTTAACAGCAAATTTATGGGTGGTGGGCTACTTGTATGACACAGCATGTATTTTTCATCGTATTTTTAAGGTATTCATGAAGCATATTTGTGGTATTTGTATATCGTATTTGGTTACTCTACCATGGGTTTTTTACCGTTTGACTCAATTTTATCGCTATTTCTCATATGTTTATCGCTATTTCTCATATTATTATCGCTATTTTTCATATCTTTAGCACTATTTCTTATCTTCTCATCACTATTTCTTATATTTTTATCGCTATCTCACGCTAACTTTTACATTTTATTACTATTTGTCACTAATTTCTTCTAGGGACGAGATGAGCACCTTATAACAGAACATCCCGTATTAAGCAAGCTACTAAGATCACACAGCCTTACAAATACATCGAGGTCCTTCTAAAACTATATAAAGTATCTCTCACCCCCCATTGACCTTTGAAAGAGCCTGGAAAGTCTCCAAGTACCCCTATACCATCTCCCTTCCCCACCTCTTCTCTTTTAAATATCGCTCCCCATTTCACAATCGCGACTTGTTTTGTTGATATAGAACGTAACAAACCTACCTACCATTCTCTTTCATGCTGTCACCCAACATCTTTGCCCAGTCTGGCAGTGAGCTGGAGCAGGTCTCCTTCCATGGGTCAGGATTACGAAACCAATACCTTCCCAGCTCAGATGAAAGCATGGACGAAATCAATGATCAAAAACAACCGGCCGGTGATTTTAATACCTACGAAGATGACCTTCCTAAATTGTACTTACTGTCAGACGAGGACAACAGTGCCAAGCTTAACTTCACCCTTGATAGTGATTTTGACGACGATTATGATGATATCGATAATGATAACGACGACGACAATGCCTCTGACCAAGATGAAAGGGGTGTGTTTCATAGTGCTTTACGGGAAGCAGCCAATTTCAAAAGGAAACCTCGGAACAAAACCTCTAAATCTGGCTATTTGAAGAGGAAGATGCGTAGAACCAGGAATGATGACCCAGAGATTCACCATTTGCTTGCTCTAGGTAACAAGGCTTATGTAGAACAGGAGTTCGAAAAGGCGATAGGCTTGTTCCAAGAGGTCATTGAAAAGGATCCCAAAAATTTTGCTGCTTATAAGACTTTGGGGGAAATACATAGAGAGCATGGCGATATAAAGAAGTGCTGTGGCTTGTGGATGATGGCTGCAATGAATAATCCAACCGACGTAGAACTATGGGTCACTGTTGCCCAGTTGTCTGCTGAATTGAATCTTACCAGTCAGGCTATTGAATGTTATACCAAGGCCATAAGTTATAATAGTAAAAAGGATTATAAATCGGTTATAGAAAGGGCGAAACTATACAAACTTCAACAGAGATATGGACGGGCTTTAGAAGGGTTCCAAAAGGTACTCGTGGCGTATCCTACCAATGCCAGCATTCTAAAAGAACTTGCTAGTGTTTATGTTGAACAAAAGCGATTTAATGATGCTATCAACTTGTATATGGATGTTCTTCATAAGAACATGAGTGGGCTGGATGATGCCTCCACGGTGCCCCGTTTTACTTGGTCAGAATTGAACATCCTTCTTGAGTTATGTCTTACTCAACATCTGTACAATTTGGGGATTCAAGTGCTAAAGCTTCTGGCCCGATGGATCCAAGACAGAGAGTCCGAGAAATGGTGGGATGATAATGATGATGATGCAGAGTTTGATGACCGTCGAGCTGCAGTATTAGCCTCTCTTCCGTACTCTCTACAGGTCGAAGCCCGTAACAAACCCCATAATGTTCCTATAGACATCCAGTATAAACTAGGAGCTCTTAGACTCGGACTCAATCAAAGGGACGAGGCCATGATTCACTTCAATGCCTTAAGAAAGGAGGAAAATGTCCAAGACCTATTCTGGGACGCCGGGGTCTTGTTAGAGTCTAAGGGGTTTTACAACGAAGCCTTGCAATTTCTTGAACAATTTAACAACCCCGATATCCAATTAGATGAAGAGGCAGAGCAGCAATTGATCCCACTTTTGGGTAAATGTTATCAAGAAGTAGGCAACTATACCAAGGCTATGGAATGTTTTAGACGGGTTTCTAAATGGAACCCAGACGATAAAGAGAATAGATTAGCGTTGGCTGAAGTTCTTTATCATTTGGGCGACCGAGAGTCTTCCAAAGATATACTTAATGCCATTTCTGCAGTGGAAATTCACTCCCAGATTCCTGAAAACCATCCCAATGTACCAGAAGATGAGTCGGATGACACCAGAGAGGACGCCATCATTCAAAATCGATGGAAGGCTAAGAAAGTCAACAAATTAACCCCACAGGAAAAGGAAACTATGGAAAACTTGGCCAAACGGAAAGTGTTGGAGAAGTATCATCGGATGCAACGACTTGAGCTGGCAATGTTACAAGGAGATAACCTTGCTACCTCAGCGTGGATACAATTAGCTTCCCAATTAGTAGATATGTTCACCAATGTTCGAAGCTTTTTTCCCAAGGATAAGAACCGTGAGTTCAATGGCAAGGCAGTCTATTGGCGTAAAAACATGGACTTTGATGAAAGATTAGCCCACATTCATAACTTACACGAGGGAATTAGTACTGATGAGTTACTCACTAGACTGGTGGTCCAATCTATGGACGAATATAGAGGGTTAAGTTTTGATACTTGGTTCTACATTTTTATGCAATATGGGTTGTGTCTAGCAGCATATGAAAGGAACCTCGACTCCGCTATTTCTGTGGTCAATACTGCCTCTGAAGCGAGTGTTTTCATCCAGAAGAAACCCAAGGAAATGTTTTTACGTTTGATCCAGTTGAAGTTTGGTATTGCTTCCATGGAAATCAATGGAGCAGTGATGACGTATATTCGGTACTTTTTAACTACCAACCAGTTCTCCCCCTTCGTATACAAGTTCTTTATGTGTTGCTTCCCTTCGGGGATTGAAGCCTGGGAGACGTTTTCTAATTATAACCACCAGAAATTCTTCTTACGTCAATTGAAGGCCTTTGATTCAATTCAACAAGGGAAATCCAACTATATAACTGGTATGGCCACCATTGTAGCAGACACGGAGAACGTGATCTCCAGAAAGGAACACGCGGAGCTACTTTACGTATATGCTAATCTTCTAGGGGGCAGTAGAAGTTATGTCTCACTGATTGTGTACTTAAATAGAGCCTACAAATATTACAATAAGGATCCGATGATCTGTCTTGTGTTGGGATTGGCTCATGTTCATAGGTCTATGCAGAGATTGAGTGCCAACAGACATCTTCAATTGCTACAGGGGGTCAGTTATATCCTAGAGTATGGCAAGCTTAGAGCATCACAACTGCTGGACCCTTACCATTCGCAAGAGGTGGATTATAACATGGGTCGACTCTTCCATATGCTTGGTTTGACTACTCTAGCGGTCCAGAGCTACAAGAAAGTACTTTCCTACTCAGTTGATGACCCAGATTACGATCTCCTGATTGACGCTGCATACAACCTCTCTCTAATCTATAACATTAACGGTAACGGCCATTTAGCTAGGCTCTTAACTCAGAGGTACCTAGTGATATGACCTGTATATAAACATCATCAACCCCGATTCGAAAGAATATAATAAAATAAATTTTGATGATTGAAAAATCACCGAAAGGGTTCTACAATTGTCGGTTTATTGTAAGTTCTATTGAGGTTTTGATAGCTTAGTTATGGTTCGTTTGAAGCAAAGATACATTTTGTTTGATATACTTACTCCACCATCCACTGTAGAGGCTTCCTCCCCCGAGGATGCCCTTGTTGGCCTTTGTCAGGCATCATCAGCATCGATCACTCCGAAGCTTATATCTCAGGTGGTTAGGAAACAAATTCAGGATACTTACGGCGACTTTGGTCTGGGGATGACCGGAATGCTGGTGGCGGTGAAATATTTCAACAATAGGACCTCTTTAGGAATCATAAGGTGCTCAAGACTGTCATTTCCACTAGTCATGGCGTCATTAACCCTTACTGAAACAATCGCTGACCTGCCAGTGCTTATAAGATGTGTCCATGTTAGTGGGACAATAAAAAAATGTGAAGATTTTGCAATTCAGAAGAATAAAGCGATAATTGCAGCTCTATCTACAAGGGCTAAACGGACAAATACCAAGTATGATAGAGTGATAGATGATTTTAAACAAGAAGCTACTGGAGTGCTCTTGAATATAGATGATGAGGAGGAGTGATTTGAGAAGTGGAGGAAACTTGTAATGGTTGAAATATATGGATGGCCATAGTTGTACTATAGATGTACTATAAGAGTACTGAAGTTGTACCACAGATATACCAAGGATGCTACCGAACAGTCTGCTATCTGTAGATATCTGTTAATGTCTGCTGATATCTGTTAATCTTTGTTGAACAATATCTAACTACGTAACAGTATTTATTTAACATGCCTTGGGCTCATATTTACCCACTTGAAACATACTTAATGCATAACGAATCAAATCATTTGTATCACACAGTATCATCTTGATATTTCAGACTTTCATAAAGTGTTCTTGACTATTACTAACTGATGTTTACATCTTCAACATCCCATAGTACATCTTTCTGAATTCTTCCAACTCATCCGTCATATCCTTGAAGTCATCAGTATATCCGAAAACAATATTTAGACCTCCCTTCGGTGTACTGATCAATGAAATATCAAAGTGACACGCAAGTCCATTGGACTGACTGAAATACATCTCTTCTGCCTCCCAATCACCACTAAATACTTTCTTAAGCCCTAAATTCGATACATCGAACGTCAGTCTGGAGTGTTTGCCAAATTTAGACTTCATGTAGTTGTTGACGTCCACCATTTCTATTAAACTGACCTTCTTCGTACATTCTCCGCTTGAAACCGTATCAACTACTTCATCATTGAGCTTCTTCATGAATGGAATCATCCCAGGGAAAGTCGAAGGTAATTTGGGTAGACTAACTGTCACTCCCCCTACAACGAGACCATACTTAGGTTCAGGTCCATTGATGTATCTTCTACCATTGACGGCAATGATAGTCAGAGTGGAATAACTCGGGGAAGGGTTGGCTTTATCCATGATTGTTTCTTGGAGACTAGCAAGAGCAGCTACAATCAGATAAGCGTTCAAAGTGACTCCATTAGCCTTACAATGTTGAATTGTGGATTTCAATTCAGGAGGGTCCAAGTGGAACAATTGAAAATGTGTCACTGGTCTACCCTCTTTTAGAGGTTTGTACTGGAATTGGGGTAAGTAGGCAGTTCGGGCATCCCAAAACGAATAAATATACGAGGCCAAAGACTTGAGCCACGAGGGTAATACCTCCTTTGCAAGAGCCATGACTTTCTCCAAGAGACTGGAGTTGTATACGGCTAAAGTAGCTTCATCAGAGCTGAATACTTCGGGGCTTTCCAGTTGAAAAATGACCTTTTTGAACGGGGCATCGGGAGAAACTTTGGCTAATTCTTCGACGAGATCCTGATGAAAGTTGGCCCCTGAAGTGCCATCGAAAAATGAATGGTCAAAAAGAGCTGTGATGTATTGTATTGGACGTTCACCATCTTTTTGAGCCACCTCATGAACCACAACACGCCACATGGGAAGAGAATTATTAACTGGACAAGTGATGCTGTCTAAATTAAAGAGTGCAGCTTCATCAAAGGCCGGGACTTGCTTAAACAGGACGACATCATCAAAATTGATCGACTTGATGGCTCGAACGACATATGCATTGGGGTCCTTTATCAGAGGAGAGGTGGCGTAGAAGCTGGTAACAAAGACAGGGTTCTTGGTGACAACAGCAGATATAGCTTGAGAAAGCATCAGTTTCAGCACGTAGTGATTGAATCGAGATGTAACATTGAAGTTGGTGTAATACAGATTGACATTTCGGACGATTTGGTACTTTTCAAAGAAGTTGGGGGGTCTTTCCATGGCGAACGAATGTAAAGGATACTACAAAAAGGGCGTTAGGATGAGTCAACAGAATGAAACTTTAGAATGGAGTCATATCGGGTGGTTGAGTCGAGGGGCCTGCAGATTGTCGGGATCGAGTCTGGGTTATGATAAGGGAAGACAAGAGACTTTGGAAAGCTGGTGGTGGTCTTATGTATCAAAAAGTAGCTAGTGACAGCTGGTCTTTACAGGGGTTCTTAAATTGAATACAAGTGTCCGGGATAAATTCCAATCAACACATGAAATTATCTAGGGTGAAGTAGAATTGGCCAAGTAGTACAGGCGAAGCAGTGCTTCCAAATTGGTACAGACAAAACAATTGAGGAATCAGAACAATACAAGTAGAAGTTCCTATAGGAGTTCAACTTACCTGGAGTAACGAAGAGGGAGAAAGAGAGAAGGGGGTGATGCGTGCAATAGAAGGAACCCAGTAGAAATTTGGTTGTAAAAAGATCCAGGTCATGAGTACCGGTCGATCTCGGATCGCACTACAGATTCAGTGAAGAGGGGCGCCACCGCTAGTACCATCCCAGCCCTTATATTTTCAGTACCTGATTTGGTCCAGAGACAGACAAATGCAATGCGACAGTGCTGCAGGTGCAGAATACCTTGGTTCGCGTAGGGCATTTCATTTGCCCTCTGCGGCGTGCAGCGGCTAACCAACAAACTGCCACTACGCTGCTAATTATTTGTAGATCAACAGTCCGGCTTCCCGATACTCCTGGGGTTGCTAAAAGGCTACTCCTCGATCACCTATAAACTTTAAATCTGCGGCTTATTGCCTGCAAGCAACCCTACTAGTGGTAGCTTAAAATATCGTCCCACTATCAAATATCGCAAACTTCTTCGCAACCTTGTATGGTCCTGTGGTTGTTTACTTCTCGATACGGAATTAGTTTCCGAAAAATTCGGAGATCGCCGAAATTGTGCATGTAGGTCGATTTGCGTTGATTGCAGGAGCAAAACGTGTATTCGTTTACCCTGTAGGACATCTAAAGGGCTAGAGATGAGATCTCGATACTAGAATATCCTGAAAAGTCCCTGCTCACTAATTCTGGATTTCAATGGTTCTATTACTGAACCGACTCCCTGCTCACTCTACAGCCCTAGATTCCTACCTCTTCCTCCCCGCGGCACCCCGTTTTTTATTTCTTCTGCTATCAGTTGCGGCCTGCATATTACGTCATGCGACATTAACAACATTGCGGTATCTATGATTGCGGCAATGCGACAGACGATAAAAATGGCAACTAATTTGATCAGTATAAATGGTAAAAAATTCCTGCTGTTGATCTACAATTAGCCACTAGCTGATAATTTGCATTAGAATATGTCGTCCTTGAACGCACAATACCTCACATACTTGGCCAAGTACCCGTTGTTGACAAAGTCGGTCACTGCTGGAGTGTTAGCCGCCCTCAACGAAACAATAGCCTCTGCTATCGCCGGAGATGCCAAGGGGAACAGATTAGGGCGCATTTTCAACAAAAAGGTGTTGATCATGGTATTTTACGGAGCATGTCTTCTTACTCCAACCCTGCACCACCTTTATGCAACCCTTAATAAAGTATACCGGGGCCCACTCTCATGGAAGCTCAAAGTTGCTCAAATGGTTACATCCCTTTCCACTATCACCCCAATATTGCTGGCAATGTTCACCCTGTGGATCTCTTTAGTAAATGGTTACCATTTACCCACAAATAAATCTCTCGGTGAGATGTCTGTTTCCGACATCAAGCAAGAACTCGTTAAGGTGAAGAACACCATTGCGTCTGGTTTACGCAAGAATTACTGGGGTGTAGTCAAATCCTCAGTGCTTACCTCAGTATGCGTGTTGACCATTGCACAAAATTTCATTAAGCCTGAATTATGGGTTGTTTTCTTTAACGTTGTGTACTTCTTCTTGGGTACTGCTCAAAACACATCAATGAAGATTAGATCGAAGGAAAGAGAGAATCTTCTTCTTAATAAGAGACAGGGGTTAGAGGAACAGGATGCTGTCAAGCAGGAATAGGAGTACTACTAGATAATATATGTATAACAGCGATACTGTAGATGGATGGAGAAATAAACACGGAAAAGAAAGGTTTGCTTAAGGCCGATGTATAACTTGATCGAAGTTTGGATGTGGAACGTGATGAACAGCGGTATTGAGCATTTTGATGAGATAGATGTTTGAGTGAATTAAGGAAATGTTTTTAGGAGATGTTTACGGTGATGCTTTCTCTCGAATATGGATAACACAATACATTCAAATCGTCAGTATATCAGATTAAACACCTACTTCCATGTTCTATTTTAGTTTCCAAGTTTTAAGGATTTCGGTCGATTAGTTTTACAATTAAGCTTTGTGGGACTTTTTGTTGCTCGCGTGGTACTAATTTTCTAAGCATTTTTATATCATTTGCCCCTGCGAACATTATTATTAAGGGCAATTCCATAATTAACGAGCCAATTTTAATGGTTAACGAAGCAGATCAAGTTGACCATTGGTAGATTATAAGAGATACTGAGTATTGCCAATTTGAAATCTAGACTCGCCTCTGAACATCTCTTACTACATCGTTAATTACAGCAATGTTCCCCCGCCGGATATCACTCGGACATTGCTGATCCTGCACGCTCAGCGGGTCCTAAAGCCTCTAATACATCCACTACATAATACCAGCTGTAGCATCGACAACTTCTTCACCCCGCATCTTCAGCAAATACTTTCTATGCTTTCACTTCAAACTGCAAAGAAACAATTGGCAAAGTTCGCAACTTTCCAAAATCATCACTTCCGGACCATGATTACAGCACACGCAGCCGTTTTTTCCACTCACGGTGAACCGGCCGATGCCTTATACACCCACAAGTATGAAATTGATGATGAAAATGTACCATCCAAGTCTATCATACTTAAGACAATTGCCTCTCCGGTAAATCCTTCGGATATCAACCAGATCCAAGGTACTTATCCTTCACAACCAAAGAAAACTACCGCTTTGGGAACTTCGGAACCGGCTGCAGTGGCCGGTAATGAAGGTTTATTTGAAGTCATTGCTGTTGGTGATCAGGTAAATGAATTTCTGGTGGGAGACTGGTGTGTTCCAACTACGGTTAACTTTGGAACTTGGAGAACACATGCTGTAGCTGAAGAACATGAGTTTACCAAACTTCCAAATCCGGCCCAATCAAAAAAATCCGGCGCTAAAAAGCCATTATCGATTAATGAAGGGGCCACTATCAATGTAAACCCTCCAACTGCTTATCTTTTGTTGACCCGTTACGCCAAATTGACCCCTGGAAAGGATTGGTTTATCCAAAATGGTGGCAATTCAGCGGTAGGGAAATATGCCTCCCAAATTGGTAAAATCTTGGGCTACAATTCACTTTCGGTGGTCAGAGATAGAGACAATTTGGATGAATTGGTTACTGAATTGAAAGAAGAGAATGGAGCTACTGAAGTGATCACTGAGGAGCAAAACTCAAGTAGAGAATTTGCTGGAGAGGTCAAAAATTGGGTCAAAGAAACCGGTGGAGAAATCAAGTTAGCCCTCAATTGTGTAGGAGGTAAAAATTCGACTGCTGTAGCAAGAAAATTGGCTCCAAATGGTATTATGTTGACCTATGGGGGTATGTCTATGCAACCAGTAATTATTCCCACCTCCCTTCATATTTTTAAGAATATTACCTCTGCAGGGTTTTGGGTCACCGAATTGTTTAAAAATGATCCGGAATTAAAGGTTAAGGTTACTAATCAAATTGTTGAATGGTATCAAAGTGGTCAACTTAAGGTTGCACCTTCTATTGAGTCGAAATTTGATGGGTCAGATCTTGCCAAATTTTATAGTGACGCAGTGGTTAATTCGAAGAAGGGGAAACAATTAGTAGTTTATGAATAAAGAAATATTTCAAGTACATGCCATATATTTAGAAAGAATGAAGAAAGTTATATGCTAAGTACATATTAGATAAGTAGATTCATGTAGATGGATATCGAGCTTATTGTTAAGAGCTGTTCTCCCAATCAAGTCCTAATTCCATTTATAACCAATCTGAAACTTCCCAATCAGGCATGAGAACGGCCAGCCGGAACTCTGCAAGAGAAGCAAAGAGATACGTGGAACACATTTCCACCAGAAAATATCTCCTTTCTCCACAATAAACGTATCCGTACTTTACAACGTTATCTATATTGTTATCTTCATCGATACATGCATAACAAACCAAATTTTCTAAGATAGGGCTCTCTCTTCATCCCTTAGCTACTTCAGGAAGTCCGTGTGCTGATATGAACAAACCAAATTATCCTATTTAAGAAAAAACTCCTCCAGAAGAAAGGAACACACCAAGACATGTACAATAATGCAATAGCTACAGTTTCACCGACGGCTGGTAGCTGTTATAAATTTTGGCGATCTTCTGCAGCTCCGATGGGTGTTCACAGGCTTCCGATTCTAGAATGAAAATTTATCCAGCCGAAATCAACCAATTCCAATGCAGCAGATGCCAAGTGACTTCTTCTACCTAGTTACGAAATAAATAACAATTCTAAAATGACGACAGTAACACCACATGGAAGCCTCGACTACGCTATCAACCAAAGCTCTTGAGCCAATACCGCCTGTGATCCACAAGATATTCTGATCCAATGAGGTGATACTTCGGGCCGCGGCCGGCAAGGCTCAAATGCCGAGAGAAGGCAAAGTCATCGACAATACCACTACAATAACTAAAAGATTGGAGAAAACCATTCTATTGGAGAAATTATACAATCATGGCTAGCAGAACCTACGGACCGTCCTTTAACCTCGTTTTTCTCCATATGTTTAATGCTTGTAACCAACTTTCCTTTTCTCTGCATCACGCTATGCCTTGCCTTGGGAAAACTCGGTTCGGAAATTGCCGAACGAAACGGCTCGACGGTTCCATCACTGGGAAAGTCTTAAATCAATTCCCATTTATAGTGAGCTTCCAGTAGGCAAGAGGAGATAGATGTGCCATAGCTACCGTTGATGTTTGCCATGTATTATTCACAAATATACATACTACATGACATCACCGGTTTCCAATCAATAATCTTCTACATTCGTATCACTCTCTACCCCAAGTTAGACTCCAATTACCCCGGTATGAACTATGCAAACCAGGCTTGACTCATCTCAAAAGAACAATTAAACTTAAACCTAATTTCATAATATTACCCGATCTGGCCCGCCGGTTTTCATTGGTGAAGAGCATATCGGCGGCATTTTCACTAATTTTTTGCATCTGACACTCGTCGAAGGAAGAAGAAAGGTGATATTTTTTGATCCCATATAATTCATTATCATATAAGGTACATCAAATCCTTCCTAAATCAATCTAAACTAGATTTTGTGGTGAGGGCAAGTTAATTAAACTTATCTCTTCGAAAGATAAGAAGACATTAAAAAAAATTGTCGATAAGCGTCCCAACGCACAAAGTCGGCATCAGATCAAATTTACACCGGAAACGAATAAATTTTTACCACCAACTCCGAGGTAATAATAGTATCACTAAAGATTAGAGGAAGATAGACAAATCTACTCGGTTTGAATACGAATACATCTTGATAGAGAATTTACAAGCTCTCAGGAAAAGTAATTATCCCGGTAAATTTTACATATCGGGTCTTGTTCTCTATTCCGACCATAAAAGACTTTTAACAAGATGTCCAGAGCTATTGCCTCGTCAAGCGTTTTGCTCGAAGATACCGTTGTTCCTGCCACCATCATCTACTCAGTTGAATCAGGAAAGATTATTTGCATAGTCAAAGAAGTCATTTCACACGATGATCCTATTTTGAAGCTTTACGACGTTGATCCCTCGGATTTGAAAGATGTCTCCCCTCATGTGATCATGCCCGGAATTGTTGATGCTCATGTTCATTTGAATGAACCGGGTAGAACTGAGTGGGAAGGGTTTGCTACCGGAACTCAAGCAGCTGCTTCCGGGGGTGTTACCACCGTCATCGATATGCCTTTGAACGCTATTCCACCCACTACTACCATTCCGAACTTTCAGTGTAAGATTAACGCAGCCAAGGGCCAAACTTGGGTTGATGTTGGGTTCTGGGGTGGTATGGTTCCAACAAATTTGGACGATTTAAGACCTTTGATCGCTATGGGTGTTCGTGGATTTAAGGGATTTTTGATTGATTCCGGGGTTGATGAATTTCCGGCCATAGATTCTCCATATATTTTGAAGGCCATGAAAAAAGTAAAAGACTTACCAACATTGTTAATGTTCCACGCTGAAATGCAACCAAGAACTGATAATCATCACGCTGTTTCAGTGGAGGCTATTGGTAACAAAACCCCTAAATTGGTTTATCATGAACATGCCAAATTCTCCTTGGAAATCGATGACGAAAGTGGTGATAGTAGTGACGACAATTCTAGACACATTGATGAAGTTTACCGGGAAAATCATTTGCACAATACCGAGGTTTATGAAGTAAATAATCAGCGAGTGGTCGAAATTAGTAATGATATCGAAGCCATCGATTTAGGAATGTCTGCTTCGTTCATCAACAGAGCCCCAAGACCAGTGATTGACCTTCTTCATCGTCATGGCCCTCATGAAGGTGAACATGATCATTGTACTCTCCCTCATAACCATGCTGGATCTATGAATCATGAAGTTCTTAGTGATCTTCAAGCTAAAGCTTTATCAAAATCACCATTTTTAGCAGCCGTTGAACCAAAGACCGGAAGATTCGCAAATTTGGCTAATAAAAGAAAACCGGGGGCAGAATCTCCATTTTTAAAAGCTTTGGAGTTAGAACAGAAAAATGTAGAGATGACCTACTCTCCATTACTTATTGCCCAACATGAAGATGAGTCTTTAAAGAATATTGATCCAACTCTGTACGCCTCATTTTTAGCTTCTAGACCCGACAATTTTGAAACCACTGCCATTGCAGAGATCATTAATTGTTCCACCCAGTACCCCACGGTACCCCTTCATATTGTACACTTGGCTACTCATGAAGCAGTTCCTTTAATTAGAGCAGCTAAAGCACAAAATTTGCCTATTTCGGCTGAAACTTGTTTCCATTATTTATCACTTACGGCAGAAAAAATCTCAAATTGTCTGACCCATTTCAAATGTTGCCCACCAATTCGTACTGATGATAATCGGAAATTGCTCTGGAAGGCATTGAGAAACAATATTATCACTACAGTTGTGTCTGATCATTCACCTTGTACTCCAGAATTGAAAGATTTGGAGAAGGGAGACTTTTTCTCTGCTTGGGGTGGTATTTCCTCGGTGGGATTCGGATTACCAATTTTATTTACCGAGGGTAAAAAATTGTCGCCCCCAGTATCATTTGCAGAAATATCAAAATGGTGCTCATGGAATACTGCTAAACAGGTTGGATTGTCACATTGTAAGGGTAAAATTAGAGTTGGATACGATGCCGATTTCCTTGTATTTGACCCCAATGTGACTTATGTGGTTGCTAATCAAAAGACCTTCTTTAAAAACAAACTCACT
Organism: Kurtzmaniella quercitrusa; assembly: GCA_030570095.1. NCBI lineage: Eukaryota > Fungi > Ascomycota > Pichiomycetes > Serinales > Debaryomycetaceae > Kurtzmaniella > Kurtzmaniella quercitrusa. Next base: position 151,367 of record JAJLUZ010000011.1, on the reverse strand, counting down.
GCTTATAATGGGATGGAATTTACTGGTAGAGTTATCGAGACGCATGTTCGTGGTCAAAATGTGTTTACTTTTGGTAAGGGACATTCTGATATTCCTAAAGGTAAGCTTATTCTTGAACCACGGTTAATATAGTTATGAATATACATAGAATTACAAGAGGAAATAGACGGTAGTAGAGGGAGAAGAGACTGGAGAAAAGGAAGGGAAAGGGAGAAACGGAGGGATTATTGTAGAAAGGGGAGAAGAAAAATGAGACCAAAGAAGAAAGATACGTTGAAAGAGGAACAGATTAATAGTACAATGTATTAATAGAAGGAGGAATTACAGATTATTGCCGAAAAATTACCGAAGAAATATGAAATACTGAAGAAAACTGAAGAAGTACCGAGAGAACATGAGATACTCACGCCGAATATGAAGCACTACTCAACAAATACTGAAGAGATACAGAAGAATCACTAAAACATAATTAATTACTGACACTTTCATTTACAATTACCGCGAAATACTGAACAATTTTTGAGAATTACTGAACAAAAACGTCCAATACCGAACAAACACTAACAGATGACACGTTATTACGGATATCGACATACAGTTAGCTAAATTAATATCATCAGAAAATCCAACCAGCACATCACTGCAATACATCCGTCGCCTCTATCAATAATATTTTCTCTCTCTGTGTGTGTCTTTCTCCCTCTTCCTCTTCATCTCTTCTCTCTTTCATGCCGCCTCCCTTCCATTTTCATCTCAATCAACACCCACCATCAAAAGAAAATTGCAATGTATGGTTGCAAAATTCACCTCCGCACGACCCTCAAATTTTTCAGGCGACAAATAAAAAACCCACCAGGGCCAAAACGAAGTGATCTCCACATTTCAGAGGCAAACTCTGGATTTAAAAACATGTTACGTACTCAGACAGCTCGTGTGGGAGCATCTTCCTATCTCCGCTCAACTGTAGGCATCAGAAATTTCCACAATACCTTCATTCGAAGCAGCGAGGGCGCCCCGCAATCGCCGTTGAAAGTATTCTTTGACACTTTTAAAGCAGAAGTTAAAAAATCTGGAGAGTTAAAGGACAATATCAAGGCATTACAAGATGAAACGGGGAAAGTAGCTGACTCGGAGGCCTTCAGAAAAGCTAAAGAAGCCTTCGATACTGCCCAAAAAGGGTCTTCGGCAGCAGGAAAAATCGCCAAAAAGACTGCCGAAGCAGTTGGAGATGTTGCCGTCAAGGCTTGGGACTCTCCAGTGGGACAAGGAGTTCGAACTACAGTGAAGTATAGTGCAGATGTTGCTGATAAGGCATTTGAACCGGTAAGAAAGACCGAGATTTACAAGGGTATGTCCGAAGTCATCGATGACGGTTCTTCTACAGCTTATGGAGGATTCTTATCCAAGGAGAAAAGAGCCGCCTTAAGACAGAAAGAAATAGCAGAGAAGCTTAGAAAGGGACAATTCCTTAAGCCAGTCAAGGAAGACGAAGAAGCTGGTGGAGCCTTAGTGGCCACTGAACACAAAGCCACTGGACCTTCTACTTCTGAAAAATGGGAACAATTCAAATTAACCAACCCAGTTGGTAAAGGATTCGTATATTTGAAGGAGAAATGGGATGATTCAGAGAATGGTTTGATTTCTGTAGTTAGAACCATTATTGAAAAGATAACTGGGTTCTTCGCTGAAACTGAGCAAGCTAAAGTGATCAAGCAATTCAGATTAATGGACCCTCTGTTTAGATTAACTGCTTTCCAAAAGACTTTAACCAATTATATTGTCCCAGAATTATTGGATGCTTACATCAAAAACGATGAAAAGGTTTTGAAAGAATGGTTGAGTGAAGCTCCATTCAACGTCTGGCAGGCTAATAATAAGCAATTTGTGGAGAAGGGTTTATTCTCCGATGGACGTATTTTAGACATTAGAGGAGTAGAAGTCGTAACATGTAAGTTGTTACTGCCGAATGATGTTCCGGTGATAGTTGTTAGTTGTCGGGCTCAAGAGATCCATTTATTTAGAGACGCCAAAACTGGAGATGTAGCTGCAGGAACAAACGATAACATTCAGTTAAGTACTTATGCCATGGTGTTGACCCGTATCCCTGAGGAGTTTGATAATCAGACCACGGAAGGTTGGAAGGTGATTGAGTTTGCTCGTGGAGCTTCCAGGCCATTCCATTAGTTAGGTGCACATATAATCTGTAAATAAATGATGAGCATAGGAGGAGAGTAGAGAAGAATAGGAAAGGAAGGATGAGGAGATAAAAGATGAAGAGATGGAGATGAAGAGATGAAAAGATGCAGAGAGGAAGAGGTGAAGAGGTGAAGAGGTGAAGAGATGAAAAGATGAAGAGATGAAGAGGTGAAGAGATGAAAAGATGAAGAGATGAAAAGATGCAGAGAGGAAGAGATGAAGAGGTGAAGAAATGAATATTCAGGTTGATGTTGAAACAGTTTCATATTCGCAAGGTCTCACTGGAATTCATATCCTTTCATTCTGTTCATAGTATGTTTCACTACTCATACTTTCGGATTGACATATGTCAAGTTTTGATTGTAATCAAACGATTGTTCATTTAGTTGACTATTTTCAAGCGACTATATGTCAGGGCGAATACTACGAGTGATCCACGACAAGCGAAGGTACCAACCCGTCATAGACGGTCGAGGTGGGCATTCACGTGCAAAGATCGGAAATACGTGAAACAGTTGTTATATCTACATGGTCCCGCTTGTGTGATCATGAGCCACATCTATACCATAGGTTAAGATCCACATTTGGTCTACACTGTGTATTAACTCTACCATTAAAATACTGGGTCAAATGTATACTTCATCAACTCTGTACTCGACACTCTATATTCTGTAATGGTTCTATACTCCATACTCCATACTCCATACTCTATGCTAACTTTATCAGCTACCAACTAGCCAATTATGGCCGCATCAGTCGCTGTTTTTTCTCTCTACTTGCTTAGTAACTATCCTCACTTCCTTACTCTCTTCCTCTCTCTTCCTCTCTCTTCCTCCTCTTCCTCTCACTTCCTCCTCTTCCTCTCTCTTTCCTTATTTCTCTCACTTTTTTATTAACGCGGTTTCTGCCACTTTTCAAAATTTCATCACCTCCAACAGCTTCTATCTATCTGATCTGCCCAATGTCAGACCATATTGCCACCAAAGAGGAAGCCTCTCTTGTATTCGATCGACTCAAAAAGCAACCTGCAAATCAAGTATGCTTTGACTGTTCCAACAAAAACCCCACCTGGACTTCAATCCCCTTCGGAGTCATGTTATGTTTGGAATGTTCAGCAGTTCATCGTAATTTGGGGGTTCATATCTCCTTCGTTAAATCTTCCAACCTTGATCTGTGGCAAAGAATTCAATTAAGACATTTCAAGTACGGTGGCAACCAAGTGGCTTCCGATTTCTATCTGAAGAATGGTGGCTCCCAATTTCTTTCCAAGAATGGTTCAGTAGACATCAATTTGAAGTACACCTCTCCAGTGGCCCTCAAATATAAAGAGAAATTGAAGAAGAAGGCTCAAGAAGATGCCATTAAGCATCCAGATCTGGTCATTTTGGACGATTCCACTGACAATTTGTCCCTTGCGGATAGTAAAAACAGCAATGATTCGTCCGATGATTTCTTCTCTAATTGGACAAAGCCTATCAATGCCACTCCTTCGCCATTATCGCTGAGAACTGGTACTCCTTTGGCTTCTACTGAAGACTTGAGCTCTACCTCCACCACTACTAAAAAGCCTATCAGAACCTCGGTAGCTACAAGAAGAGCTACTGGAGTTGGAGCTACTTCTTCTTCTTCCTCTCCTTCTTCTGCCACTGCTGCTAAGAAATCTATCTTATCTTCAAAAGGAAGTGGACCAAAATCTTCCAGATTAAGTGCCAAAAGAATCAACAAAAAGGAAGATGAAGACATTGATTTTGATGCCCTCGTCAATCAGGCTGAAAAGGAACAACAAGAGGCCAAAAAATTGGGTTATACTCCAACCAGAGACGAATCATCAACCAGTTTGAATGACACCACCAAGAAGGTAGGTTCTTTATCTTTGGGTCCAAGAAAAAAACTCACTGACGACTATTCTGAACAAGAAACCGAATCAAATGGGTATGGAACTTCTAAAGTTGATCTTAATGCCCATGCGGTTCAAGAAACCAAACCACAAACATTCAAGAAACTTGGGTTTGGAATGGTTGCAGGCGACAATAACGTGGAAGAGACGAAAAAGAAGTACAAAGAGGTCAAATATACCGGTGAAGTTTCCAACAAATTTGGGACTCAGAAGGGAATTTCTTCTGACGAGCTCTTCGGGAGAGGTCCTAGATTTGACGAGCTGGCTCAAAGAGAAGCCAAGACAAAACTTCAAGGATTTGAAGGAGCTCAATCAATTTCTTCGTCTTCTTATTTTGGAGAAGATGAGTCTGGTGCTGGTGGTTCTACCAGAGGCTCTAATGGAGCTGGATACTCTGATTTGGAATCCAGTGCTAGAGATTTTGCCTCGAAGTTCTCCGGAAATGCAAACCAAGATTTGGATGTGATAAAGGATGCCTTGGAAGATGGTGCCAACAAGTTGGGGAGCTATTTGAGAGACTTTTTGAGATAATTTGGTTTGAGACTGAGCTCAGGGCATATTCCCGTGTATAGAAGGGGGTATATTAGTGTAATCAGATTAGACTTGGTAATAGGATGCTATAGTTTATTGTTGTAGGAATTATAACGGTAGAAATGCGCTGAAATAAAGAAAAGGATTTATCAGCGTTAACAATATCATTAGACTTGTTTGACTGTATCACATGAAGGCCATATACTGTATGGTATTAAATAAATTAAGACTATATACTATACGGTGATTACTACGATGATATTTTACTGTCCCCCACCTACCCATTTTCAAAGAAGTTTAGACGAAGTAGGTGATTATGCCTCCAAGAGTTTCATCGGAATTACGATACCTATATCCAATAGAATAGATCCAAACATTATCATAATAAATTTAGTAACAACACGATGCAACATTATGACGTGAGAATATTCGTGGAGAAACCAAATCAACTATAATCACGGATGCTATGGTGACTTATATTCATCTAAGTAATCGTTTATGCAAAAAAGCATTATGGAATATAATGGCTCTTGAACATACAGATAATCAAATATGACTTTGAACGCATGACTTATTCAATACAGCTTTGAAGCTATGAATTATTAAATCTATAAGTTACTAAGTCTTACTGAGTCTACGGCTCACTAAGGCTCCGCGGGAATAAACAAGTGTTGGTGCCTGTGTGAATTGGCGTTTATTATGACTCTGTCGAGGGGACTATGCAAGATGAAGCAAGCAGAGCCCCCACCCAAAGATATGCATTATTTAGAAAAGGTCGTATAAAGCTCAGAACAAAGGAAAATAGATGACCAGTTTCACATTTTTTTGTTTAAGCCGCAGCTATGTATCTCCGTTTTCGTATTACAGGTGCTCCGGATTTTAATGCACATCAATATGGGGAAACTACGGGGAAAATGGCTAAAATGGCGAATTCAAGCAGCCAAGCGGGTAATCAAGTTTCCATTACATCCAGTATTGTCGGTAATCTATAATAGTGCACATTCTGGTGTCGTTCAACTCACCCTCAAAGATCCAGTCTATGGATCTATGGTCTAACATCTATATATATTGTGAAGATCAAGTCCGTAATCATTGTGTCCATAGATGTGTAGCCTACAATTATTTATAGTTACTATACAAAATTAACTAGCGTGTTTTAATTGATCATTAACCTATAATTTCTTTGAACGGGTCTGCCTTGGGTGTAACAAGGTACTCGTTTGAGCCCTTTGAAACATTTTTTAGTGAAATGTCTGCATTCTAAACGTCTTTTGCCCCCCATATGCAACACAGGTCAATACATCACCCACATCGGTCCGCGTATATAACATACATCACATACTTCCACATACCTAAATCCCTTGTGGGGAACACGCACTTCAACATTGATGGAACTTACAAGCCTACAAATCTACACTAAACTCTACATTTGTCATCCCACCAGCCCTCCGTCAATCTCTCTCGGATTACCGTGATCTCCAAAACTGCCGCTTACGTCACCATCCCTCGTTAAGGCAAACCTTCCCCCCCCTCCTCCATCTTTACTCTTTCACTTGCTATAACATCACCCGGAAAAATCGGACGACTGCCGCATTGTCACTGCTAAAGCGATTATTTTTAACGCTACAGAAGCATAGATTGCTATCCCCGTGCAGATTTTTGCAAGACCATTCGAGAACGTGAAGCGAATCTCATTAGTCTGCAAATTACCAGGGGACGAACATTGATCTATGCATCACCCTATCATTTTCGATCCCCTTCCCACCTTCTCCTCCCTTCACCTCTTTCATGCACAGTCATCTCTCATACCTCCAATTTCATCCTCCCCAATCATCTCTTTCATCCTCCCCAAACAATATCCCTCTCGAGATAGCAAAGGTGGGGAAGCAGTCCACAATACGACCAAAAAAAAAATGTCCATAAAAAAATGTCCATAAAAAAATGCCAGCAAAAATGCCTTTTTTTGGTGTGGTTCGACTCTATATGCCGGATGTTTGGCCCTTATTGCCTCAGTTGCATACTATTTGTTGTGAGCCCGGATTAGGTTTTAGCAAAAATGCTGCTTTAGTGCTGATAAATTTAGACTATTCAACCATGAACATTCTGCGTGTAGATGACTGATGATTCGATGTAACGTAAGCAGTGATATAAATATAGCTAATCCCCCCGTAGATTTACTAGACTTTCAAAACCACTTCTATCGGTAACAAATGAGTGAAAAGAAAATTCTGGCTGAAGTTGCTGCAAATCAAGCAGCAACTCAACCAGTATCTCAAGCAGCACCCGCCCAAGAAGGATTCTTTGAAAATCACAGCTCTCGCTCTTCTTTTACTAGGAAAGAAGATGTTGAAACAAGTACCTCTCTGGAGTCAGATGGTTTAGAAAAGCAAGGTAATATTCTTACTCAGTATACCGACCAACAAGTGGAGAGTATGGGAAGGAATTACGCCCTCAAATACGGCATGGACGTGGATTTATTTGCTAGAGGTGCTAGACTTGCCAGAAATCCTTTGGAGTTTAACTCGATGCTGTTCTTGTCCGAAGAGGAGAAAATGGCATTGCACACTGAAGCAACCAAAAAATGGCATATCCCTTGGAAATTGGTCTTGGTCATTGCCTTGGCTTCTATGTCCGCTGCCGTTCAAGGTATGGATGAATCGGTTATTAATGGTGCCAATATTATCTTCTATCCATATATGAAAATTGACCAAGACACCAACCGTGACAAAATGATTCAAGGTTTAGTCAATGGTGCTCCTTATCTCTGTTCTGCAACTCTCTCTTGTTGGATGTCTGATTTTGTCAACAGAAAATTGGGTCGTAAATGGACCGTTTTCTGGACTTGTTTCATCTCTGCTATCACTTGTTTCTGGCAAGCATTTACCAATACTTGGTATCATTTATTCATTTCAAGATTTTTCTTGGGATTCGGTTTGGGTATTAAATCTGCCACTGTACCTGCTTATGCCTCTGAATGTGCTCCAAAACATATTAGAGGTGCTCTTGTCATGTTATGGCAATTTTTCACCGCCGTAGGTATTATGTTTGGTTATGTATCTTCTTTGGCTTTCTACTACGTAGGATCTCACGGTATCCCAGGTGGTCTTAACTGGAGATTGATGTTGGGTTCTGCTATGATTCCTGCTCTTATTGTGTTGGTCCAAGTCCCATTTGTTCCTGAATCTCCTCGTTGGCTTATGGGTAAAGAGAGACATAAGGAAGCATTTGATGCCTTGACTGAATTACGTCTGGACAAGATCAGTGCAGCCAGAGACACTTTTTACCAATACGTTTTGCTTTCTGAAGAAGAATCTTATCAAGGTGTTCCTTACCTCAAGAGACTCAGAGAGCTTTTCACCGTCAGAAGAAACAGAAATGGTGCTCTTGCCTCTTTTGTGGTCATGTACATGCAACAATTCTGTGGGATTAACGTCATTGCTTACTACTCTTCATCTATCTTTATTGAAGCTAGAATGGGTGTTATCAAGTCTTTGGTTGCTTCTTGGGGTTTTGGTATGATCAATTTCGTCTTTGCCATTCCAGCTTTCTATACCATCGATACTTATGGTAGAAGGAACTTGTTGTTGACTACTTTCCCATTGATGTGTATCTTCTTGCTCATGGCTGGTTTCGGATTCTGGATTCCTGATGATGATTCCCATATTCATGGCAGAGTTGGATGCATTATCACTGGTATCTATTTGTTTACTGCTGTCTACTCATCTGGTGAAGGACCTGTTCCTTTCACCTATTCTGCTGAAGCCTTCCCATTATACATTCGTGACATTGGTATGGGTTTTGCAACTGCCGTTTGTTGGTTATTCAATTTCATTCTTGCGTTGACCTGGCCATTGTTATTGAAAGCTTTCAAGCCTCAAGGTGCCTTTGGTTGGTATGCTGCTTGGAATATCGTTGGTTTCTTCTTGGTCCTCTGGTTCGTTCCTGAAACGAAGGGCAAGACCTTGGAAGAATTGGATGAGGTTTTCAGTGTTTCTACTTTTGAACATGCCAAATGGCAAACCACTCATCTTCTCCACAAATTCCAGAAGAACGTCCTTGGTAAAAAGGATATTACTCCTCTTCCACTGTTGTACAAATCTCATAGAATGGCTGTCACCAATCCTCACTGGAATGATAAGGCTGAAACAGAACACGTTGAATAATAGTGCTACTGGATTTAGTGCATATTTACATTTGATTCTAACTTTGTGACTATATAAGTAATTGAAATAAAAACATATTTAATGTAGAATTCATATCAGTAGGATATCAACATGTATGAAGATCATGTCAAGCACCTGAAGAAGGGTTCATAGTAGATTGAATTAATTAACTTATTTTCGGAAATAATTCCATAATCTAGCTGCTCCTACTGCTCCGATTATACCTATCGTTGCAAACTCTATTCTCTTAAGAACTCGTTCTTGGTGTGCTTCGATTTCCACTGCTCTAGAGTACGGAATATCACCTCTAAATGAAATCATGGTGTACATTGGAATCCATTGAAAAAATCTCCCGTTCCCGTACTTGCCCAAGAAGTAGTCAATCTTCTTTCGGAAGAGGTAAAGATTGCTGGTGACATGGGAGGACATCTCTTTATAATTGTCAAGAGCAAGCTTACAAATGGTCTCCAAATCCTTCTTTCTTTGTGGGGAGTAAGCCTTGAATGCATCTTTGATTGAACCATTATTAGCATCGATCAATTCCATTAAAACCCTGACATCTTCAAACCCACAATTCATTCCTTGACCATAAAAGGGTACCATGGAATGGGCAGCATCGCCAATGATTATGGCCTGACCAGATGGATGATGGTATGGGTAAGTAGACACTTGCATAAGAGAGCCTCTTGGCAGATTGTTATAGGTTTGACGTAATTGTTCATCACCTAGAAGTTCCACGGCATCAGGAAATTGATCATGGAAGAAATCTACAAATTCTTGATCACTTTTAATCAGTTCTATGACCTCCCAAGGGCTGAAGAAGGTTGATGTGAAGGATCCGCCTTCATTGGCAAGTGCAATCAACATGAACTTGTGTCGGGGCCAGATATGAAGATGATTCGGGCTGAAATGGAATAAGTCTTGGTCCTTTCCATTGACGCTGGAGCCATTGGAATCGGATTTACTAGGTATATTTAGCTCTAAATATTGCATATCAATATATTCCTGAGACACATTCAACCTCATGGAACGTTGTAATTGATACCTGAATTGAGAATGGGCTCCATCGGCACCAATAATATAATCAAATGATTGGGTGGTGACTGGTTTAGATTCATTTGGACGTTGAAATGTCAACTCTGGTTTCTCTTTCATGGCAATTTTAATGAGTTTATGATCAAATTTCAACTCAATGTTTGGGTTCCCTCTTATTTCATCCAACATGGAGTCATTCAAGAACTTTCTATCAATAGAATTGATGCTTTCACCGAATAACCCGTAGGTTTGGGACTCTTGATGACCATTTAAATCATGAATCATTCGACCATGCATTGGAATTACATCCTTCAACACTCTCTCTGCCATGGTTTCATCCACATACTTCAACGCCCGTATACCTCTATCACTAACTGCTAGATTAATCGATCTAAGGTTACGAGAGGCCGGTTCATTTTTGGGGTCAGGACGAAGTTCAAAGAGCTGAACTTTATGGCCTTTAGCAGCAAATGCAAGGGCTGCAAGACATCCAACGAGTCCAGCTCCTACTACGGCCACGGATTCCTGAGTCATGATGTCACAATATCGAAATCAAGTGGTCTATAAGGGTCTTCAATGGTGTTTGAAGTTAAGATGGGTAGTTTGATTTCCCGGTGAGATTATTTTTGTGGAGAGAATTAACGGCTGAAAAAGAGCCGAAGGTGATGATGAAGGATGTAACAGGGGGGTAACAGAGTAATGGAAGATAAAGAAGGGTATCTATATGTATATAGATGGAGATACCTAAAAGTTATAGATGGAGGTAGAAAGATCACTATGTAGATTACCACATAGGTAGATAGATTACTATTTATCTAGGTAGATTACTGTAAAGGTAGGTACGATACAAATTTTCGCAGTCGCTTTTTAACGCTATATGGCCGTGCAGCGATAGAGGTCGAAATTGGGGCTATTAGATAGAGGTGGGGGACAGTATCATCAAACATAGACCAGATTTCCCATGAAGCCTTGGTCCTTCCTAATTGGGGCAAAATAGATTTTTTTAGGGTCAAAAGTGGCCAAAGGTCAGGCTAGTCTTTGTCATTTCGAACATTTTTCCTGACATAATCGCAGACATCATAGTTAACCCGAGTGCAATGAGTTTTAGAAGATATCCAACTCATGGATTACAACAGATCTAATGAGCTCAATTTTGTTTGCTTTGCTATTTTAAATATTAGAGGAACTATTCAGTTTTGTGTCTTAGGTTGTTACAATGGGTGTTGTGGGAGGTACAACATCACGATTGTTTTGCCACGATTGTGTTGCCCTCTTCTGGGGAGTTGATCTGTATTTTTCCAAGGAAGACGATAATCATGCACAACTTGATTTATTAGTTATCTAATATTCATTAAAAAAGAAAGATCTCTACTAAGATAGTTGTAATTTCCTCTAAGTTGTATTAAAAATACACCACAAATATGTGACATGCCGCGTAGGTCCCGGTAATTATCCTAGCTCGCTATACGATATCAACTAAGCAGTAATCTAGCCAATTTTGGTAGACGAAACCAACACCTGACAAATTAAATGGGGCACTCTCACAAGAAGTTACACAAAGTTGGTTATAAAGGAGATAAATCTTCCAGAAGTCCCCAGTGTATGGTCAATTTGGACCTTTCGACAAAAATCGGTAATTCACCAATGTAGCGTAGTTTGATTTCCAATGTCAAAGTCCAATTTAATCGACTTCTGCTTACCTGTGATGCCGAATGCACTAAACATAGGCACTCATATAGTCTAGAGTCGCCCCTCTAAATTTAAGTGTGTTCTGGTGAAAAAGGATGCTTTCGCTCATTAAAAAAATAATGTTTGTATTTTGCCGAAATAATGTTCGTATTCCATTGCCTACTATGGTATCGGTATAAGTCTATATGGTTCATCATTATGCTCTCAACTGATTTCCAAATATGCAAAAGAAACGTATTCATTTCCATTTTGTGTTAGAAAATTACATCAACCTTAATTTTACCATTTCGTAGGCCCATTTTGCCCACCCTTAATAGTCGTCAAGGCTTGCAGGTATACTTTTTCTGAAGTAAGAGAAAGTGAGAGTTGCCGATCCATTGGAACTAAAAATTAAAGTCAACGAGAGACACGTATGAGTCTGTACCGCTGAGTAGGAAGATTGTACTTGCAGGATTTTATGAAGGTTCCATGTAAGATCGTTTTATGTCTTGTAGAAGTATGTCGAAGTAGAAGCATGCACTGGGGTTTGTGTAAGTCATGTACCGAAAATTGTTCCTGCGATAGAAGGTTGTTTTGATGCTGTAATGCTATACCTTCATATATCAGTTAGTCATTGTTTGAAGTAAACGCATGCACCCGAGTTTGTGACTTGAGTTTGCCTCGAGATATTTACCGAAGATGGTACCTGAGATCTAACGACTTGCTGAAATGTACGGTAAAAATTTCATGTAGATGTTAATGCACTCTGCAATAGAAGTTTGTACAATTATGTATTCTGTGAGTGGAGTCCTAGATACGTGAATGTACTCTGGAAGTGAAGTTCCTATATATCTGTATGTACTTTGTAAGTTAAGCTCCTAGACTTATTTAGGTTAATACGTCGATAGATTTCGTGAGATGAATAAGCACAGACAAAAGAAGACTGACTGGACTTTAGTGTCACAGAATATAGACCATACGGATGCACAAACTAATGAAATAGCCCCTGTCGTTGATAGACTATGTATTGTAAGCAGTCTTTTGTGGTCTATCCAAACACACACCAATACTAAACGATAAAGGATAGGTTATCGTATCAGGTTTATGTTTTCAATCGAATCATTCACCTACTCTAATTCTAATCAACCAAACCTTTATCTAACCATTCACCTACTCTGATTCCTATCAATCATCTATTAATCCTACGCTACATAAAAATCATCGCTGATTTGATCATAGCCATTAATAACTTTGATTCAATATCATAGCCTTCCCTTTTTGTCACTCGGTACCCGTCACAGATTCTCCGCTATCCTAAGATGATATCTTGGTTATCTTGGCCCTCTTCAGCTCAATAGTAGTCTTTAATTGTCGTATTTGTTCTTCAAGTTCTTTGTTCGTCTGAGCAAATTCTTCGTTAGCCCTAATTGTATTTTGAACGTTCTCCTTCATCGACAAATTCTCGTACTGCTCTTTAATTTCTTCTCGAGCTTTCAATAATCTATGATTTTCTGCTTGTATATCCTCCAATTGCTTCTTATAAGAATCACTTTGATCCAATATTTCCTTATGAGTTAGCCCCAAATTATGTAAAAGATGTTTAATTTCTCGAATCTTCTTCCCCAAATCTTCATTGACCTCTTTAAGATTTAGAAGTTCATTACGATTTCGTGTCATTGAATTGGCATTTAGTAAATGATATTCATTTTCAAATTTGATGATTGAAGGTTGAAATTCTAATACTTCCTTTAATTGAAATTCTGAATCATCATCATTAAATATGGCAAAGAACTCACTGCTGTATAAAAATTTGGCAAGATCATCACATTCCAATGCAAATATTTTCTTAGAATTGGCTTTAAATATTGCCACAATCACTCTAACAATATAGTCAAACCCTTCAAATAAGAAGTAATCTAGAAGTTGAATCAATACTTTACAATTCCTTATTTCACCAAAAAAGGTGGTCAAGATTTTCTTATGTAACAGAGTCAATTCAATCCCCTGTTTGGTGATATGAAGGAATTCTTCACTTAAAACCGTTTCTAATGAACGCAGTACCTTATACAAGAATTCATCCTTAATAAGATCATGAAATAAATGATTGAATTTAAGTAGAATAAGCAAAGATTCTTCACAAGAGATCCCAGGGAAACTGGCTGAAGAGGTTAAAAGCTTGGCCAAATTGTAAATGAACTCACTGGGTGGGAGATGTTGACTACTTTCATACAAGATATCCGAGTTTGCAATTTTATCCAACCCCAAATTACCTGTTCCTGAGGTAATTGCCACTTCAGTGGTATAATAATTGAAGATTTTGAGTACTTCTTTAAGACCTTGATCACCAGAGACGTTCTGGAAGTAAGAGGTTTGATTTCTGATGGTATCTGAGCTCTCTGCCTTCTTCAAAAGCTTATCATAGGTCTCTTTTGAAAGAGTTGATCTGACCCTTAAAGTCTTTAAGTACACAGTTCCTCGGAGTTGAATCGGGATCCCTTGTTCAATGGCAGCCTCCAATTTATCCACCTGATGATCTCTAACCAATTTGTCATCCAAATCATGAATGAATTTGATCCAAAATTGTGTTTCCGTGGATACTGTTGGTTCTTCCTCTATGGCAAGCAGCTCCAATTTACGTGACATTATGGTCAGAATGGATTCATTGGTGTTGAAAATATCAGAGTTCTCATTCATGGTAGGCGACAAGTAGGACTCCAATTGTCGAGATACACAAATCGTAGATAAGTCATCGTCAAGGTTATACTGTAAGGGCAGATGACTGGTGATCGGTGCAAGCTCTAATGGGGCTTTATTAAGGCCGTTGGGAAATTTAACCGGGAGGTCCGGAACGGTTTCCTGGGCTACGGGCGTGGGCACGGGCACAGCTACATTCTTGCGCAGTGGCAATGCTGGAGGTGATGACATCTAGGAGGGTACACCGTATCTTATAGTAATGTTACGTATCCAATCGACACAATCCGGAAAAAAGCTAACCGCTTTGTTAGCTAGTAGTGCGCTAACTTACCGAGATATCGGGAGATAAATAGTGGAGAGAGCGTCTCAGATCGGGGCGGGATAAAATCACCAGCGGGAAGAATAATAACTTAGTAAAGGAGGTAGAGGTCAGATATGGGATGCTTTATGATAGCTGGTCACAAGTATGTCTGCAATTGACAGTTACCCTATAGTTCAAGTTGATCCTCTTCTGGTCTTTTTCTGGTCGTCTTCTGGTCCATTGCTGATCCTTTTCTGGTCTTCTTCCGATCTTCTTCTGGTCCAGCCAGTGGAATCGTCGGGCTTTATACTCGGCATCTGCAGTCTTTTTGGTTCCGGCTCGCATGCATCACCCTAAAAACCATCAGTAAATGAAATACCCTAGCTACCTAAACTATTGTAAACTACTGTAAAATTCAGTTAGATATCGTAAAGGGCTGGAAATAAACCAGATTTTTTCGTCAAATCCACTGGTAATACCTTGAAAATATTCTGTATCTCCAGTTAATACCGTAATAATACTCCATTTTCCTGGAAATACCGTATCTTTCCAAAGTACTGGAAATAAATTAACGGGTATAACATCGCATTCCGGGAAATAAGAATTCCATCTCCCCAGACCAATGCAATCCTGCAAAGAGAACAACTACTCTACCTGAGATCAACTAATTAAACTCTAACTGTACATCCATGGCCAATAACTTACTTCTGTATCCGTTAACATGCAAATCTATAAAATATCCTATTGCTTACCAAGTCTTCTTCTCTTGTTCGGGAAGCTCCTGTATCTGTGTCTCGGTGATAATGTAGCAGCCAATACCTCTCCGGAAATGCCTAGACTTCCAACACTTTCGTTAAGCTCTTCATCCTCTTTCTGCTGCTTCGATGCAATCCCTAACCCTCCCTCTTTTCCTACTACTTCTTCTTCTTCTTTTTCGTCTTCTTCTTCTTCTTCCTCTTTTTCTTCATCCTGTATCACTAATTTCTCGTCTTTTGGTCTTACCTTACCTTCTCTTAATGACTTATTTTTGCCGTTTGCAACCATACTTCTATGCTCATCTACCATCGCTAAAAACTTATCAACTTCGGCAATGTACCTGCTGTTTTCGGGATCAATGCCGTCAATTTTGCTGGCAAAATCAGATATTTGGCTAATAAATTGCTGCAGAATTATTTCGTCTCCTTCAAATATCAGGTTGAGTATTCTAACTGTCAAATTGGAAAATTTTTTACGTATGAGCCCCGTCCTAAGCGATCGGTTATGAATCACTCCTGTAAGGGCTTTCTGGTTACCAGATGGGCTATCACGGTCTTCAATTAACTTCTGAGTAGGAAATCTATTGTTTGCAGATTTATTCATTGCTGCACTGGGATCTTCTTGCAAGGTGCGAGACTTATCCTCGTTCATTTCTATAATCTCTATATCATCATCATCAACTTCTGAAGTTGAGGTCAGCTTGAAGGTAATATTTCGAGGTGATTTTTGCATCAGTAGAAGCGTATCTCTCAATAATTTTCTCATTGTATTTCTCTCTGATGCTTTAAAAAACTGTCTACTCTGGAAGTTTGCAGCAGAAGAACGTCCTGATCTCCATAATCTTTCACATTCATTACTATCACTAAGCCATTTCCGAACATTGAAAATAACATGAATGCCACAATCATTGAAATTGTTTTGCTTGGGAACTTTTGCATTAACCATTCGAATATTTTCTTTAGGAATAGACACTTGATGTTTATCATTGCAATAGTCAATAATGAATTCTTTCAACGGGTTTTTAATGCTTGAATGATTCAGAGACAACGAATCGAAGATGAAAATTTCTACCTTGGGGCCACTAAGCTTTTCTTTTTCGGAGTTTGTATGAAGGTAGCTTGTATTAGCAGATTCCTGTTTCACGTCACTTTCACTTTCTTCACCTTCTGAAAACTCCTGATTTTTTTTAGTTAGATCAGATTTGTCAGATACTGTAGGCTTGTCAGAATTGTTAGATCCATTAGGCTTGTCAGAATTGTCATGATCAGATTTATCAGATGTATTGGATTTACTATATCGCAGTTCTGTCTCCTTTAACTTCTCCAACTTGGACGACGTCTCTTTTACTTGAAGCAAATCTAACCTTTTTGACATGGCCGATGTCGCTTTTTTTCTATCTCCTTCTTTCTCTCTTTTCTTGTCACCTTCTCCGTAATAATCAGGATCAGCTTCAACTTCTCTAGGATGAAGCTTGAAATACTCAAGAGCATTGGGTAATCCCTTAATGATGCAACAATACCAATGAGAGTGTTCATTTATAGGGATTAAAACATAGGGAAAGTTCATAAGATCCACCTTCTGTAACCATCTTGTAACATTTTGATAGTAATTCACTGGTTCTGTGCTTGTCTGGTCACCAGACATCAATTTGGGGAAGAAGAATGAATTGAAAGCATAAATATCATTCTCCTTAAATCGTTCCTCCAGAATCGCCTCTTCTATATCGTATTTAATAAAAAAATCAATGACTGTGTCATTAATCCAATCATTATTGTAAAGAGTCTTGAAATCTGAATAAGTTACTACAAATAATTTACCGTCCCCAAATTTATAGCTCAATGGGGGGTCAAAAGGCTCCGGTTTTTCTAGTTGCGTATCTTCCACTGGAGATTTTGGAACTCTAGATCTAGTTCGGGCATGCATGTCTAACGATATTAACTCTGATGGTGGTCTAGAAGGAGATGATAAGAATGATTGACGTGTTACCCGTTCAGATTTGACCGGAGTATTCGATGCCAGTGTATGGAGGTTCTTGCTAGGTGTCGTTCTGGAAGAACCAATTAGAGTTGGAGTTCGACGGGGAGTATTATCAATAGAGAATCCGTCAATCTGTATTGGTTTGGCTGCTTCTGGAAGGGTGATACTAGTCCCAGAGCCAGATTCTCGGTCTCTTTTAGCCGCTTCTATCATTTTTTTGATATGATCCACCTGCTTGAGAAGTTCAACGTTCTTGAATCGTTTGGTTACATCTACAGGCCATAAATCTGGCTTATCTTCGAATCTTTCCATCAAATCGGCGTCCAGGGAGAGGTAATTTACATATACATAACCTCTATCTACACCCACAATGATTAGTAAAGAACGACCAACGTCAGACAATAAGATCTTACTAATATGTTGTTTACGTTTCAATATAATTTTTTCGATGATACGATCCCCAACCGTGAAATAAACGTATTCATCATGGGGCAGAATGTTAAGCATTAAGGGTTTATTAACATCACCAACAAGTCGTTTTCCATTTGTTTCTAATGATTTCAACATAAGGAATGCAGCGGGTTCTTCCTTCAAAAGCTTGGGGCCTATTTCAAACAATTTTTTTGGTGTCTTTATCTCTCCTTTTGACACATCTTGGTCTTGCTTAACTTGTTTGACCTCCTTTGAAGATATGGATTCTGACTTTTGACCGGACTTGTGAGCCCGGAAGGCTTCAAGTTTTTGTAAAAATTGGGATGTCTTTGGTTTATCGTGTAAATTGGATTGTTTTACCCCTAAATCAGTGGTTGACTCCTCCAAGTTATTAAGGACTTTGAAGCTTCCAGATCCAACCGTTGCTGGTTTTGGTTTCCTACGGCGATTGAGGGACGAGAAGTCCTTCTTGAAAAGCCCATTCATGGGCAGAATTGTAGATGAGGATTTAATATGATGAATTTAGGGAGATGTAATTCAAATGCCGGGAATATCTGGCCCTACTTTAGTGGGGTTTAGGATTATTGGTTTATACTTTTCGAAATCTTTTGATGTGCGTAAATTTTGACCGATGGGGTTTTTTTGGTAAGAAGGCTCAAGAGTGGAGATAAGGAGATGATTATTGGAGCAGTAGAAACCATATATTGATACATTTTTGATAAGGAAAGTAGTAGAAGGCGGTGCTTAAGATGATTATACGATTGGTGAATAGTTTGTTACAGAAGTAAAGCTATTGTGTTAACATGTCGACGGAATACGAGAACATTGTGATTATAGAATTCGTAGAGTATTAACAGTAATCAACGCTAAAATATTGATCAAATAGTGACGAATAAAGATGATTAGCGATGAAAACTGCGTATAAACAGCGAAGAATCGTTAAAATAGCGAACATTACTGAAAATAAAGATTAGTGACAGAAAAAGCCTATGTACATCAACAAAATTAGATAAACCATTCAGCGCAGCCAGAAGTAAAATGGTTGGACATATTGTAAGACTAGTAGTAGTGTAAATAATTGGTAAATTGAGTGAAAAAGCTTATATGATGGGCAATTGAATATGATTGGAGTGCTTTTTCACATCCTTAAATTATGTGAGATTTTCAATTTCGCCGGTACAAAAAATTGATCGAAGGACGAAACGACAAAGAGGATTGGAGGGGGGACACTTTAGTCTTTTCATTTCGTGGTTAACAATTTTCATCTCTTTTCGAACCTCCTTATCGTTTTTGGATCCTTCTAACTCTTCTATCTCTTCCATATCTTATATTTCTCATACTTCTTGCCATTCGTCTTCTTCTCCCTGATCTCTCTTCATTTTTTCTCCATCTCTCTACATTCTCTCTCCCTTCTCCTTCCCCTCTCTCTCTTTCTTCCGGTACACAACCATCACAGATTTACAAAACTCCTCCTCCTTCTCTACACCAATCATGTTCAAACGTTTAACCAGAACAACAGTCCCATTGGCGGCATTGGCCGGTGGATTCTTCCTTTTCCCAAAGGAATGGAGGAAAAATCACCAAAGTCTCTACACTCTCAATCACTTCAACGAAGAAGCCGCTACAAAACTCACCCAAACCTTAGAATACCAGAAATTAGAGAAAAATAATGCATTTACAAGAATGTCAATTAATCACGAATTCCCCCAACAACATAAGAATAATCATGCAACTTCTGGAATCCTTTTCGGTCCAGATTTAATGGAAATTGACCCCATTATCTACATAAATACAGCCGATGGAGAATTGGTTAGTTTCTTTCATCTTGGGTCTAAATTAGTTAGTCAAGACGGTCAAATTCATAATGGTATAATCTCCACCATTCTTGACGAAGGTCTTTGTGCTTGCGGATTTCCGAAGTTACCTTCCCAAAAGGGGGTAACAGCAAAGCTCTCTATTGAGTTCTTGAACCAAGCACGACCTGATTCCACGGTTATGCTTAAGGCGAAGGTCGTCGAAGCCAAGGGAAGAAAAGTAGTGATCCAGGGGGGGTTAGAGCTGCTTGCTATTGATCACAAGCCAGCTAATACAATTGCTACTGCAGAATGCATTCTCGTTGAACCCAAATGGTTTAAATATTTTGCTTGGTTGCAAATTTAGTTTGTGCTGCTCAATTGCAAATTACTTTGCTCAATGGAATGATTAATGTGATCATATCATTACTTGGAATAAGCAAAGGTAAATTAACTCAATGGCGGTGGCTCCTGGTCTAGCATAATTGTGGCGAGTGGGTTTCCATGCAGTGGACCATTTGAGTTGTGTGGTGGCCAAGTATTGCGCCGCATTATGCATGGTAGCAACTTAATTTGTGGGGAGCAACCTTTGCTTTACGTAATGGATTAGGTTTCAAACCCGACCCCTGATGCAACTCAAACAGGAAATCATTCAACACATACCCAATAGGTGGCGTAGTCGCCACGTAATAGCAATCATAAGCCTTCGAAAGTAGGTCTTTAAAAACTATATAAGGGGTCTCAATTGTCTTGTAGTTCCATCATTATTCCTCTAAACTTTTAAGAATACTATATTAAACATGTCCGACGCTGGAAGACAAAACATTGGTGACAAGGTCAAGGCTGCCGTTACCCCAGAATCCCAAAAGTCCACTGGTGAATCCATTGGTGACACCGTCAAGGGTAAGGTTGACAACGCTGCTGGTAAGGCCACCCCAGAAGAAGACAAGACTATCCTCCAAAAGGCTTCTGACGCTGTCTTCGGTAAGTAAGTTAGCAGAGCTAACCGTTAGTAGAAATACACGACGATAACTTACAACAAATTGTAGATTATTAAAAGGGATTGAAGAATTGTAGATGAATCAATTGCTTATTGATGAATTGCGTTGATAAATCAGTTTATTGATGAATTGGTAATTGTGAATAAACATAGCCTGGAGTGTGTATCTAATGTTGCAGAAGAAGGTTAAGTAATGAAGGATGGTGCTCACTACGATAGTACTATGGGGTAATTAATTGTAGAAAAAGACATTATTGGTTATGGTAGATAAGCAGTACGACACAGTGAAGTTGATTTATCGAGGATTAATTTAGGAGATGTCAATACTAAGTAAGCGGTTGCAATATGGAACGATAAATCTACAGATGGAATTGGGATTTGAAGAATACCTCGAGACGTGGCCGACAGAAATTGCATCATAGAAAACCGTTGAGCAATTCGTAAACCACGCTAAAGGTGAGCAATGAGATTTTATTAGAGATCGAGGTTTTGAACCTCTTTCGGAACCTCTTTAACTAGCAAGGAAGAAAATTACATGGGACCTCTTTTAGAACCCCTAAGTAGCAAACAAGCATTATCAACCACATCGCTGAACTACCATCATTGGGTTCTGACCAGCAAAATAATCTAATACATTACATCGATTGTATCAATCTGGCCAGTGATCAATATCCAACTATTGCAAATTTAATAGACCTTTCAACTTACTCGTGGCTAGATGAAGAACCTCGAGTCTCGGTCGTAGTCATAGTAACCATAAGTGGGCTAAGATGGATCCTCTGGACCAATTCCATTTCCCAATCGGGAAGGCAATGGTCGTGCGTAACCCACGATTTCCTTCCTATCGACTCCAAACAAGTCATGCGTTTCTCGTTTGTCACGTGCATACTTGGATTCTGATTGCTCAGTTAATTCCCCTCCAACAACAATATCCACTTGCAGTTTTCAAGAATAAAGGGGGAGAGACGGGGAAGGTTCTTCGGGGGGAAGGAAGCTAGGCTGGGTTTAGCGTGACTTATTTTTTCCATACCTTATCTTTAATCTTTCTCTCCTTCTTTCTCTCTTTTTTTCTCTTCTCTTTTCGTCTTCTCTCCTTTTCATTCTCCGTTCTTTTTCTCTTTCTTTCTTCTTCTCTTTCCTTCTTTTTCTCTCTCCTTCTTCTCCTATCCCTTATCTCTGTTAAGAACACCCTCGCTGTAATTCGCCGAAAAGGACGTGCACTTCGGCGAAAATCGCCCAAATTCGCCCAAATTCGCCCAAAACGCCAAAATTTCCCCCAATCTCGCAGCCCACTTCCTTAAATAAATAGCAAAGACATCGGAGATTTTTTTCCAAAATTTTGCATCACTCTTTAATTTGAATCCTTTTGAATCCCAGTTTCCTTAGTCTTTGTTGGTTATTTTGGTCATATAGCCTCTTCACTACTTTATAAACCATCGAAAAGTTATCGAAAAGGTAATCAATCACTACGATATCAACAAACCTCCTCAAAAATCTCCACAACAAAAATAACACTCCACTTGTTTTTCGAACACATCAACATCTAGCATCTGCATAACACACACTAAAGTCATGTCCAAGAACGAAATCACTAATAAAGGTTCTTCTAAACTTGACGTTTCAAGTACCCTTTCAAAGTCAACTCAACTGTCGTCAGATCATCTTCTTCAAGCAGGTGCTTCTTCAGCTACCACTGCTCAAGATGTTCAATCTGCATTTTCCGAACTGAACACCAAACCCACCAAAACCGTGATCATCTTGACTCTTTGTGCTTCAATTTCCGGGTTTATGTTCGGTTATGACACCGGTTATATCTCTTCAGCATTAGTTCAAATCAAAGATGATCTCTCCCATCACTACTTGACTTCCGGTGAAAAGGAATTCATCACTTCTGCCACTTCTTTGGGGGCCTTTTTAGGTGCCATAGTAGGTGGTACTTTGGCCAACCTTGTCGGTCGTAAAAAGGTTCTCTTGGGCTCAAATATTATCTTTGTTGTCGGAACCATCATCCAATTAGCTGCCCATACCGTATGGACCATGATTGCTGGTAGATTTGTTTTGGGTTGGGGGGTCGGAATTGCCTCTTTAATCTCTCCACTCATGCTTTCAGAACTTGCCCCTCCAAAATACAGAGGAAGACTTATCGTTACCAACTGTATCTTCATCACTGGTGGTCAACTTGTTGCTTACTTCATTAACTGGGGGTTGACTCGAGTTGAACATGGTTGGAGAGTCTCTGTGGGCTTATGTATGGTGCCCCCAGTGGTTCAATTTGTGTTGTTTTGTTTTTTGCCAGACACTCCAAGATTCTATATCATGAAGGGAGATTATGCTAAGGCCCGTGAAGTATTATATAAGACTCACAACAACATTAATGAAGCCTACGTGGAGGCAACCATCCAGGATATGATAGATTCTGATTCGAAAGTTCCAGGAAATGGACCTCTTGAACAAGCCTGGAATTCGATTAAGCTTATTCATACAAGACCAGCAAACTTTAGAGCATTGATCTTGGCTTGTGGATTACAAGGAATCCAACAATTTACCGGCTGGAACTCTTTGATGTATTTTTCCGCCACTATCTTCGAAACCGTGGGTTTCCATAATCCAACTGCTGTTTCCATCATCATTGCGGCTACAAACTTCGTATTTACCCTTGTTGCTCTTTGTATCATCGATATTGTGGGGAGAAGACGGATTCTTTTGTTTTCCATTCCTGGCATGTGTATTTCTATGATCATTTGTGCTATTTCTTTCCATTATTTAGGTATCAAATTCACCCTGGACGCTCAAGTAGATATCCCAACCACTGGAATCACTGGATGGGGTATTGTGGTTATTATAGGTATGGTATTGTTTGCTGCCCTGTACGCTATAGGTATTGGTAATAGTGCATGGACCGGGGTTGAATTGTTTTCCGATGTCAATGTACGATCCATTGGAGCCATGTACGCTGCATGTACCAATTGGGCTGGCTCGTTGGTAATTGCATCTACCTTCTTAACGATGTTGATTAAGATTACTCCAACGGGTACATTTGCATTTTTTGGAGGCTTATGTTTTGTATCGTTCATTTTCGTGTTCTTTTTGCTTCCAGAAGTAACAGGATTAGAGCTTGAAGAGACATCACAAATGTTGGCTACTGGATTCAATGTGAAGGAAGCGGCTCGGTTGTCTAAGGACCGTAAAAAGCATTCAAGACATGCGACTAATAGAGTAGAAGTATAGAATAGACGATATAGAAGTGAATATGTGAATATGTAGAGAGAGGAAGCAAAGAGATGAACAGGAATTTAGATGTGATGAATTTTACAGTAAACGAATGGGAACGTGGAGGATACAGGTTACGAGAGTACAGTGGGTGAAGACTGATTAGACTACACTAGAGACTGGTTTGGTAGCAAGAAATTTAAACCTTTATAGATGGATACTTAAAATTTGGTAGGCTCGTAAAATATATACTAGAAAGGTAGAAAGAAATAGACCAGGGCATAAATCGACCAGATATAGACAAATTAGAAACAGGAGAGGGAAAAAGAGTGAATAGGTCACGATTGAATGAAACATGAGTCGGCTAATATAGCAGCATACCATTGTATTAATGGGAATTAACGATACCCCAATGAAACCAATAGACAGTATGACAGAGTTGGCTCAAAATTACAGTACTAACAACATCATTAGTAACATACTAATATCAAGTAGCATACTAATGTCTAGTAGCATACAACTAGCAACATTCAACTTTAAATGCTCTATATACTCTAAATGATTGCGAAATAATGGCTAGGATGCAAAAAATATGACAGGGAAGCAAAAAATATCAACGAAGGCAGACGGGGACGGAAGAGATAATTTTTCAAAAGTAACTTCAGACAGTCGCTCATTTGCGTCCTTTTATTCAACTCATATACTCCGTTGTCTTTTTTCATTCTCTTTACTTCCCTTTACTTCTGTTTACTTCTCTTTTATTCTTCTCTTCAATTCTCTGTTTAATCATCTCTCTTCGCGTCACGTGACGGATCTCTCACGATATGGAAATTTCACCATATTCAACCATTCTTTAATGATGGCTGCCACAGAAAAGAGCAACAAAAGAGGTTCTCCTCCTGATATGAGCTCTATAAACCGCTACCAAGTTCTTCAAAAACTTGGCCAGGGAACATTCGGTGTGGTACAAAAGGCCAAAAATAAGGAAACTGGGCAAATTGTCGCTTTGAAACAACTTTTAAACCATTCAGCAAAAGAAGGTTTTCCAATTACAGCAATGAGAGAAATCACAATTTTGAAGAAATTACACAATGAAAACATCTTGGAACTCATAGATATGGTATATGAGGCTCCAAAAGTACTGAACCCAAAGGATCTAATTCATCAAAGAGGTTGTTTCTATACTGTTTCACCATATATGACCCTGGATCTAGTTGGATTGCTTCGGAATCCATCGGTAGAATTGAAGGTTCCACAAATTAAATGCTTAATGCAACAACTCTTAAGAGGGGTACAATACATACATCTGCAACATTTTTTACACAGAGACATTAAGGCGGCCAATATTCTTGTTAGTAATGAAGGAGTATTGAAAATTGCCGATTTTGGGTTGGCTCGTCCGTATCATGGACATGTCCCTCTGCTTGGAAAAGGTCCTGGGGGTGGAGAACGGGCTTACACTGGTCTTGTGGTTACACGATGGTATAGACCACCAGAGATTTTATTGGGAGAGAAAAAGTATACTACTGCAGTGGATTTATGGGGTGTAGGGTGTGTGTTTGCTGAATTATTCACTAAAAGGCCAATACTAGTGGGGAAAACTGATGCCCATCAAGCTCAACTTGTTTTTGAATTATGTGGGGCCCCTGATGTACTTACATGGCCAAGTGCAGTCAATTTACCCAACAAAAGTGATTTCAGTATAGGAATTACATGTAAGCGGACTTTAGAATCAAAATTCGAACCCTTAATGGGTAAAGATGGTACCGAACTCCTCGCTGCATTATTAAGATTAGATCCAGTAAAGAGATTTAATCTGTTAGATGCCTTAGCACATCCATATTTTACCAATGACCCGCAACCGGACCAGCCTGATAATCTCCCCAGTTTTGGCGAAAGCCACGAAATTGACTCGGAAAAATTCAAGAATGCCAAGGTAACTTTGTCTGGACCAGTTGCAGGTGAACTGGCTGCTGCCAAGATTACAGTTGGTTCTGGCCCTACCCGAGGTTGGCACAATACAGGAGAATTTTCTGGTGTTGGTAGTGGAAATGGTAAGAGCCATACCAGGAAACGGCCCGCCACTCCAAATATGTCCGATAGGAAAAGATAGCAGGAACGTCAGAGTTTCGGGTACTTCAAATTGAAGAGACAATATGTGATACAAATTACCAAGATACCGGTCCAGAGTTGTTTTTCTTTGGTTATGGACTACTAATGAGTCGAATACTACGAGAATGCCTCTATGACTCGTTTATGTCAACCGCCAGTATTTGCTTCTTTCCACTCCAAGCCGTTCAAAACCACTCAAAGAAATATTTTTAGCATTTTAAAGCATTTAATCGAGATTGAACAATCAATCCCGCAGGATAACCTCAAATAAAGGGTCACATAGGGCGAAATAGGCGCCATATTTTTTGGTTCCGTTGAGAGCCCGGTTAAATCCCCTACATAGCCACTATGATCTCCCATCATACTTCCCACTTCCTATAGCTACTCGGACCGACTTTTACCCTGTCAAAATAGGGTTGTCCATTGAACGTGTGCAGGATATTGCGCCTGCATCGCTACCGACTCGGCGGCACTGATCTTTTAGATAATAAACGGCATTTAATCACTAATCATTGTAGCCTTTTGGAAGAATTTTTTGTTAGTGATTGCCCCTAAACTTGGTATTTGGATTTCAAAGGACCATTTGTCACACAATGAAGGATTTAGACAACTATTTTTCGCCCCAGGTCTTTCTTATCGTCCTTAGAGAAACCCTCGAATCAGCGATCATCATCTCAGTACTTTTAGCGTTTGTCCATAAGAACTTCCCCGGAGAAAAAGCTCCCAATGTACAAAGATATACAAAGAAACCACTTTATACTTCCAATGAGGTGGAAAGTCAAACAAATTTACTTCTGAGCGAAAATCTGGGTACAAGTAGCTCTGAATTAGCTTTAGAAGTTGAAGAAAATCGGAAAACCATTGCAGTCGATCAAGAACTTAAACACCAACTTTTATTACAGATTTGGGTCGGAGGATTTCTTGGTTTAGCTTCATGTATGGTTATTGGAGTGGTCATTTTATGGATCTTTTACGTTTTGGGTAATGATCTTTGGACTTTGGCTGAACATTATTGGGAAGGTACATTTTCCATCGTTGCCAGTATTATCATCTCTGTGATGGGTTTGAAAATCTTAAGAGTTAACAAGATGAAGGCAAAATGGAGGGCAAAACTTCATGCTGCTATTCGAGACTCTTCATTTACCAGAAACATCAATTCTACAAATGATCCTAATAAGGTTGTACCGGGCAAATCCTCTTCGGTATGGAGTGATAGATATTTTATGTTCATTTTGCCCTTTGTAACTACTCTTAGAGAAGGAATGGAAGCGGTGGTATTTATTGGTGGCATCGGAATCAATGAAAATACCTCAATTTCATCTATTTTATACTCAGTGATCTCTGCAATTGCATTGGGTTCTTTAATTGGTCTTCTATTGTATCGTCTGGGTAACTCCTTTTCTTTGCAATGGTTCCTTATATCCTCCACCTGCCTATTGTATTTGGTAGCGGCTGGCTTATTCTCGAAGGGAGTATGGAATTTTGAACTTCAAAGATTTATTAACTTATGTGATGGATTTGACGTCAGTGAAACTGGTCATGGTCCTGGATCTTATGACATTGCAACCAGTGTATGGCATGTCAATTGTTGCAATGGAGAGCTTCAAGATGATGGTGCATTTTGGATGATGTTCACGGCAATTTTGGGCTGGACAAATAGTGCTACGTATGGCAGTGTTATCAGTTATATTTTGTATTGGATGGTGGTGATTGCTGTATTTGGACTGTTGATTTATGAAGAGAACCATGGCATCTTACCAATACCTCTTAGTTGGCAAAGAAAGAGGATCATTAAGAGAAGAAATTTGCAGTCGAAGTTGCAATCTCATTTGCAGTTGCAAAATGAGGTCGAGTCCAGAAGTAGTATATCTTCGTCCACGCCTTTGCAGAGTTAAAATCATGGCGTATTATCTTACTGATCTGACTGATCTGACTGATCTGACTGATCTGGTTGAACCGAAAATCCAAACGAGTTAATCTATGCTAATTATGATATCTTAAAGCAATGTTGTATTCAATGGAGTCTATAAATTATAACGAGAAGCTCTTCTATTGTGTTCTATTTTCTTTCCCAACACTCTTTTCAGTATCTTTAATTACTTCTCTTTCTGTTCAAACATGGAGTCTACTGACGATCCTAAATAAACCTTGAGGGTCTTCCTCGTAGCTGGAAGTATCTTACATTTTACTAAGACTTCTTCTGCTTTACCCTCTACACTAAGCTTATCATAGGCCTGGAATCTATGGCATCCACCAAATGCAAAATAGTACTTTCTGCCACCTTCTTTCACAAGAAATACATCAATTGGCGGCAATTCACCTGCAGTTATATTTTCTATGGAACATGTAGCGCTAGCTTGTGGGACTCCCTTTAATGTAGAGACCATAGCATCTATCTTTTGAGAGTCTAGAACCGGCGGGATTGGACGCCTGATCTCACTTAAGGGAACATATTCGATCTTGAGTAATGACGTTTGTAATGACATATTTATTCTATTGAGGTTAGCTAGCCCACCCCGTCCTTTATATCCCTAGATGTCTGGATCGAAGCAGCAGTTCTGGAAAGTCCAGCTTTGTAATCAGATGGTCTAGGTTACTCCGAGGTTGCTTTCTTGAACAGGAGAGCAACCCGTCCGGTTAGTAAGCCAAAAGAGTTATGGTCACGTGATTGTCCCCGAGCTCGGGACCACTTGCATAATTCTACCAAAGGGATATATTATCCAAATTGATGTTGAATGGTGACGATTTCTGTTGCTAAATGTAGGCTATATCTCCTTGTTCTCTGTTATAAGCTTTCGGGAGAGTTCGGCGGCCGGGCAACTCACTCCCCATTCCTATCTTCATTCTAACTACATCACTGAACCCTGCAGCACATCGTTACACAAAGAGGGCGTTAACATTTAAATTTATTTTTTTTCTTCCATTGCCCTACCGTGGAGGCATTTCTTTATCTTTTTGATCAGCGAATCAAGACCAACTGGTAGTTTAGGTTTCTTTTGGCATTAACGCCACTATATGCTGCATTGGTATATTCCTGATTGATCCTGGCTACTGAACATTTATACATATATCCATCTGCGCTTTTATCGAAGTCTCAAGAGGCTGTTTACACTAGAAAGCCACACATTGCTTATTCAGTGATTTAAGGAATTTTAACGAACAAAATCAACTAACAACTTGACCATCAATTTTATTATCGGATCTTACTACAAGAGTCCATGCTTATACCCCACAGTTCTCTTCTTTCCAAGATCATTTCACCTTTGCATCCCAAAAATACCATGAAGTGGTTATCATTTAATATATTGGGAAGCAGAAAATACCGACGAGCCGTCCTCATAATCCTCTTGACCGTATTCTGGATCTATAATGCCCCATTTGAGTCGTTCACATCTCAACCTTTCCAGAGATACACTGCCTCTAGAATGGCGTACACCTCTTGTAGTATCCAGATCAATGGTGCTGTGACATTTTGTGACTCTTCTATCGATTCAGCAAAGTGTTTTTGCACAAATAAATTAGCCTTAGCCACTTTAACCCATTGTTATAAGATAGGACACCCCAAACAAATACATTCATTAATGTCATATTGTGCAAATAATGGCATCAGTCTTTCGTGGAACGATCTCCATATAGCAGAGGAGACGTATGAATCATTAGCTCAATATCCAACTGATATCGTAGGCTTTAATCGTAGTGTCCCCGTTTCAGTTCCGATCAGATTGAATGAATCCGATATTTATGACTATGGGAACTCCACTTCGGCATTTTTGGGTATTTATGAAAAGTCTTCGAAGTACCTGATGATCTTACTCTCTTACTGGATAGTGGTATTCGTCATAGCATGCTTAAGACATTGGTTTAAGCAATTTTTCCCTCAAAGGGTGAAAACTATGACAGGGAAACTTAATAATTTTTTCAGAAAGTACATCGATTTACCAGCTACTTTCGGGCATAGAAAGACCAGAGAATTGTCCCTTGGTAAACTTCCTCTAATGTTGATCCCTACCAGGATTGATACTTTTATCATTCTGCTATTTGTAGCCTTGCTTGTATTCTTCGTGAATTATGATACTGAAGGTTATAGTAGAGATGTTATCTTCAAATCACAAGAGATGTTCGGCAAAAGAACCAGCGCCGTCAGAACCAGTGCTATTCTTAGTTATTTACTTCCTCTCTTGGTACTTTTCGCTGGTAGAATCAACATTTTACAATGGCTAATAGGCTGGGATTATGCTACATTCATTGCCTATCACCGGTGGATATCACGTATTGTTGTAGGTTTAACATTTGTTCATGCCGTAAATTATTACGATTACTTACTGATAGAAGGAGTTTGGAATTCAGAACTGGTCAAATTTTACATGGTGTGTGGCATTCATGCTTACCATGCTGGTCTTTTAACCTTAATTCAAGGACTTCTTTGCTTTAGAAGAAGCTGGTATGAGACTTTCTTGGTTTTACACATCTTTTTAGCTGGTGTTTTTATAGTAGGAGGATTGTATCATGCAAAAAGTATTGCTTATGTTTGGTTCTATTACTTCTCAGTGGCTTTATGGGTCTCGGATCGTATTGTACGGATCTTCCTGCTCTTCGAATTTGGCTTCCCTAGAGCAGAAGTTGCCTTGATTGCCGATGAGTGCTTGAAAATCACTATACCTCGTCCAGATCATTGGGAAACCATCCCTGGAGGACATGTTTTCATTCAATTTTTGCTGCTGCCGATATATTTTTGGCAATCACATCCATTTACCTACGTGACGGAACTGAAGAAGATTATTATTTATTGTAAAGTTAAAGAAGGAGTGACGAAAACCATTGCCAATGAGCTTAGAAAAATCCCTGGGAGATCAAGTAGATATTTGGTAGGTGTAGAAGGTTCATATGGTGAACCCACCCAGGCTATTAATTATGATTCGATGGTTTTTATTGCAGGAGGAAATGGTATTCCTGGAATTTATGCTGAGGCAATATATGCTGCAAACAGATTGAAATACGGACAGTTTATCAAATTGCTTTGGGTAATTAGAGAGTTCAAGTCGATCGAATGGTTCGAAAGTGAATTGCACAAACTTAGCGACACTAAAATTGAAACCAGTGTGTATATCACAAGTGGGAAGTATTCCTTTAACGAAGTGGAAGCAGTTACTGATTACGGGTCAATTCAACATAAAATGTATCGGAGTGTCGAATCTTTGCAAAGTGCTTTCCCACACATTAAATTTATTGTAGGACGTCCAGATATCAGATCAATGGTGGAAGAACAAGTTCTGAAATCAAACGGATCCACTTCGTTTGTCACCTGTGGACATCCACATATGGTTGATGAGGTAAGAGCATCGGTTGTAGGTAATATAGGTTCAAAAAGGGTGGATTATTTTGAGCAACTACAGGTGTGGGCTTAATTGGATACATATTATGATTTATATAGAGTAATGAGAGATATTTATAGGAAAGATGTGGATTTCAGTATTCGGCAGAAATTGTATCTGTTTATCAGCTCTCTCTCTCTCTCTCTTTATTATTCGTTGTATATATTGTGATTTCTGTGTGCTTAGTTTATATCTCTTTAGTTTTTCCGTGTTTCGAGTTTTTCCGAGACAATTTAGTATATATTCTTCTATTCAAGAAAAAGGCACCATTGATGACGTATATTAATATGGAAGAAGGTAGGTGCTCTCTGGTTATTAGAGATATGTATGTCAACACGGCTTTGAATTCAATACATTCCTTTCGATACTTTGATTTTACTCTAGTAATTACTGGCTGCATTTCGCTAAATGAAGAGTACCGTTTGAGCTTTCCATTCATCATGTTGATCACCCCATGGAAAATCTACATAAACTGGTTGTGTAGTGTAGTGGTTATCACCTTCGGTTCTGATCCGAATAACCCCAGTTCGAATCCGGGCACGACCTTTTTTTTGCAATGCTTCTCAGAGAAAGTCCTATTTAGGCATCTCCACAATCAGGGTTATATTATATGAAACAGCTGTTGCTAACCTGAAGTCAATGACAGATCGAATTTCTTAATCGAAACCAACTCAATTACACTTGATCCTACCACCTCCACTGGAAAACAGAATGCCCATTTCATCCTTCTCTTAACCTTGATCATCCCAATACCACGTACTTATATGCAGACCCACACCCATCTTGCAGCATGAATCGAACTTGATCCTCTTTGTTCACCAAACTTCTTTTACAACCAACCCGGCGGATTAAATGGATGAGATAAAGCTAGCCAGGGAACTTCTTTCTAGTTCTCCATCACAGGAACAGTCTGATTCTTTATTGTTGTCTCTAGGAGGTTTGGTAACCCTTACAGCTCGAGATGAATCAGCCAGAAATTCAATCATCCATACTGAAAATTTCTGGACACAAGTAGTATTATGTTTGGAAGAGCTGTTCGAGGGTTATGGGGCATACAGTATGTACTACTACAGAACTTTAAGGGGGGTTCTTTTGCTAGTAAGAAATTTGGCTCTGCTGGTTGAATTTTTGGCCACAACTGGCGGTGCCGATACCATTAGACTGGCAGTTATTGACAGTTTAGGGCGTCTCGAAGTGCTGGAAATACTTGGAAATGTCCCCATCATTGACGCATACTTACAAACGATTGCCAATATAGTACAGGCTCAAGTCAGAGGCGAAGCTACGTCCTCTAGACCTTCTAAATCAACTAATACACAACAGAACGATTCTACTATAGAAGAGGCTGCCAATGCAGATAAAAATGCTCGTTTCAAACTTACAATGCAAGCATTTGTCAAAGAGTTAGAGAGAATTGTTCCCTTATTGCTGCAGACTGAAGAATTCTCCCTAACCATACTTTTACAAGGTTTCATTCTGCTCAACAAAGAGACATCAACTGGTGAAATTCTTTCCAATGACAAACTAACTACTTACTTAATAGAGCAATTACATAGTGTGGACACAGACCAGACTCTAAGTCAACAGCATCAGATTTTATTAGAGATCTTGGAAGATATAATAGTCCACGAAAGCTTTAACCGATATTTGCATTCCATTTACGACCAAGCTAAACACGAAGCAAATAAGGGCCACGAATTGATCACAAAAGTGATACAAACGGGCCAGCTTGTAGTTACTGCAAAGGAGGAATGGACAGATCAAGAACTTGTAGCGCTGCTTTCATGGATCTTCGATTTCTTCAACCTTTTCTCTACTAAAGCAGAACAAATTCTTCCTTCAAAACGTCACATTAATCTTGATGAATTGAACTTCATTCATACCAATTTGATGGCACTTCTCGACTGTCTCTCAGAATTGGGCAAATATGAGACAACTAGACAATTCCTTGATAATTATGGAGCTACAGATAGGCTTGTGCTGCTTTTAAGATCTGTTCATGAAAATATACCCCGAAAGACTTTAAAAACTCGGAAAATTGAAGACCTTGAAGAGAGAGCTAATGAGAAACGATTTCCACAAGCAAAGTCCTTAGTGATCGAGGTGTTATCTTATCTAGCACATGATAATAAGAAGATCCAAGACCGTATAAGGGAAATCCATGGTTTAGAACTCGTTTTGTCTAGTTGCATGATTGATGAAAACGATCCATTTGTGAAAGAAAGGGCCATCACTTGTATCAAGATATTACTAGACAAAAACCCAGAGAACCAGGCTTTTGTGGGCAATTTGGAGGCTCAACAAACGGTAGATGATGGAGCATTACGTGAAGCTGGATATGAGGTGGACCTTTCTGATGGACAGGTACGTTTGAAGAAGGCTAATGAGTGATAAGTACATATACGAAAGAAGACATACAAAAGAAGACATTCAAGAGAGGACATACAAAAGTGGACATACATAAGAAGATACCAAAGAAGACATACCGAAGCAGACGTGCGCAATCCAGTATTAATAACACTATACATGGTATTGGCGTATTTTTTTGAAGCGAAGGCTCTTTACATACACAATAGCACCCCTTGACGCCCGTAAATTTTCATTCTACCATCTCAATCCATTTCCTACTACATTCACTCGTACCTTTACTATCTTGTATTACATTACTAGTTCTCCTCTTGCTTTAAGCCTTCAACAATAGCAGCCTTGACCTTTTCCAAAGAAGCTTCGTCAATTAAAGTAATACGCTTCTCCTTAGTAGACAAAGCCTTCAACTCAGCAGGCAAAACGTCCTTCTCAAAGGAGTAACCCTCGTAGCTGTTCAATGCTTGATTAACAACCTCTGCAAATTTGGCAGGATGGGCAGTGGAAAGGGAAATATACTTGATATCCTTGGCCCCACTCTTCTCATCTCTGGCAATGTTTCTGTAGGAAGAAGCAACACCGACGGCAGTATGTGGGTCTAATACGTACTTGTCGTAAGCATATACTTGCTTTATGGTGTCGGCAGTCTCCTTATCGTCAACTCTTTCAGAGTCGAAGTCCTTTCTGGCGGCTTCTATTACAGCAGAGGGTACTTCAACTGATCCAGATGTCTTTAATTGAGTCATCCAACCGTTAAGAATCTCTCCGGCCTTCTGGTCATTGCCTTGGGCTTCAGTTCCACGGACAAGATACCATAACAATCTTTCAAAATTGGAAGAGATTAAAATGTCCATAGCTGGAGAATAAGTGGCCTTTACCTCGGCATTTTCACCAGGAGCAGCCTTCTCATAACGACCAGACTTCATGAATCTGTCCAAGATATCGTTTTCATTGGTAGCAATGATCAATCTGTCCACTGGAAGACCCATTTCCTTAGCAAAATATCCCGCCAAGATGTCACCGAAGTTACCTGAGGGAACTACAAACCTGATAGCAGCATTACCAGTCTTCTTGACAAGTTGAAAGTACAGGAAGAAGTAATAAGTCATTTGGGCCAAAATACGAGCCCAGTTGATGGAATTGACGGCTCCCACGTGGTACTTTTCATTGAATTCGACGTCTCCAAATACCTGTTTCACGATATCTTGACAGTCGTCAAAGGTACCCTTAACACTCAAAGTGTGAACGTTTTTGTCCTCGACGGTGGCCATCTGTTCTTCTTGAATAGGAGAGATTCTACCGGTTGGATAAAGGATGAACACAGAAACATCCTTCTTACCCCTCAAACCGTAGATGGCAGCGGACCCCGTGTCACCAGAAGTGGCTCCCACAACAGTAATAGTTTCCCTTTCCTTTCCTTCCTTTCCAGCGTTTCTCTTTTGAAGGAAGTATTCGAAAAGGTTACCCACGAATTGCAAGGCTACATCTTTAAAGGCATAAGTTGGGCCATGGAAGAGCTCAAGGAGGTAGAGAGACTTTTCCTGGTCAAGTGGTTGCACTGGAGTGACGTCCTGATGTCTGAAAGTAGAATAGGAAGCGTTCACCAATTTTTGAAGGTCTGAATTGGGGATTTCTGCTTCATCAATGTAGAGACGAAGAATATTGAACGCAAGCTCTTGGAATGAAAAATCCTTCCATTCTTCAAGGAAAGATGGGTTAAGCTTGGGGATATCCAGTGGAACGAAAAGTCCTCCATCCTTAGCAAGACCGGTCATAACCGTCTCCTCAAAGGAGAGCGTTTCAGCGCTGTTACTTCTGGTTGATCTGTAGCTGGGCATGGTGTGGAGAGTGAAAAATTATGAATCATACTTGGCGATGTGCAGGAGATGGGCCATAATGATTATTTGTGACACAAAATGGATCCATGATTAAAATCCCGAGAACATGGCGTAAGTGGGAAATATCCTGAATAGTGTGGATATTTCCTCCAGTGGCAAAGTGGGAAAAGTGGGATATATCGGGATATTTCGTCGTTTTTTTTTTTGGTTGTGATACTCCAAGCTAAAATGAATAGGTTAGAGCATGCATTGCATATAATCCAGGTTTAAAACACC
This sequence comes from Kurtzmaniella quercitrusa, assembly GCA_030570095.1. NCBI lineage: Eukaryota > Fungi > Ascomycota > Pichiomycetes > Serinales > Debaryomycetaceae > Kurtzmaniella > Kurtzmaniella quercitrusa. The sequence goes on along the minus strand of JAJLUZ010000011.1, from coordinate 115,752 downwards.
GCCATTCCGACTCTTACTTCCCCACCAAATATCTTCCCTCCCCTACTCCTAGACAGTATACAGTATACAGCACACAACGCAAATAGTTGTTTAAAGCAGTTGAAAAATACGCTTGTCGATAAGTGTTGCATGACAATGATGATAATGACCCATTGATATTCGAAACTTTATCTACAAAAATTGTTCTTGATTGTTCGGAAGGAGTATGAAACGGGAATTGTAGATCAACCGAGAAATGTCTCAGCTGCAGCCATTGCATTAGCAAAAATTAGAAAAAGCTAGTTATTAGGGCAATGTAAAGGAGTAACAAAAATTAGGATTAATAAATCTGGGCTTAAAAAAATTAGTACTCAAAATTAGCATTGAAAAATCAGTTAATAACGAAAAAAACTGGATATGACGGAAGATTTAGATATTAAGATTGTGATTCTCAGATACGAAAGAGAGTTGAATAATACAAATGCAAATGCAAATGACCATGACTAATGTAAAGAATGTTGTTACAGTATTATATATTGGACATACTGTAGAATAAATAGCAAATGTCCTGTGACTCTGCGCCCAGTTAGGGCTTTCCGGGCATATGAATGTGAACTACCGCGCTATGCAACATGCATAAGCATCCCAACTGGGCAATCTAGTGTTTAAAAATGGTATACATTTATGTACTGGATGACAATAAGTGCCTAAAGATTCATGTGATGTTATAAAGAGAACTGAATTAAATTATGAATAATGGTGGATTTAGTGAGCGTTCAAGACTAACCCCGATAAACTTTAACTTGATTTCTAAATATGTAATCGAACTTCGATCTTCTACGCATTCCAAAGGGGGCGCATATCTGCTGCAGGGAACCTACACTAAATTTAAATGGGAAGGTTAGCCGGACGTCAAAAAGATTTGCAGCAATAAAAAGCGGCTGATTTGAACACTGTTTAGGCATTATGCATGGATACTTGAAATTGGATAAGGCATACCTTAAGCACAATCACAAAAAGAAAGCAATCATATCGACAATTTATGCTTGTTATTTCACTTAAGATCTAAAGTAGCATCTAATCCATTGTGCGGTAGAGATTTTTAATTTAAGGGCGTTTGTTGACTAAACTTCAATTTCAATGATTCAATGTTCCTTCCCGCATTTTGTAAAATCCATTTCACTGCACTAATCTGCCTCTTCCGACCATTATCGACTCCGACCCGAACTAAAGTTTCTAAAATTTCTTAAAATTCTCTAAAATTTCTCCAATTACCCTTCGGTTGATGAAAATAGGCAAGAACCATCGGCATTTAATTAACCATCTCAGACAAACAAAAATAATCTGCTGCGGCATGAATCTATTTACAACTGTTTAGTGATGGATGGTGAAGTAATTGAATAGAGAAGTAAAACGGGAGGGGAGGGGGTTCTAAATCCAAACAAAAAGTGTCACGCTGATATGAATTGATTCCATATTGAATCTATGACTTCAAAATACATTATTTCACTAGCCTCCCTAGAACACACCGCTCCCAATCTCGTAGCTGTTTGCTTCAAAGTTTCACCCTTCTGGTGGAATTTCGTGTGCGAAATTTCTCAGCTCCAAAATTGTCTTTTTTTTCCATTCTGATTCTGAAAAATTTCGAAGATGATTGGCTCAAGATGGGCTTTCCGGGCCCTTCACACCTGGAGCAGTCCAAAATATACCGATATAATTGCATCTGGAGCTGAGTCTCTCCTTAAGGGCTCATCTTGGACATCTTCGATATCCTCCTCCTCCTCCTCAATCAAACACATTCCTCAATGTAGCTCAAATCTTCATCAAATTCTCTCAAATCTTCCTCCCACAAGTTTTGCATTTGGTTATGGGTCAGGAGTCGTTCGCCAACTGGGGTATGATGCCAATTCATCTCCCCAGATAGACTTGATACTAGCTGTGTCAAATCCAGTCCAATGGCACCAAGAAAACATCGCTCATAATCCTGGCCATTACTCTCTGCTTTCAATGTGGGGTCCATCTGGTATTACTGCCATTCAAAAATTGGGAGCTGGAGTATATTTCAATCCATATGTAGAGATAGCAGGGCAAATGGTTAAATATGGTGTAGTGGATATACAGACTGTCACCAAAGATTTAACTGAATGGGATACTTTATATATAGCTGGACGACTTCAAAAACCTGTACAAGTATTAGTACACGATGAGAAAGTAGCAATTGCATATCAATACAACCTTCAACTGATTTTGAATTTGGGAGTTATACTTCTAGCCCAAAAAACTTCAGGAGGAATGGCTGCCAATTTCTCCGAAGTAGAGCTCTACGAAACTATGGCTAGTGTAAGCTATTTAGGTGATATTAGGATACTTTTAGGTGGAGAGAATCCTAATAAAGTTCGTAATATTGTTGAAAAGCAACGTCCATTTTTTTCTAGCTTATACAAACCACATTTAAATCGGTTAATTGAAGAAGAGATCTTGGTGGAGGTGCCGAATCTGAAAGAAAAGCGTTCGTTCAAATTAGGAAATGCAAGCATTGAAGATGGAATCAAATCACTCCCAAAAACATTTAGAAATTTTGCTAAAGGTAATCCAGATCTTAAATCTGCTATCCTGAGTACAATTAGGCTTCCATCTATAATACAAACGGGGAAAGGATTGTTTACTGCTGGAATAATAAAGTCAGCCAAGTACGCCTTGGAAAAGAGGTCTAAGGGGAAGAGTAAGTGAACGAATATCAAGAACATTGTAATGAGATAAGCAGTTGATGCATTTTTTCACCAACTGTCTTGAAAATCCATTAGCTTAAGAGGAACGTTAGAGACGTAAGAGAAACTTCAAAAGAATGAATATTTAGAAGAAAGAGTTGAATTTGAATCAATTCCACAGTGTTGATTCACCTCCAAATGACTAAACCTTTAATAGTAAATATTTAAAGAAATTTTCTTTGATCCACTTCTATCATTTACTTACGTCTATACAATCCTAATTTGACACCGTAAAATGAATATATGTATATACACATTTATATATAATGTCAGTACAAAGGCTCAGAATATTATTGTAGATCAGCAGAACGCTTCTATTATATATGTTTGTCTATTCGGTTGCTCTGAAAATGACGATTCAAAATTTGAATCATTATTTGATCATCGGTATCGTACCTTTGTACTGGTTGTGTATCAAGAGTATGTAAAGTGGCCATTGCAGGGACTCCATTATATATATATGAGAGAAGATTTTCCTGATAAATCAGTGGAGAAAGATGCAACTGATTAATGGCAGGATCCATAGACGGCGATTGTACCAGCAAACCACCGTCCGAAGGCATTGGAGTCAGGTCGCTTGTTATAGAGATTGGAGAATTCTTCAGGTTAGGTACCGAAAATGAAGGCGATGAGCTGCTGGATCCATCAATGGAATCTTGTGGTCTTGGAGTAGTCAGTTGAGTTGGTGGAGCTGATCGGAAATTCAGCTTCAAAGTGTACGCAATCAAATGATATTTATGATTCTGCTTAGTATTTAAACTAAATGATTGTTTAATCAATCCATTGGGTTTTGGTTCAGTATCATTTTTATTGCTTAACTCCAAATAGACCAAAAATGGTCCCAGAGCTTTTGAAGCACTCCAAATTTTCCCATCGGTCCATCTTTTCAATCCACATTCTGTTTCATTCCAAACGTATATCAAATTGGGGGTAATATTTTCTCTTTCATATCCATTAAGTCTTCGAGCTATAGTAGGTAATCGACCAATTCTAACGGCTTCAATGAGTAAAACTGCATCTTTTAATGTATTTACAGAGCCATTGTACGTTGCTAAATTACGATATGGTGCCGGCCCGGGCGCTCTTTGATGTTTTATTTGATTACCTCGATAAGGATTTGTAAATTCGGTAACTTTTGCATTTACCCGAATCAGTTCAGAGCCTTCAGGGAGCCCCTCCTCGTTTCCATCAACGGTAGGGGCTCTGTAACGTTGTCTTTGTGAGTTCAGAATATTTGATTGTCACCGCTGAGGGAGTAGTAGGGGAGAATATGTCTCTAATCGAGGGAGCGTGGTTGGTTGGTTTATTGGTTGACGTTTTTGATGGTTGCGGCAGCACCCGCTTCTATACCAATTAATAATGGGGGCAGTATATACCAAGTAATAAAAGAAAGGATTTGGAGATCTGGATTTTAAATCAGATTCACTATAGAGAATTACAGATTTCACAGGAGATGGTATTTGAACTGAACGCAACTTATCAAAGATTATTCGAACTTTTTTGGTAGGAGGGGGAGTATTGATGGTTCAATTAGAGTCAGCCAACGTTTTTTGGACGCAAATATAATACCGATTATCCAAAGTTGGGATGAAAAAGTTATCAATTAATTAGCTTTTGGAAGTTCATAGATTCAATGTCAACGAATTTTGATTGAATTGAATCAATTTCCACTGTAAAAATTAAGGACCCCAATCAAAAGTGTCTTATTAGTTCAAGTTGATGCTGCGTTAAATTTCTAACACCAGAAGTTGCGTGAAAAGATTTCCTTGCACCCCGATAAAAAACCTTCAATATAATATCAAACAAAGGCCACTTAGCACACCCAATGATTGAACCACGACAGCTAAGTCGAATACTAAGTACTTGGAACTTCAACAGTTAAATCGATGATAAAAAAATATTTTTATATTTATCGAGCCGTCAAAATTTTCAATGGCCCCTTCGTAGTGGTGCCTTTTTGACTAGTTTAGGCTTGAATATTTAAAACAGAGGATACATAAAAGAAACTTATAAAAAAAAAAAAAGCAAACCTATAATTTTAAAATTAGAAGCCAGAGAATAAATTATAGTATAATATCTAAAAAAACTTACTAAAATATCACTAAAGAGGCAGTTATGAAAATTATAATTATAAACCTACATGAAGGGACATAAAAATAATTTAAAAAAATAGAGTACATTAATCATGAAGCACAGGAGAAATGTGCGCAGGGCAAAGTCAAGGAAGATGGTTGAATTATACAGTAAAAACAGCACTTAAAGTGTCTCGAGATCGACTCCCCGGAGTCAAAACTAATTGCTCTGCAAATCTCAATATTAAGATCAAACAATAGATTGTTGAGAAATCCTTTAAAACCAGTTTGCTAAAATGAAGTTTACCATCATTTTAACCGATTTAGTTTGTTCTTCCGTTTTTTTAAATTCATCAACCAAAAAGAGTTGTTGGGATTGAGCATCTTAAATGAAATTTGTCTAAATGTGTGAAACCCCAACTACTAGATTTGCATTAAAATGTGTGAATCATGTACCACATTATATAAACCCGAAGTTCACTTGACTTCCTTTTGCATCATAATCGCAACTCCCATTGAGATTGAAGGTATCACCGAATTCATGCAATTTATTCTAGAATTCGCCTTGTAGTTTTCTAAAATTTCTTATCCTTGATCTATTTTCAATTCACTTGAACTAATCCTATTACATTTCTTTTGCAGTTCATCCCAATTCTTTCAATTTTCTTTGACAACCAAGAATGTCTTATAAAAAACATCAACGTTGTAAACTCTTTGTCTCCCAACAAAAAAAAGTTAGCCTTCGAAGTTAAATTCCATGAACTCTGAAAGAAACGCTGTTTCTTGGTGAATTCCATAATTTAGCAATATTTTAAACTTTAATTTTCAAATTCGTAGACACTTGTGTGCCATTTACTTATCGTTAAAACATTCTTGATGGCTACTATAATATTTCAACCAAGTTTTCTTGATCATTTCCCTTTTATGCCTCTATTATCAAACACGTTGTTGGATTATTGTGATGTGAAAGCCTATGAGACTATGTAGAATAAGAAGATTTATTCCAAGAACTGTTCAATTTTACTGCTTAATTTCTTCCACAGAGTTAATTGTTTATACGGTGAAATTGGAGTAAAGGTCAAATAGTCTCGCTTGTGGAATATTATTGATTGTGAATATTTTATGAAGTTTAAATTGAAGTTTAATGTTACTTTCTTACCAAGGAATGGATCAATTGTTGATATTGACAAACATTGACCATTCTTAAACCCACAATACTCACACCCTAAGTATTTTAGCGCTGTCTGGTGTTGCAATTGCCGAAATGCCTCTCGTCAAAAGAATTAAAATAAAACACTACATCTGTAATTTTCTGCATCAATCTGACTCTTTGGTGGCTATAATCTGAGACCCGGGACCGACTCTACAGGTAATTGATGTATTGGTAAATTAGGGAATATTGACTACTTGCGGAAAAAAAAGAATCTTCCGTTAACAAAACAGTGAGCTTAGCCTAGAGAGAAGTTGTTTGGATCTTCAGAATCACAGAACTGAGTTTAAACTAAATCCAATTTTAAGATTAATAAGAACCAGACAGCCTTAGTTTAAACCGAAATGCATAAGTCTGCTAAAAAATCACTTAACCTAAAAGCCAATCTATTTGTGTTTGATAAGCAATAATAATTTGAAGCGTAGTGTAGATTGTGTTTTTTTTTTTGTGAAATCGTACTGGCTAAACCTACCGCATTTATTTTAGACCAGTCTAAAATATAATTACAACAATTTGTAATTGCAGAATAAGAACCCTCAATCCGTATAGTACCTGAGCCCTTAGTTGTAGTGCATCATTTGTTGTACATTTGCAAATCTGCATTAGTATTTTCTCGTATACATTCTATTATTAATGGGTGACTAAAGTGTTGTATTTCAATCTTTCTGATAATATTTAACCTTTACACAATACTCTTAATGTATAACGAACAAAATAATTGACTAAAAAAATTGTAGGCCCACGGACTTTGGCACTCTTGTTTTAATTGGGATATAAGTAACGGGATCGATAAAAAATAATTAGAAAAAAGCGACATGGAAATAAAATAATCATAGAAATATGCTGGGAACCCCCACTAAAGTCTGTATTCGTGGGAATGTTCATCTATGTTCATACTTTAGAACGATTTAAACTCAAATCCAAAGAAAATTGGGTGTTTTCTTTTTTCCCGAGCAAGTTGACTCAATCGGATTAAATTTCGCCGATGTTCGATGCGTGAACACCACGAAACTAAAAGCAGCGTCAGATACAACTCAGAAGAATGGGCGAAGATCAATCAATATACATCTATCATTCTCTGTGGAGAAATATATAAAGACTATCCAAGTTTGAAACCGATAGGAGAAAGAAAAAGTGAGAGAAAGAGAGAGTAGAAGAGAGAGTAGAAGAGAGAGTAGAAGAGAGAGTGAAAGAGAGAGAGACCGAGAGAGAAACAGAGAGAAAGATAGAGAAAAAGAGATAGACTATGCAAAAGATGCTTAGCTTCCGTAGCAAGTATAAAATGTCAAGCGGCAATTCTTAAAAGCCCTGCAAAATAGCACACCCGCTGCAGGTATCTCAAGAAAAAAAAGGCGCCGCCTTCAAGAAATTACGGTTTGCTGTGATCTGATGTTTGAGTTTTGCCAAATGCATACGAGAGTTCATGTAAGGGTTGATCCTTAAAGTTCATTTATTATTAACGACGTCTCGGTAATCCCGTAAATATTTCGAAAGTAACTAACGATGTCAAAAATATTGATATTATGCAAAGTTCACCCTAGAAGTATCTGGCAAACCAAAAAATACGAACCTTTCTATGTCGGGAAATGATTCAAAAAGACATTGCATTTCGTTTTTTGTGTTGAATTCAAAAGTAATATGCATATTTTTATTGTTTATTACTCCCGTCTACTTCTGCCGTATTTGAATCACTGGTGATATCATTTGAGGTACATTCTAGCCAGGCATTCCAACTTATCCCAATATCAAATGATTGGTTTTGTATTGTTAAAATTATAGAATTTACTAAATAGGTTAAGTTGATCGGGGAACACATCCGCCTTGAATTTTTTTTGTGATGTATGTCTAGTGAGGGACCCTTGTGCCAGATATGTCTACGTAAGGGAATGCAGTAAGACCACTTTTGTCGCAAAGGCTTATGATACGTTCACGATCCGTGCACTATCCGCGGGTGTTCCAGCACTATTTTTGTTGCGTTGTAAAAACCGCAGGAAATCGAACTTAGCAATAGCACATGATCTATTGTCATCTCGAACATGATCTATTGTCATCTCGAATATGATCTAATGTACATCCCAATCATGCAGTAGCGTTAACGAGTTATCACTGAGAGGCAAAAAATATTGGCTGGGCCGAAGTATCCTAAAATTTGGCATCGTACGGCGCTTTTTATCGTAGGTGCTTCTATTTTCCACACCATTGCATGTACAGTCTAGAAACTCTACGGATTATTGCTACACGACTGTTTTATATACATTCGGTATCTTCATAATTTTCATAACCTTCATCATTGCGTTTGTTATAGGTGATTTAATTCAATTTGGTGCAGTTTGATTTAAATTGACTCAGTCTGACCGTATTTGACCGTATTTGACCGTATTTGACCTTGGTTAATCTTGCTTAAACTACTAAATCCGCCTAAGCTGCTTGCTTAAGTTTAATGTTACTTAGTTTTGCTTAGTTCTACTTAATCCTACTTGATCCTGCTTGATTTTACTGGAACATTTTACTTATTTTCTCTGGCTCCAGCAAATAATCAACTAGTATTTTTTTGGACGCAGCTATATTTTGACGAGCTTTTCCCATTTTTCTCTATTTTTTCTGTCTTCATTATCGTTCGATAATGTTATTATTCATCCTCACACTTTGCCTCGCTCGTCCTCCATATTTCTTTAGAGTTTTCTTTATAGTTTCTTGGAAAGTCCTCTTCTTTTTCTTCCAGATCTCCTCCAATTTTTTCTCACTACAAAAAAATCTCTCTCTTCACCTTTCTCATAGCCCTGCAGGATACCCTTCTCTTTTCACATCACCGAAACAATAATTCGTTACCAACTGTAAACCTTTTCCATACATAATGGCTCGTCCTAGAGAATCCGCATCCGAATCCGAATCCAAGCCCGTAACTGGCCGTGCTGCTACTAAGGCAAAGACAACTGCCGCTCAGCTTGCTCAACAAGAGTTCTTATCTAAACATATCACCGCTAATGGTGTCAAAGACAAACCACCGGTAACTCCACTTGATTTCGAAAGTTACCCACTTGAATCACTTGTTAAATATAATGCCAAATACAAAGTCACTGATGCTCAACCTTACACCATCAACGGATACATGCTCCAGCTGGAAATTGGGAAGAAGACCTTTTCGTACAAGAAATCCTCCAATCGGATCTCTAAAAAGGAGCTTGCCAGTGCCGTTAAGCAGCATTTTGTTAACATGCCCACTCGAGAGAACGAAATTGTCACCAATTTTTTGTACAAAGTGGGTCATCAAGAACAAAATTTCAAATTGACGTTGAAATAAGGATGCACATTGAAAAAAACCACGGAACGACGCTTTTCAGATGTTAATTATCGTAAATATTGATATTTTGATAGACTGCTTCAACCCAATGAAGGGTTTCAAGCTTCCCCCTCCCTACAACCACAATTTTGAAAAGCTCCTTTTGTTTCGTTTATGGTCTCTATTTTGCCAGTCTTCCCCAATTCGTTAATCTTATCTCCCACTTAATTCAGTATATTTTCCTGCACCGGATCGCAGATCCTTTTCGTGTCTCCAACTCGCCAATCCCCCTTCAACCATGGACACATCGACGCTTTTATTTGTGTTTACCCTTGCATTTGCATTCGTGGTGATGCGGTGGATCATCCTGCCCATCCCACAGACTCTAGAACCCGAGATTCCCCGGGCTTCTTCTTCCTCTCTGAACGCTTCTAGCTCCAGTAGGGATCAACCTCAACTGAGTTTCAGAACAGTCCGTAATTCACATCCCGTCACTCCAGAAATGATCGAATTGGTTCAATCTATAGCCCCACAGTTGTCAACCAGTCAGATCAGGTATGATTTGGAGAGAACCGGTTCCGCAGAAGCCACAATTAACCGGTTTATGGAGAACAGATCATTACCGCTTGCTCCTGGCGAGATTAATCAACCTCCAGTTGCAGTTCCTCAACGGTCTCCATCAAATAATGACCCGAAGATAAGTCCCAAATCCGTGGAATCTGAAAACTTGATTAAAAAATTTGGCTTGACCGGTAAAGTGGGAGGCAATATACAATCAGTAGAGAGCAAATGGGGAGCAGATCTGTCAGAGAGATCGTCATTATTGGCTCAGAGACGTGAAGAAATGATATTGAGAGCTCGTCAAAAGTTAGAGGCCCTGTTAAAAAGTGATGTGCAAGATAATAAAGTTTAACCATCCTAATCGATCACTTTTGCAATTCATTCGGTCAAAAAGTCTACATATTTGTAATCACTAGTAGTAAGTAATATATACATTAGTAAACTAAGTAGTTCATGAAGTCGTGTTGACATTAACAATCAGAGTCTGGTCTTGTAAGACTGACTAGAGTAGGCTGCACTCTTTTCTTAGGTTTGGCTGGAGCTGGGGGTTGAATCGTAGGAAATGTCTCTACCAGTTTATCCAGTATAGTCTTGGTTTCGATAATTTTGATATCATTGTCAGTCATTTCAGTGTCCTTTTGTATTGAAACCTCATCTTTATCAATTACATCATTCTTTTGTTCCATTTCAATGTCATGATGTTCGGAGTTCGGAATCAAAATATGAGTTTCAGTACTTTCATCGGTAATTTGCCCATTAGAAGCTTTGTTGTCATTCTGTAGCATACTATCTATATTATTTTGATGAGAAGCTTTCCGTGAACCATTTTGGGTGTTTTCTTCCTGATTTTTACTCTTCCTCTGATTATTATTTTCCATTCCTCCATTCTTAGTATCCGTTTCTCCATTCTTAGTATCCCTTTCTCCATTCTTAGTATCCTTTTCTCCAACACTATGCTTTTCAAAATTCTTCAAGCTAGTTACTCGTCCAAAAATACCTTCTTTGAACGTCACTAAGGAACAAAACCCATCTGTACTTGAAGCGATCAAACTTTGACCGTCGGTGTTCCACAGAATATCAGTTATGGTCAGATAATGTAAGTTCAGGGTATATCCTAACGGCTGTATACTATCTGTGCTATATAATACGATCAGGTCTTGAGTAGCTACTGCAAAAACCATCTTATAGGGAAGATCAAACACTCTACTAACCTTCGTTTCGTATATAATTGGAGAGAATGCTACTACTAGTGCCGGTTTTGAAAGTCCTGGAAGAACACAAACCGGATTTTTTAGGTTTGATCGGGTATAAACGTAAACAGCGTTTTCTTCTTGCTGATCAGATCTTGAATCTGATCTTGAATCGGATTTTTCAGATTTTTCAGATTTTTCAGAATCATCGATATTATGCATTTGCAGTTCATTCAGTATTTCTCCTTCACCTTTACCATTCTTCTCTCCATCATTGGTCGCTCTATAAACCCCCAGAGGTACTATAAGTAAAGAACCATCGGGAGAAAATGTCAATCTTCGAAAAAAACTTTGTAACGTTTCAGAATGATATAATACCCGTAATCGATCATTTTCAAAGACTCCTCTACTACTTTTGTGAATAAGGACAGGTTCCTCCACATTGGAGTCAAATCTGTATACATTAATCGACCGATCAGCCAGTTGGGTCACCAAAAATTGTCCTAATGGATCCCAAGCCACTCCTTGTACATAATGAGTATGATCTCTAATCATGGTGGTTTTACCCGAGGTCAAATTATAGATTCTAAGGGAATTATCCATTGCTCCAGCGGCAATATGATCCCCTTGTGGAGACCAACTAATATCATAGATTTCAGAGGTTGAATTTCGAAGGATCTTCTTTGCTATCCACAGTTCTGACGCGTCATCATCGTCTTCATCTTCACCAAATTCTCTTTTGATGGTATCGGACCTTTTCCAGAGGATAAGGGAGCCATCATCTCCAGCTGATGCTAATGTGGACCCACTAGAATCAAATCTTACTACGTTTACTGCTTGGGTATGTTTCCTTAAGGTGCTTAAGTATTCGACTGCACCAGATATCAGTGGGGAAACACGCCATAATCTGACGTTACTATCACCCCCTGCTGTGGCAAGCCTTGGCAGGATTCCTACAGAAGGTTGGAATGCTACCAGATAGATTGGCTGGCTCTCATCATGCCAATGGATGGTTATAGACACCGATTCCATGCCAAACGCGTTGGAGGAGAAGAAGAAGAAGAAGAGGAGGATGAAATTTGGATGCGAAAAGAGTAGAGGAATAAGAATAAGAATAAGAATGAATAAGAATATATATAGGATATAATGAAGGGAGCTGATCACGTATGATAAAAGAAAGCAAATAGAATAGCAAGGTACGAACATAACTAACTTTTCTCGTGAAAATCAACTTACTTCCGCCCTCTGCCCTCTGCAAACCACTGCTTTCAGAAGCCACCAAGATCTTATCATTCACCTTCCACACCAAAAAAGTACATATCGGTAAATCCTGCACCCACACTTATCGCTGGCTGATTCTCGAACGGCTCCGTCTATTCTTAACCATCCATCCATTCATTTGACCAGCATTATTTGCCAACGTCGGCCACAATTCACCGGATTTTTCCCGAATTCACCATATATCCCATACTCATTATAATTGTTATCTATTGTACCTTTCAACTCAATCCCGTTGAACTGATTTGCTAATCATCCATTGAACTAATTTATTGATTTATTCTTTAACCTCAATCGCTTAACTCCTTTCCATTTATAAATATGACTTCATTGGTGTACACTTCAGACGAAGAACTCTCCACTGACGACGAATGGGACTTGTGTGAAACTCCAGAACTAAAACCTACCAACTGGACATCCAACAATAAAGAACTAGACTGGAATGAAAAATACGCTACCCAATATATAAACTTCACCGACTCTAACCCCACTACTTACCACACCATCAAGACCTTTGCCCAACTACTTGAAACTAACTCATTCACCTATATCCCAGAAAATAAACCTCTTGATGAAGAGACCCTCCTGAAATTCTCCAAGGGTGGCCTTTTCTATACCACTAGAGGTGGACTCACCCTTGTTGCATTTGCTATTGGAAGTCAATGGAACCCAGAGAACGGAATTGGGGTGGTAGGGGCCCATGTAGATGCATTGACCGTAAAATTGAAACCTATTTCCTTGAAAAGTAACGTCGACGGCTACAATTTATTGGGAGTAGCACCTTACTCTGGAGCTTTAAACAAACTTTGGCTTGATCGAGATTTGGGAATTGGTGGTAGGGTTATTGTTCGTAATGAAGATGGAACTATATCGACAAAACTTATCAAACTGGACTACCCGATCGCTAAAATACCTTCCATAGCTGAACATTTCGTTGATTTTGATAAGCAGTTATATAACAAAGAAACCCAAATGGTTCCCATAATTGGCTATGCAGACGAAACTGCCAATGATCTTCCTACAGAAGAAGAAATCTCTGGTCCACTCGTAAACTCACACAGTATTCATCTCTTGCGTTATATTTCTAGAATATCTGAAACTCCCATTCTGAGGCTTTTAGGCTTAGATTTGGAACTATATGATGTCCAGGCTGCCTCTCGAGGAGGTATTTCTAATGAATTTATCTTTGCTCCGCGGGTAGATGATCGTTTATGTGCTTTTACTTCTATTGAGGCATTGATAAAAATTGGACTGGCAACTCCTTTCCAAAATTCGGAAGATTTATCTATGGTTGTCCTTTGTGATAATGAAGAGATTGGCTCTGCCACCAGAACTGGAGTCAAGGGTAAATTTTTAAATGCCACAGTAATTAGAATTCTTGAAGCCAAAAAGAGAGTGCAAGAGAAGGAAATCAAGAGTCCCTACATTCAATCAGAGAAGGTTGCCCAAATTTTGCAGAGAGAGTACTCTTTGTCTGAAGTTTTTGCCAACACTGTGATTCTTTCTGCAGATGTAACCCACGCCCTCAACCCCAACTTCAAATCCGCTTATTTGCCCAATCATTACCCTTTACCAAATACTGGGTTGACAATTAAGAGAGACGCCAATATGCACGTGATGACTGATTCAATTGGAGTTGCATTTTTGGAAGCCATTGCTAAGAAGAACGGACTCAAACTTCAATCATTCCATATTAGAAATGGTACTCCTTCTGGTGGAACAATTGGTCCAATGATCTCATGTGATACCGGAGCCCGCACCATCGATGTTGGAATTCCACAATTATCAATGCACAGTATTAGAGCAATGTTCGGTTATAAAGATGTTAGAATAGGTGTTGATACATTTTATGCATTTTTCCAAGACTACAGTTTATATAGGCAATTCAATATTTGAGAACGGTTGCAAGTCAGTAGATTATAGGAAGAAGAGTCTTACATAAAAAGGTCCAGATTGAGCAATTCATGTAGACGGAGACACTAATTGGGTAGAGGAAGCGATCAGTAGAGGTTCCACGCATGTAGTCTATGTGTTGACTGTTGCTTAGCTTACTACTTCAAATCAAAACATTCACAATAGAGAAGTATAAACAGCAGTTGGGCTAGTGTTTACATAAACAATAGGTTCTGGTCTTGTGGATGTGTAAATTTCATTCAAGTTAACGTCGAACTGAAATAGGAAGAAAAACAATGAGATCGACTACAACAGTAGACAGCCACCTTCCAATTGGTCTACGACAATTTAAATGTACGATTGGACCTCTCGTAAATGTTAGAAGCCCTTTTGTGGCTCTTATGAGTGATCGAGCCCCTGAGTATTGAAAAGGTTTGAAGATTTTGGCGGCCATGTAACTGGCAATTTTTTTTAGGAGTTCCTTTGTTCTAAAATGAAACCCCGGGTTCTTGACAAAATAATCGACTGAGAGAGTTAAATCAATATGCGTCCGTTATTGTAAGAACAAGGTACGTATGTAAAATTAGTACCCCTGAAATATTTTGCTGTCGAAGAATAAGAGAAAGGAACATCAAGGGTGTCATTATTGTATAACAAATAATAGCGAAGGAACCAAATTATATACCTTATCTGTCACTTTTGCAACAAAATCATCCTCATATCCAACGTGGGCTATCGGTTTTCCACCCCATCACACACTATAACCAATGACATCACAAACTCCAGACTTCTTCAACGTTTGTATGCGCCTACTCGCCCTATTCTACTCTAAATCTTACATTCTCCAAACCTATACTAGTGTTTTATTTTTCTATCGTGGTTCCGAAATGTTAAATATTATGCAAACGCGATATAATAATTTTAGCGCTGTCCATCAAAATCAGAATATGGCTGATTGATGCATAGTGGTTGATCGATATGGGAGATGGCGCTAATCCATCTGGTGACGAATAGCTAATCAAACGACTAACGATAAGTTCAACGTAAATAGGGGGAAGGAATTGGGGGTGCCCTGCAGTAGTGTCTTTTGAACTTTTCTACTCCCGAGCAGTGTCATAAATCATTGGGAAGGGAATTCCCGTCAATAAGCCAACAGAAATATTGTTGCATTATTTTTGCAGAAAAAATTTTATTATCTTACACAGCAGCAGTAAATGAAACAAAGAGCATAGTAAGTAACAAAACTTTGACCTTCAAACCTTTGGTTTCTGCCGAAGAGGCTCCCAGAACCGCAGTCGATGAAGCAGTTGCGGAAGCAGAAGCCACTGATGATGAACCAGTTTCGAAAGTTAACGTCTGAACTACCAGAGAGTCCAGGAATGAACCCTTTGCATCTGCAGTGGTAGCAGTCAAAATGCCACTACTAGCGGAAGTTGTCAAAACGCTACTAACAGTTAATGTTTGCAGAGCATCGACAAGTCTGGTGTATGATGGGGTGGTCGTAGAAATACTTTGGCTGATATAGGACAGGTCTACCAAAAGTGACATTGTTTTTTCTTGGGTATGGTTTGGGTGGGTTTATGTATAAGGTTAAATCGATGATGATGATGACTTTGATGTCGGATGCCTCTTTACTTTTCTTTTTGAGGGCAGTGTAATGATTGTATTAAGGTGAATGGTTAATAAATGTTCAATTGGAGGAAGGAATCACCGCCATTTAAATACCAACTTGATCAATATATCCTATTATGTTGATTGTGTCCAAAAAACGTAATAGTACATTGCATTTCAATATGCGAAATGTTTCAGGCACCATAAAAAATACCTTCTCATAACCGTTGCAACATAAATTAGTATGCGAAACTGATTGAGCGAGGAACGTGGAATCTGGCTAATGAATAGAAAATAATGTAGGTGGTATTAATTACCGACATGAATCAATCCCTCTTCATAGGTAACTATTGTCGATTAGTTACCTCGTCTAGTTGCCTGCCCTTCTGAACAATACTTTCCCCCTTGTGATCTTAATATCTAATGCAGGTACAATGCGACGCCAAAAACGTAACTTATGAAAACAATCGAAGGGTGTAAAGATATCAACCATGCGAGCCACTTTTGCACGTGAGTAAGACTCACAATGCCCCCGGTTACGGCATGTCAGAGAATGTGGGTTTCAAAATTTCTGATCAAATTTCAGGCCCATCGAGATTTGCGGGAAAATGTGAGATCTTGTGATAAGCATGCGCCATAGCCGTCCAAAACCGACTACCGCGTTCGACACGGTTTTACAAGAAACGAGATTGAAGTAATAGGGAGTGAACTACATGGATCTTGTATGATACCTGTAAACGCAGGTTTAAGGAGAGTTTCTAAAGGAGAGTTTCTTAAGGAGAGTTTCTTTGTTTGGTTGTGGGAGGTTTTTCATTGTACATTCGTGTCCCACAGGCACTTCTATTAAAAAAAAAAAACTCGTAACCTAGAAAGGCACCCTTTCGGCCCAAAGAATAGATTTCAATGTGGCATTATATTGAACAAAGCCTAGCAAAAGATGAACAATTAACCCATGGTTTCTAAGTTCTTTGACGGGTACATTGTTCCTCAAATTTACTCTTATACTTTAATCTGACAATTACTTTATCATCATTGAATTATTAGTCTCCAACATTTTTGCGATCGGATTGTGAAATACTTGCACCCACATAATTTTACATTCACATCTTTCATTCCACATAACCTTCACATACTTGTACATCATTCACTAATAGAACAAACACACACACAAACCCAACCAAAGCAACTCCGTAATCTCCACGATCTCTTGATATTTTATGGGGTCTATTTATCAAGTTGTTTTGACTTCTTCACTGCATAAGTTATCAACTCTACATTAAATATCAATTTGCTGTCTATTACATCAACTTCTATAATCACCATTGATCGTGACGTAATCGTGCGATAAATCACAGGTCCAATATTCACAAGATTGGCCTCCACCAGTCCCTAAATCTACTTCGACTGTAACGTCTTCAAATTCTAAAATTTCACTTGCTCTGGCTTCATCCACTTCTTCTGGTTCTCCATCAGTGATAAGCTGCAAAGAGTCCGAACCATCAGCAGGAATAAACCTTACAGCTATTTTTGACATGTTAACCAGACTGTCACCTACAGGAGCGTAACCCACAGCACACAAAATACGTCCCCAATTAGCATCTTTTCCATACATTGCTGTCTTTACAAGGGCCAGATTTGCGATCGACGAGGCTACAATTTTCGCATCATGATGCGATAAGGCATCACGAATCCTCAAGGTGATAAATTTAGTGGCTCCTTCTCCATCACGAACTACTAATTGAGCAAGAGACTGGGCAAAAGTAGTAATTTCTCGTTTCAAAACAGCAAATGATTCACAACTTTCTGCAGTATTATCAATAAGTGGACCTCCAGCAGCTCCATTGGCGATGGCTACAATAGTATCATTAGTAGACATATCTCCATCAACAGAAATACTGTTAAAAGATCTCTCAGTTGCATACCCTAAAATTTGTCTTAATGCTTTCGCAGTAACGGGAGCATCAGTGACGAAGAACCCCAATAAAGTGGCCATATTTGGACAAATCATCCCGGCGCCCTTAGCAAGACCAGCAATTGCATATTCTACACCATTAATTTCAATCTTTTTACTAACTAATTTGGGAAATGTATCAGTTGTGCAGATGGCCTTAGCACACTCAAGCCAATGTTCATGGTCGTCACCAATTTTCAGGTAAACGGTGGGAATTCCGGTCAAAATATTTTCAATGGGTAAGTGGTTACCAATCACTCCCGTGGACATTACTAATGTTGAATTGGAAGTTTTATTGCCAACGACTGCATCGGTCGTAGTCACCATTGCTTGAGCATCCAATTTACCTTGGGTCCCAGTACCAGAATTGGCATTACCACTGTTAATGATGATTGAATTAATATCAGAGCCATTCTTTTCCTTAACAATTTCTTGACAAAGAACCACTGGAGCAGCTTTGAACTTATTTTTGGTAAACACTCCTGCTGCTACTGCCGACTCCGAATGGGTGTTGACAAGCATAGCAAGATCCAAAGATTTCCCATCTTTCTTCACTCCACAATGAATTCCTCCAACTGAGAATCCCTTAGGATAAACTCCCAGTGTAGGAACAAATCTCTCGGCCTTGGTAGCCAACCTTCTAATTATTGTAAAAGACATGAACTGATAAGAAATTTTGAGTCGAGTTTATTTTCAGTAGGTGTTTTTTCTTAACCGCGATGCTAAATCAGTCATCGACTGTATACAGGACATCAATTTTCCGTCTCTCTATATAATATTTTTTTTTGGTGGTGTTAATGCAACCGTCCCATATATGTGGCACGTGACCATGGCCACCTGATTTGAGAGGCATCAAAACTTTTTTCAACTTTTCACCAACAACCATGGCTAAGCCTATCCTTAAGGGCCAACCAAGCAAGCGGTTGCTCAACCAGATCGAGCGTTTGAACAAGATCGCCGGTACATCTGAGAATGCCTATAAACTTAACCCGAAGTTCACAAAATTAGAGCTCTTCCTCATAAATAACACCAATCAACCGGCCTCTGCTGGATTGAAACAGTTCTGGAGAAACCATTTGCCAGCGATCAAGTTCCATAACGAGGATCTTTCAGTTGTACTCACCCGAATCAACGCCACCAAGGAAGAAGTGTCCAAAGTTCCTGCCAAAATCAAGTGCTTTGGTGAAGCTGGAGCTGTTCAAGAGATTGATTGCTTAGGTAAACCAGAGTCTGAAATTCTTAAAGAGCTCTTCAAGATCACCGAAGCTCAGCCAGTTGATGCCAGTGAAATCCCCCATATAGAGACTCCAAAATACGAACTTTAAGCATGTACATAGGAATAGATACATTGTCATAGATATAGTGATAGATGGTGAAAAATAGCAGAGAATGATAATGGAGTTATTGATGAAGAGATGTAGTGAGAATTGATGTATGTAGATGGATACTCTATGTGATGAAGTGATATATATTTAAGGATGTTGCAGAACACATCCATCTGAATCTATCTGGATCATTCTCCATTCATTACATTATCTCTCCCAAACGCTTAATGTCTGGTAATGTCTATTATTACAAGCTATTTTGATATTATCTGAACGTCCACCTCCCTCCCCCTTCCTATCTCCGTCCCCTGGTTCTCTTCCTTTATCAACTTTTTAAAAACTTCATCATTGCTTCACGTCCCTTTAACTCCATCAACTGTTTCACCTTTATCAAATTTTCAATCTCCTCTGGCGATAACGCTGTAGCCTGTTCCTTCTTAAGTTCTCCCACTGCTATGGTGACCAATTCATCTAAGAATTCCGTACTTTGCTTCACTTTGCATAAAGCTTCCACTATTATCGACTCATCCTGATTTCTTTCAAGCCGTTTCTGGTTTTCGTAGTATTCTATAGAATCCAAGATTCGTCTCTTGCTCTGTTCTTCTTTAGCTTTGCCAATAAAATCAAGCAAAACCAGCTCTTCAGGGACCCGGTATATGAATTCACCCGTATCTATTCCCATGATCATTCGTTTCAAAGGTGCTCCTGGTATAGCTGTTACCCCTTGGGGGGTGAATATGGAGTTTTGGTAATAATCTGGATAGACGTATTTGCCGTCAGCTTCAACGCCCGAGGATCTATTTGTAATTTGATGAGCTAAGATTTCATTTTGGGTTTCTGTCTTCATCTTCTCTTTCTTCTCAGTGTTTTCCTTTCTCTCTGTCTTCTCCTTCTTCTCTGTCTTCTCCTTCTTCTCTGTCTTCTCCTTCTTTTCTGTCTTCTCCTTCTTCTCCTTCTTCTCCGTCTTCTCCTTCTCTTTCTTTGATTCAAGTATCTCATTGGACTCAATAGAGGAAACTCCCTCTTCCTCCTTTATCTTATCCTCGCCATGTCTACCTTCAATCTCTTCAAAAGTCTTTGTAATTTCGGAATATTCACTCAAAGTTGTTCCTTCCTTAACAAACGGTTCATCTATTTGCTTGATCAAGAAATTACTGGCACTGGCTATTTTCAAATACTGGTTATATAAAGAAGTATCAACAACCTGTGTATTTGCTAGTCTCCTCGATAAAACCAGCGGTACAATGAGTTCTTCAATATGGTTTGGACATCTCCATTTACTGCCAATAGTTTTGGCCTTAGGAAGAGGCGGATTTATGCAATCAATGTGCCAAACGAGTGGACAATAATCACAATGAGCCAAGAATCGTTTGTTTTGACCAGAAAGTCCACATTTATGACACATATATGCCTTCCCATCCGGGTCATAAAGCCTTTCCACTTCAAGAGAAGTATCTATATTACAACCGGGTAATTGTAAGTCTCTATCTTTGATTTGACGAGCAGTGAGTTCTGGTTTCATATCAGAATCAGTATATTCACCAACTGGACCTGAAGCCACCCCGGAAAAGGCCACTCTTATGCCTCTAGGAAGAATAAATTCACTCGGATTTCGTCCTTCAAGCTTAAGTAATAGGGCACCAAAGATCCCCGGTGGTTTGACTTTCTTTTCCCCACTCAATTTCATGGTGCAATCGGAACAATGCCAGTTCTCTTCGGGACATTCTTCAAGTGGAGGTTGACAACATGTGAAATGGAACAGTTTGGGACATGTATCACAACAGATGAACACTCCTGCGCCACCACAAGTGGAACAGTAATCGTCATTATCTTTAATATCCTCCTCTTGTTGCTTTTTCCGCTTGTCGATGCCATTCCGTTCACTTCTACTGCCACTTCCAGTCCTGACAATGCTCTCTGGCGTTTTCTCTTCCTTCTTGATTAATTGTGTACTATGGGGCTTTTTAGGAGATATGACTTTAATCCTTTTGGGCCTTATTTCATGATGTTCTGGACGTTGTCTTTTACCCGAATTCAACAATTCGTCGAGCTCTGGGTTATGATATACGTAGCTTTTAGGGGTCTCGTCGACCTGACGACGGGGTCGACGCCGTATTCCTTCTCTCTGATCACTCTCTACACTGATTTCTTCCAGTTTTTGCGTTTGTAAGTTGGATTTATAGTCATCCTCTAATGGCAGAACATTTTCAAACACTTCAGATTCGTCGGCTGATTCTGATGCCGTTACAGGCTTCTTCTTAGTGACCCAAAGTGATTCCTTCTTTCTTTTATTGTTGGGATATGATTCCAAGGGAGCTCCAGTGTATATAGGTTCTGGAGTCGCCAATTCTGGTTCTTGGAATGTTGTTGATAAATCTGGCACCGACATCATAATGGGATTATCAATGGAATCCATAGAACCCGGTCCTTTTCCTGTCGCTATGCTTTTGGTAGATATCCCTTCACCTGTGCTGGATACTCTTGGTGTCTTGCTACCTCGAGCCCCGGAACTATTTGCTTCTATACCACCTCTACCTGCCCTTCCTCTTCCTCTTCCCCTTCCCCTTCCTCTTGCTCTTCCACGGCCTCTTCCTCTTCCTCTTGACGTCGGCGGCAGTAGCAGCTCATATTCGTCGATTTGAGGCGAATCTTGGAGAAGATGCTGTCGTTTAAAGTACATCTCCGCCGTTTCGCCCCTCGGTATGTCCAGATTTGCCATTACCAGCCTATGTTTCTGGGTTATTATGGCTCCTAAGGCTTCGGTTCTTGCCTTGAAGACGCGATGAAAAGAGAAGAAATTTGGCGCGCCAGATTTAGGATCTTACAACGACAGACTCTGTGCTGAAGTTGACCTAGCTAGGGCAGATAATGAAGAAAGAGACATGTTACATGTTTTTGATTGGTGTGGCTGTGTAGATATACTTTACATATTATCGGACATGAATTTGTGGGCAGACATGTAAGCTAATTACAATAATATCGATGTGATACTCCAGTGAATTATTGCCTTTGATGTAACGTTTTTAGCACCGAATGATCGATCAACAAGAACGAATATAAGTAATAGAATATAGATGCAGAATATTGGAAAGTGTATCATCTGTATCATGGTAAGATATAGTAAAGCTTTAGACATCGTTACTTTGGTTTATGAGCTCCCATATTGCTGTCATGCTTATTCTTCTTGGTGTGCTTCACATTCTCTATCATCGGTCTTTTCTTCTTTTCTTCTGTCGTTCTTCGTTTTCTGCTTTCCTTACAATACTCAACAGCTTCATTCTTCCGATATCTACATTCTCTCTACACATTTACTCTTCTTTCCCTCGATATCTTCCTTTATTCCTATTTCTTGGCCTTCTTAATCTTTAAGGCCTGTGCAAGTAAAGTAGAGAGCTCCTCGTCATCCTTCTTTTCAGAACTGTACAACTTATCGTCAAATTGTGGAGCAGTGTACTTAACAATACCGTTCTTGGTAATGGCAATAGTAGTAAAGTACTGGGCAATATACTCACCTTCCTTGTCAGCAACAACATCATATGGCAAAACCACTTGATGGTTGGCACACTCAATAAGTCCCATTCTAGCTTTACGAACATCACCCAAAGTCTTGACATTCACTGGGAATAATCCGTTGGATTTTTCCTTCATGAGAGACAAAGACAGGTGTGACGACTTCAACTTCAAAGCATACAGGTTACCGGTAAGCTTGTACAATGAAGTCTTGTACTTGGAACCTTTGACCTTACCATCAGCAGAGGTAGAGATCAAGATATCGAGACCATAAACCTCATTCTCCTCAAATTTAAACGAATCGATTTGAGACTTGTTTTCCTTGGATGGGTTCAAAATAACCTCTTTAGGTCCGTAAATAATTCCACGTTCTTGGTTGTGGGTCAACATGCTTTCAACAGGAGTCACTCCATAGGTCTTAGCAACTTTGGATACAATATTTGTCACGTCCCAATTCTTGTTTTTGGTGGTGAAAGTTCTAATGGCTGCTTCAGAGGCCTTCCAAGTACCAACAACCAAGTCAGCCTTTTGTCCAGTCAAAGGCTCAGATTCAGAGGCACCAACGACAATGGTTTCACCAATGATGGCTGGGAATCCATCAACTTGTGCTCCAAGCATAATCTTGACCACATCACCCTTTTTCAACACCAAGTTGGCTTCATCTTCTTTGCTAACAGGAGACAAATGTGCTGGAATATTGTTTGGAGAGACGGTAGTTGGGAAGGCAATACCCTTGGAGATCTTGGAAGCCTTCTTGGAGTTGTAGATCTTGCTCAATTCTTCAGTCAAAAGAGCATCTCCCTTTTCACAAATATCGAAGGTTTCAGCGTTTTCGACTACCAAGGCTCTAACCTCAGCCATCACACGATTGGAGATTTCTCCGGCGGTTTTGTACTTGGAAACAACGTCCGAGTTGGCAATGGTGTAGTCTACTGCAGGTGCTAGAGGTGTTAGTGATGATCGATGCTTCTATGGCTCTAAAATACGTACTTTTGGTGGCCATAATGATAGTGGATGTATGTGCTGTTGGAAAATTATCCAACCCCAGTATACAGGGAGATGAGCAGTTGGTGTGCGTGTTCAGTAGATAAATGGGACATGAGGACTTGACATTACCATTCACAAATATTACTACTGCCTTACCATGTGCTTAAATTCTTATTAACCTACTATCTACTTATAGGCTTATTACCATTTGGAATTCTACTAAATTACTATCTGCTTAAACTCTTACTAAATTATCACATGCTTGTATTCTTTTAAACTTGTTATCTGCTTATATCCTTGTTGACATTACCATCTACAAATGCGCCTTTCTTCATTACATTACAATCTTCTATTCGTTTCATACCTCTACCTACTCGTCGTCAGATCCATGGTCTTGATTGTTGTATACCACCTTGGTTCTCAATCTCGTACTACGTCTCGTAGGCTGCTCTGGCTCCACTGACTCGTTCCTAGCTTTTTTCATCGGCTTAACCACTTTACTGATATCTATATGACGCTTTTTACTGTCGGAAACCTTATACTTGATCAATTTCTTCAAATGAACCTGGAGATTATCAGAGATATATAATTGGGAAATGACAAATTGTGCTTCTCTGGTGCTCTTCATTGGGGCAAATAATTCAGCCGAGAGTTTGACTTTCCCAGGCCAAGATTGCATTGTCCACCCTTTATGGTCACAAAAATCTTTTACCACTAATTGACCAAGTTCCGCTACGCAATATAAATCCAGGGTCAATGATGTTATTTTTGTCAGATTTATGTTATACAATTTTTGGTCAATTGTGGCATCTCGATATTGCTTGATACGACTGGCAAAATAATACAAAAGTGATCCATTATCCGCTTTGGAAACACTTTTCACGTAAAAGATAAGGAATTCCATCGCATATGTGACAGCTTTGCTAGCTAATTCTTGTGACTTTTCTTCATCCTTCTCTATTTCCGCTTGTCTTCTAAATTCTTGAAATTCTTGCATATGAGCAATACTATGAATCAATCTCAGGAGGGTAACTTCAAACGAAATCTGTTGTTTCTTCTCATGTCTCTTATGTAAAGATTGGATCCAATTAATAGTCTTTTTCTTTATTTCCACTGAAGGGTCATAGGCAACGAAAAACACCAAATGCAAAAATCTATCTGGAATCAAATCTTCAGATAAATATTTTTGTAACTTCAAAAGAAACCCATTTCTGACCTTCAGGTTTTGATCTTGAACTAAAAATACAAGTCTGTTTATAGAATTGGTATTAATGAGTTTTTCAAAATGTGGAATCTTGGCCAATTTGAGTAATTGTAAACCAGCATGATATCTTAATTGAACTTGATATGATAATGGAGTTTTCGATTTCTCATCATTCACTATTTCTCCCCCATTTCCAATTAATAAAGAAAGTAGTTTTAGCACCAGCTCAGCAGTGGAATCACGTTCCTCGGAGGTTAATATATCACTTTTGTATGATTTCAATCGGTTCACAAATATCCGTAAGGTCAACAACTTGTGGAGAAGGTTAGGGTGTAATTCATACTCCGATTCAGTAATCCAATTGAGATCTTCAATGGAATCATTTGAATTATAAACGTTGTTATTTTTAAGAAGTATTTCCTTTATAAGAAGAGTAGTAATTTCGCTGGATTTCTCCTCGAGTAGAATTGGATCAATTAAATAAAGTTCAGCTATAGCACATAGTTTCAAAGCAAAATTTTCATCTTCAATTTTGAGAGGAAATATAGCATCGAAAATGTATGAAGCATGTAATTCCTTACGAGGGCTTAAACCAAGAATTTTGATGGCAAATTTGACTTCCAATAAGTTTCCAGACAAGCTCAAAACTTTTAGTTGATCTACAAAACTGCGGTCTTTTGGAAGTAAATCTGGGAATTTTTTAACCAAATGGTAGAGAATTTTAAGCACATTTGATTTATCCTCTTTATTTTCATCTTTAGAGATAATCACATTTTTCAAACCTTCCATTTCCGTTTGAAAGACATCAGGTACTATGGAAGAAATGTTCTCCAAAAGATCACTGGCAGTTGTTTGCCAGGAGTTCGAAGGATTTCTGGCAATTTGTAATAATTCAGCTATATTCGAACGATTATAGATTATCATTCCAGCTCGATACAGAAGAAGCCTGAAATTGGAAACCATGTCAGTAGTTGATACAGTATTTCTCTCTTCCGGTACTTTAAGATTCTTTGCCGATCCTAATTTGGTCAATAACTCTTTAAGAGAGTTTTTGACGGTGGCATAATCAGAATCAGATGACACAACCATTCGAAGTAAGTAGAAAAATCTGTGATTTTTCAATTTTTGGAATCTTTCTAAACAAGAAAACGTATTGAGACCATCAGGAAATGAAACACACATCCAATTGATAGCCTTGTCTAACTTTTGTAAATCCATATTCTTCTTTTCAGGCTTATTTAAAAAATCCACATTATTTTCCTTATTGTCTTGAACATTTGCCAAATCTAAGTATTTTAATACTACTTTAGACATTTGTTGTTGCCTTCTAGTGATTGCAATAAACGAATTTTTTGATTTTTCATCCAATGATGCAAAAAACTGACAAAGACGTTCCACCCTTTTGCTGGTATTGGTTTCCAAGGGCAAAATCACATCAAATAATGTGGTATCCACTGAAGCGGTAATTTGTTTATCATTTATATAAATTAATGAAAGAATATTATTCGGGATATCTTTTAAAATGATTTCTTTGATTTCTAATTCATCATCTTCAGAGTTTGTACGACCAATTAATATGGTTTCATTCAGAGAAGAAGCAACCAAATAGGTATTGTAAATGCCACTTAAAATTTTCAAAATTTCATTTCTAATTTCTGGATTCTTCTCTCGAATCAATTGAATCAATGTTTTAAGAATATCTTTTGTACATAATTTTTCTAGTAAGGCCTTGTTACCTAATTTATCCAAGGCTCTACAAGCCGAAAACCTTACTCTTTCCTCTACATCCAAAAGACATTTGATATAACCGGTGACCAATTCATTGAAATAATCAGAAGATATTGCAAAATCTCCGGTCAAAACAATGGGCATTTTTTCTACCCATTTACATCTTACTGATGGTGAACAATCCATTGCTTTCCGTAACCATGTAAGCCAAGTTTCTTTGTGATTTATCATAAAATTGACTTTACTTGTACTTTCAGTTGAGCCGATCATATTTCCAACTGTTTCAGTTGCCAACACTCTAATCTCTTCGTCATCTGCCTTTAATTCTTCATCAATGAGACCCATAATTGCAACAAGCATTTCTGGAACGTATTTCCATAATTGAACAATTATTCTATGGATTTTCGATAATTTTTCATTGATTTCATTGTTTTCATTACCCAGTTCCAAATTTTCACCTTCAATTTCTTGATAAAGAGTCTCGGAGAATAATTGAGCCACTTGTCTCAGCATTCTATCTACATTGGATTCACAAATATTTATCGATATCAATAGACCTGGGTTGGAGATGGTTCTTCCTGTTAAAGCAGATGAATCGTGTTGAAGAAATTTCCCAATGATAAGCTTTAAAACTTTATTAGATATAGATTCTGATTCTGAAATCACTTCACTTAAAATATCTGACATATGAAGAAGTAAGTTTTCAGAGAATTTAGAGGATTTAGTCAAATCATAGGCCACTTGAAACAAGTTTTCAATCAATAATTCATGATCTGGAAGATCTGTAATTAATATAATTGATCTGACTTCAGAAAGAAGCTTTAAAAGGTATGATTGTTGTTGAAGATACGGATTTTCTCCATCACCAATACGTTTCAACTGGCCGAAAATGGTTTTGAAGATCATCGATAGTTCACTGGCAGTATATGGAGCATCAGGGGCAAACAACCGCAAAATTTCTGCAATACAACAACATGTATATGCTTGAATACCACCGTTATTGTTTCTTAAAAGCTTTTTATTGACGAGGTCGTCTTTTATGGTGGACACGGACTTTAGGTCAATTTTGTCCTGATCAAGAGCTTCTAGAGCTTCTAAAAGTTGTTGAAGACGGAGAAGAACCTCCTTGGTTGGTATTGGGTCTGATACGGTCAGGACAATCGCCTTCTTGAAGCTAAGTTTACTGGCCATGCTCTTTTAGAATTAGATCACCTTATGATAAATAAATTTCGATTCACGCGTGGGAAACGTAAACAGAGGCTGCAAAAGACGCGGCAAATACGAGAAGAGGAGATAAAGAGAGAAGATAAAGAGAGGGATGAGGAGAGAGAATGAAGATAAGGATTAAAAGAGGGATGAGGAGAAGGTAACAGAGGTGATGAATATGAAGATAGTTTATATGAAATAAGGACAGTATGTATGAGAGGTGCATAGTGGCACATATTAAAGAGTGATTCTAGATATGCAAGGTTCCCCTAGTACTGGCAATACCAGTTCAAGTGGAAATAGCTAGGATTAAGATGGTCTGAGGAGAAGTGAAAGTAGTTGCAAGCAGTTTGAATAACTTGTTAGTAGTACTTTGCTATCAGAAGATCAATTTATTTGAGAAGTTAGTCGTATCTAAAAAAGGAGCCAGCTATTCTTTTAATCCAACAGCGATACTGTTTCACATTGACACCATCTAACCTAACAACACAGCGATAACACCAACAACACCAAAATCACCATAAACACCAACTCTACTTTTATTTGACGTTTGATATCACAACTTAATTTCATATATTTCAAATTGAACCTCTACCAACACCGCGAGCCTTTCATATCAACTACTGACACACTACTCCTACTCCACTTCAAATGACAAATATATTATTATTATGTAATCTCTCTCCCCACCCAAGAAGTATCATTGTACCATTCCCACACTCTTCCTAAACTTGCTTTCTTCTCCATATTCTTTCTTTTTTATACTACCTTCCACCTCTATTTTCTCTTCTTACTCTCTTTTGCGTTCCCTCCTCTCCTTTTCCTACCCGTCAGAATTCTAAATAGTTTCCCGGAACAAACCCTGTTCTACCGCTCTCGCCAGTGCTGCCGATATACCAGCCCTCTGCAATAGATCCACGAGGGAAACTATACAATATATATATATTATCGTCCTTTTTAAACCGCAAGTCTCCGGGTTGCATCCCATCATAGTCATATACAGCGGTAGCCTGTGGTGCATTATCAATATTCTGTGAAACATGAGAAAAGAACCGATTGAACTTGGCAAGTCGATATGAAATAGATGTCACCGGCTGAAACAATGTGCTATCCATATGGGTATCTACGGATGTGTCAATCTTTTGCGGTAATACTGGAGCTTGAAGAATCTTGTTTTTATCACCATTGTATATCCTGGATAAATTCTTGCTCGTTATATCATCTTGACCTGTTTTAAACCCCGTACTCGATAAAGAAATCGACGTTTGTTGAGATGAGTCAGAAAGAATTGAAGAATCATCGTCATCATAGGCATTCACATTGATATCCATGGTTTTATCCACATTATCATCGATATCGTCTTCATCTGAAAGGGAATCTAAAGACGGGTCGTGATGCATTTGTGGAGAAAATATTCCATTAGCAAGCGAGGATCTAGGCAGAGCAAGAGCATGTGGACTCAATGGTTTTGGTGCATTGGCTCTGGGGGGTAACGCAGGTGGACAGATTGCAGGCTGCATGATTTCCTCATCAGGAGTGATGGTGATTGGTACTACCATCGAATGAGGCACGATAACATCGTCAATGTCCAACATTTTGGACGGATTATAGGTTTCATTTTGATTCATTTGATGGTTATTATACTTTTCAAACGATACAAGTTCGTCAACGACTTGATGTTCATCAAACATCCCGTTTACATGATCTTTGACCTTGACTGGGTTCTTTTTGTCCAAAGAATGACTAGCTTTTGACCATAATTTTGACACTTTCAGAGGGTCATGAACTGTTGGGTCGAGCTCCTTATCAACTAGCTCTGGATTTCTGTTGGCAATCATGGTGATACTGGTCTCAATTTCTAACCTTATTGGCTCAGTGGCTTGTTCCCAAGAGCTGATAATCAGAGAAATCACGCCATCATCTTTGTAATGATCAACAAGGGTATTTTCATCTGTTTTTAATTCATTTCTATCAAGATCAGAGGATATTCCAGAGTCATTTTGGACTTTATATTGGCCATTTTCCAGTCCTATGGTGTTCTTTGTCACCCTATCTCCGTTTTTCTCCGCCAATAAGCCGTGGAAAGTAGAATAGTAATTAAGGGCCAGGAAAACTTCATTATAAATCCTATTTTGTTCACAAATGATCAATTTGGTCACATTGTCCAAGAATTCTTCAAAATATGTCATCACATACGGTAAAAGTGTCTTCGTTTTGGAATCTACTGCAGTGTAAATTGGCATAGTAAGCTTCAATTTTGCTTCAAGTTTAGCCATTTTGGCCTGCTCTTTTTCATCCAAAGGTGATGTCTTCTGTAATAACTTTGATATTTTACCTTCAATTATCTCCTTTTCTCTCTTCTTCTTAGTTCTAAGTCTGATTAATTTAAGAGAATTCTTTAAATGACTACTCATGGATTTAATTTTTTGCTTGGTTTCAACAGAAAACCCTTTCCATTCCTCTAAAACCCCGTTACGTAATTGTTCTAAAGTAGACTTATAACTCCAAAGTTCATTATTGATACTCAGAATCAAAAATTGTCGATCTTTAGGATGAATATGAGGAATGATCTGTTCACTTTGCCAAACTGAAAATTCTTGATAGTATTTTTCAACCCCTTTGAAATGAAGAGCATCCTGACCGATCAATCTGATATATAAATCACAAATGGCTAAATTGACGGTAAAAAAATTGGGCCAATGTTTGGTCCCTATCAGATTGATTTGCAGTTGCAAGAATTTAAGTCCCTTAATTGATGTATTCAAATCTAGTTGATAATGTTCAATGAGTTCATCGGCATAATCGTAATCCTTCTTACGATTCATCATTGTATCCTTTACACTGGTACCAAAATCAGTGACATGATCCACCGAATCTTTCATATGAGCTCCAAGTCCGGAGAATCCGCCCTTGACAGTATGAGAGAGCCCAGAAGCTCCCCCTACGACGGTGGATGAGACATTCGATACTCCACCTTTTAGCTTATCCATGGTGAATTCGGGACCGAAGCTCGACGTTTTTAGACCTTATATAAACTGTGATTTCCTACCCGAATAGACAAGGGATACGGTGTGATTGAGTGCCGCCGCCAGGAACTTTCGGATGTTGAGAGGTTGAGATTATTTGCGGGAGAGGATCATTTTTATCCCATTAAACCCTTTTAGGTGATGAGAGATAGAATGGTGGAACAGGAAGCTGGGGAAGGAGGGGTAGAACTGAGTGCGAAGGGACTACTGGTGATTGGAGAAGGTTTTTATATTCTTGGACCATACCTCTTATATGGGTAGTGGGGTTTCTTTACTGCTATCATCGAATTGTGTACTTGGCTCTTGCCCTCTTGGTTTGGGTAATACCAGACTCATCAGCATGCGGGCGTCTGCGGGCGTATGCAAGGCTAAGACTGCTCCAGAAAAATTCCGGGGCCCACGGGTTTAAGAAAGTAGTCTGGGGTCAGGTTGTCTCCAGATGGTATGTGGGAGTTTGGATTTTCGATGTGGCGGTTGATAATTTTAGGATATGAGTTGATTCAGACCGAAAACGACCTGAGCACTACAAAAAGTGTATTTTGTTCAATTGGTCATGTGTTACTCTGTCTGGTGTAGCTATTTATAATTCATCTGTATAATCTTTTAGTGGCTTATCCAAGCCATTATTAATCTCGCAATAAGATCATACAACGCAATGTGTAGACAAATACTCACTACCAACATCTCTAAAATCGTCACTAATATTGTCATTACCTGGTCGTATAAATTATCAACTGTTTATATTAGCCGACACATTTGCTTCCGGCATTTTCCAACACTAAGAGCCCTATGCTTACCGAATGTGCTACCCTGCGCCTCTAGCCATTTTTGTCTCTGGACCGGTGAGGAAGAGGGCCTCAGTAATGGGGCTTAGCCACACTAGCGCTTACAAATTTTTTATTAACAACTTGTATTCAAACCAGAATTGCCCTAACACTGATTGATGCTGTCACAAGCTGGTGGTAATGGTTTTTATCGAGCCCACCAATTTTTGTGTAAACATCGCATCTACATTAACTCTACGTTTCACCATATTAACAAGATTCACTTCTTTCAGTTATACAAGTATGAGAATTTAAAATTGACATTTCATACAAATCCATTTGGTCTGTTGAAATTACATCTCGACAGATGATACCTTTAGTCCATAAGAGCTTGCATCGCCCTTATTTTCTTTCCGGTCCATTTTCACTTTCCATTTTTCAATATAGCCCCGTCCGTGTCGATTATCCTTTCGATTCTCTTTATCGACACATTTCTTCGGCCACAAGTCCCACAATCTCGTTCCCGTATTGACATTACTAGATATCCTCTCCATAGTTCTAACTTCAGAATTGATCCAAATCTGCCTTTGTTCTTAAGTCTCTCTGCTCTCTTCATCATGTCTTCTGCGATCCCCTCCCCCATTGAACTCTCTGAGATTTCCTCACGACCGTTGTGCGGCTGAGTCTGACACATCTAATTTTAGAATTACTGAAAATATCCTTTTGGGTTTGATTTAACAGTTTACTCCACTTTCCTTTGTTTACATTATCGACAAAAAAGATCAATTTTCATTCTTAACTATTGGACGTAAACTGGCTCAGCTCTACGATATTTCTTATTACCGCCAATACAGCAAGTTAAAACGAAAGAGATAAGTAAAATGGCAACAGAAACCCATGCAAGGGCAAAGTTTGTGGTCCCTAACTTAGTCTCGAACCCTGCATCATTGAAGGCATTTCTACCCTTTACATGTGCGGCAGTAATTGTAGCAGCTGCAGCAGACCCCACAACAAAAGCCATGGTACTCAATCCTAGTACCAATGCAGAAAGAAACCCTCCAGCGCTACATACTGCGCATAAAGAAATGGGCCAATTGATGACAGTAATAATTAATGCCGCCAAGAAGAGTCCGTATGAAGCCTTAGAAAGATAACGGTAAGTGTTTTTGTCATTATTGAACGCACTAGGAAGCGATGAGCTCAAATCAGAAGAATCGGTTCCCTTTAAATTGTCCACTGGGTCATACGGGTAGGCAAATTGACGGTCGGAACATTGTTGAGTACCACTTTCCGTAATACATAATCGGTACAGAGTCCATTGTAATTGTGCTCCATTTATGGTTGTTCTCGACCAATACAATCCACTCAATGAAGAGGTGTTGGTTGCATCACTCAATAATAGTATTAAAAGTACTACTCCAGCACCAAGAGCGAAGAGAAAATGTACTGCTGTGAATATATTCTTGAACATGTGTTATATTGTATTGTTTGCTTGACAGTGAGTGGAAAATGCTCAACTTGATCTAAATTTATATCAACTTAGAATGTCGATGCCTCTTATACTCTTTTAAAATTTAATCTCTCACACGATCTACCCTGTCACACATGAGGCTATGTGTGAGATAGTAAACAGAAAATATTAAATCACGGCTATAGCCAGCGCATGGCACACCTCTAGCAGTACGAATTTAGCAACCATAATGCAATGATACAATTATTTTTCCACATAATAGAGTTTACTACTGTCATTAGTGGTCCGTTGTGATTCTATTAATACTTGCTGTTCTCGTAAGCCCAGCCCAAAGGTCATACCCTCTTGACTTTTCTTGCGGGCCACTTGGCTGCAGCCTCACATCCTGCATCCTACCCCCTCATAGCCACTAACGGCATGCATTGCCGACTGACTATGCTTAACTATTTCATACTGTAAGTAAGCCAAGGCATCTTGGGTTAACCAGAAAACGTGGCTTTGGCTTTAGCTCCCCTGTAAGGTCACAACTTCAACGCTGGTTCTAAATTTAGGACGCGGCGATGCGTCCAGAGGTAGTCTGCCAATCGTGCCATCCACCAGGGACCGTTTTCATTCAGCAACTTTTGATTCGGGGTATTGAAAAGTGTTCCATGATTGTAGATAACAGATTCAAGAGATTCAAGTCAACCATTCGGTCTCACCGCCTAGACCTCGTGATTTCTTGGTATAGCCTGATTCTCTGTTCAGGTTGAAGATTATTGCTATTTTGGCACGTGACTATTGACACGTGCCCCTGGTCTTGGTGGTGCTTTATCGTGCCGAATATATCCTCTAGAACACGGCTAACAAATGGCTGTAAGAAGTAGAATATTTTTGTGCAGACAAAACTGCTCTGCCGGAGATTGGAAACAAACTTCACCAATAAACTCCCTTGATTAATTTTGCTGTGTTGCAAAATAATATTACAATAACATTACTTGCTCGTAGATTTTCTTGGAAGGCTTCTATAATACATTCGATTTCCTTAATCAATGGGCAACGAAAATAGTCCACGCATTAGACATAAGGAGAGATGATTAATCCAGGCACCGACAATTTATAATCTACATAATACATATCTATTGGTTGGCAAGCAAAGTTATTGCCTACATTTACCATGAAATAGCTAACCTTTTGCAAGTCCGCCTTATCGGTCAGAAGGCGGGGTCAATTGAAGCTAATTGGGGCTTTTTGGGCTAATTAGTTGAAATTGGTTAAAACCCATTATAAGTAAAACGGTGTGTATTCACGTGTGATAACAACCTTAAAGGAAAGAATAAATTCATTCCAAGGTTTAAATCTAGCGTTGGCCGGTATTGAGTAGCTCTAGAACTGATTCTTTATCCAATTCCGCTGCAATACGAGACCACCTACGGCCACACAATTACACACACAGCAGCGATTCACCACCGATTCTTCATAAGATGGTGCACCGAGCAAAACAGAGCGTTGCGAAGAGGGTCCGCAATATCGCCAAGAGCACTGACAGGAGGGCATCGAGAATTTTTCAGTTGACTGGGTGTGAATGGACTTTCGATTCAATCTTACCTGATTATGACCGGATGTGACTTATCGATTACGTTCTCTTCTCTGACAATGTCAACCCTTCAAAATGCTATTCTACTAGTACCATCTACTTCGCTTCTAAGCACTAAATCGGGGTATTTTGTGCCGATTATCTACACGCATTGATCTGCCATACCTATAATAAAAATAAATAAGGAATAAAATAAAGCACACTGGCCAGAAAATAAAATTAAAAAAGGGAAAAGGCCGCTGGAGAAACGGAAGATGAAAGAAACTGTTTGCTAATATAATAACGATTAATCGGTGGTATCATTAACCAGGTAGTGAAAATTGCGGTAATTTTATCAAATTTAACCACATTTAAATACCTTCAAATCATTGTTAGCGCAGATTCTCCTCTCTATTCATCAGCTATTTTGCTCAGTTCATGAACACGGCTAGTTTTGTTCCTGGTTGAATATTTTAAAGAGTCTTCGTGGGGTGTGTGATCTCTCGCCGAGAAAAGAAGCCTAAATAACGCCTAGTTTAAAGGGTTTCCTGTTTGGTTAATGGTGTAAAATGACTCGTAATCTTCAAAATTCAGGGTCCAAAGGCCATGGCATCAATCTAAACTCTCAAATGGGTACTCCCTCCCCTTCAACTCGGCCCTCTTCAAGGCCCACTAAAAGTCCTGTGGCCTCATTTACCCTGACAATTTATAATTCTCCTGATGGTACTACCACTTATACAGAGATTCTGAAACCAATTTACGAAGGCAAGAATGGGGTAGTATATAAAGGTCTTACTAAACTGAAATCTCCTATAGCTCTAAAGCACTGGAAACATATCCCATATTTATCCAATGACGATTACTTTAAGGCAGTTAAGGCTGAATTTGATAATATTCGTCGGTGTTCTCATAAAAATATTATTGAAGTACTAGACATGGTTCGCTTGGACAACGACCCGGATGATGATGATGATGGTGATGGTGATGGTGATGGTGATGGTGATGGTGATGTTGAACAAGATGTACGAGATAAGCAAGATGTTGACATTCAAACATCAACTTCCTCATTATCATTAGATTCGAAACCCTCTCAATACCCACAATACATCATCATATTTCCTTATTATAATCATGGTGATCTCCTCAATTACTTGTCACAACTCCGTCGGAATAAAATCACATTAACAAACGATATGAAAGATCTGATATTCAAACAAATTTTGAAAGGTGTATCATATTTACATCTGCAAAACATTGTCCATCGTGATTTAAAACCAGAAAATTTTCTTATTGACGATAGTGGTGTAGTTAAAATAGCAGATTTCGGTTACAGCTTGAATTTAGACAACCTTTTAACTGACAATTTGTTCATAAATTACCAGGAAATTTGTTGTGGAACCAATAGTTTCAAAGCTCCAGAATTATTTGATTATGAATCACAATTGGTAGAACATGGAATAGATAATCTAGATTACATTCATACCATTGTTAAATCAATCAACTTTAAGGCTTTAGACTGTTGGTCTTTGGGGGTAGTATATCTCAACATCTCATTGATGTTGGTACCCTGGAATTCAGCCCAAAAGGATATCAATAGCTATTACAAGTTTCAATTCAACTATCCTAAAACGGATGTTGCTAATCAAAAACTTCTTAAGGCATTTGATTCTCCATTGCTGCTTCAATCCCTTTCTAATGACAATCCAGCTCTCTCTGTTTTTAAAAAGTTGACCTACGATTCAAGAAAGTATATATTGAAGTTATTGAATCCTTCACCGTCGGATAGGCCCACTCCGCAAGAGGTATTAACTTCTAAATGGTTGTCACAGGTATATATAAAGCCTAATGGGCTTACGGACGTTTTAAAGGGGGTAAAATGATGTGAAGTGACACTGGCTGTTGTTGTCGCATGTTCAAGGTACGGCCATATATAAAACATTATCTACATAAGACGTGTTATATAGTGGTATCGTTACATAGGTATGGTTAAATAGAGATATGGTTACATAGAAATATGGTTAAATAGAGATATGGTTACATAGAGATATGGTTACATAGAGATATGGTTACATAGAGATATGGTTACATAGGATTAAAGTAAAATGATATCGAAGAGTGTGTGGAAAGATATTTCACCATAGACTAATATAAGGTCTGATAATTAACGAATACAATGTAAGACGTTGTAATATAAAGTTATAAGGTTAGACATTATACCATTGAAAAAGTTAGATTAAGAAATGAAATTATTGAAGCATCGATTACCATTAATTTCTTAATGCATCTTTTAACCCAAATGTTCATGAATTCCTTCCACACTCTATCTCTCATATACATGTCTCTGCTCTCAATACTACTAGTCTAACCTTACTTATAACGCCAGTACGTTGATAACCCTGACTCGTCTCCTCCCTACATTTTCTTAGTTCATCATAATTTTACACACATGCGAACTCCACTATTAATCACAATATAATACATTATGGTCCAAGCATATCTCTCTAGACTATACTAAACACGGCTTTAGTTTATCGTCTCAACAACTAAACAATAAACAAAAGAAATACAAAAAACTATTGAACATTTCAAGTATTCATGCAATCATATCATCGGATGGATAATCTTACTTACAATAAAGAAAGAATGTAATAGATCACCTCACCTAAATACTTTAACAATGAATGCATACTTGATCTTAAATGCATACTCAAATCAAACACCGTCCGTTTCAGCCGTTATTCTATGATTTGTGGTACCCTTGGTACCCATAAGCAATCCCATTTGAACCTTGCAGCTGAGTAACATTACCACTACCATTCAGGGCCCCAGTGTTTCCGGTAGTAGATTGCAGCAGAGAAGTCAGATTATTCAGAGATCCATTCAATCCTTGAGAGTTCAGAGTTCTTCTTGGATTTCCAGGTCCTCTAACTCCCAATGGATTCTTAGAGAATGACAATCTGATCCCTCCTTTACCACTAGATCCACCTGGTCGAGGCAATGCACTTCCATACAACTCAGCCAACGCTCTTGTAGCATGAGCTACATCTTCAAATTCAACAAAACACATAGGACCATGATTGTGACTGTTCTGGTTTGGATTCAGCAGCAGCAGAATCTTAGTCCTAAACGATAACCTACGGAACCCCTTTTGTGGTGAAAAAAGGGCTCTCAATTCAGCTTCAGTGGCATCAGGCGGTAAGTTACCGACGTACAAAGTGTTACATGGTGGATTTTGGTCAGCTGGATTAGCTGGTGGAGGAACTCTGGCCAATAAGGATAAATCTGGGATATCCTTACGTTGACCATTACCGGCAGCACCACTAGCAACTGTAGATTGGGTGGTCCCGACACCAGAAGAGCCATTACTGGACGTAGACAAGCCTTGAGTGGAAGCCAGAGGGGATGTTTGCAGTGAGTTTGTACCTGATGGCGCACCTTGAGCTTGTTGACCTCCCAGAGGCTGTTGGGGCTGTTTCGAGAGTGGAGGTTGTTGTTGTTGTTGTTGCTGTTGTTGTTGTTGACTGCCACCTGGTTGATTCGATGAGTTGATTTCAGTTGGCAGCTTCTGGACACTGTTCTGACCAACCCCAGCACCAGTATTAACAGCACCGCCAGGAGAGGAAACGTTGGCCTGAGAACCCAACCCAATGGTGTTAGCAAGACCCGGGAACCCCTGGCTTAAAATTGGATGAGATTGAGTAGCGGATGGGATCAGATTATGCAAATTCGTACTGGAACTACTGTTGAAAAATGCAGAGGATGCTCTACGACGATCCCCTGATGCAGATCCTACTGCTTGTTGATTCCATTCGAAAGGAGTACCACCAGTAGAGGCGGCAGGAGTCTGAGGAGTGGAACCAGCAATGTTCGAATTTGAAATTGTTGAATTCTTCCATGGATCTCTAACGAGTTGGTCATACTCCCTGGCATCATTTTGCAGTTCCATTAATAAAAGAGACTTACCAGTTAAGTCAGACAAATCAATCCGAGGATCAGCCGAAGATGGAGTGGCCAGAGCTGGGGCAGAACCAGCAGAAAACGGATCAGAGAATAAAAATCTCAGTCTCTGTGATCCCATAGATTGACGCTTTTGATAATCAGCTTGAGTAGGGGGAATATTAGAAGTGCTGATCCTTAAATTGTTGAACGGTTGAGAAATAGCTGAAGAAGGTTGAGAGAGTGATGAAAATTGGTTGTTGATTTGTTGATCATACTCCACCTTTAATGGTAAAGTCTCAGGTCCAAAAAGATATTTACCTTCCAAAAGTTTCCCAGTGGTAATACAAGTGTTAAGGGTCTTGAAATGAGCAATAACAGTATGAGCTTCATAATCAATCGAAAGAATATCGTCAATCACTAAGGCGAAAATGAGCTGGGCTTCACGCTTTGCAAGATCAGCGGGTAAATTGGACAATATAAGTGTAAATCCTTCGGTAGGAGAAGTATTTGATGATTGTCCGGTACTCGAAGGATTGATGTTTTGAGTGATTACCTGATTAGATGATAGCGACAGACGATTGGATTGTTGCGACGATGGATGCTGGTTCTGGAGATGCTGAGCCTTATATTCGGGATGCAGAGATGATGCGGCTCCTTGATGCTGTGGGGCCTGTTGTTGTGGTTGTTGTGTTTGAGCCTGGGCCTGTGCCTGGGCTTGTGCTTGGGCTTGTGCTTGTGCTTGGGCATGTGCTTGGGCCAGAGCGGCAGCTTGCGCTTGTTGAGCTTGCTGTGCTTGTTGAGCTTGTTGGGCTGCTACAAGCAGGGCAGCCATGCTGAGGGGCGGTTCTCCAAGCATAATCCCTCCGTTTGACAGTTGAGGGAGCTTGGCGTAGCCTATATTGCTTTCGGTGGCCATTTATGCTATGAAAAATGCAAAACTGTTACCCGAGATGACTATTAGAATCGATTACAATCACTTGCTATATTGTTTACACGCGTACGATGATATGGTTTTTTCAAAAAATTCCAATGCACACACACAACGAGCAAATTGATGAATCTAATAGAAGATCTGGATGAATGAGGAGTGACAAAAAGGTAGTGGAAGAGGTGGAGATTTATCTAATGACCACTGCTTATCCTCTTATAATCTTTGACCACTGTTGTACTACTCCTTCCTTTGGTGGAGTGGGGGAGGAGGAGGGAAGGGTCAATTTTTTTTTCAATTGTTGGTGGTGGTGGTAGTGGTGGTGGACCTCCCCAGCTTAAAATCGTATCAGTTTATGGGTGGGATTACGAGTGTGCCCCTTTCTTTTGTTGAGTAAGTTACAATCTGAGGGCCACTGGATTCAAATTGTGTGCCAGCCAGATAGTAACGGTGTTATTTAGATGGTCTCCTTGTAGGCTATAAACCAAAGTCCGAAGGTTTGTAAATGGAAGATGTTTAAAAAATTGTATGTTGGACAAAAAAAAACTATCAATCTTTTTCCTGCCACCCGCTGCTGTAAGTGGGACAAAAATTGATGTTTCCAAGTTAACTTCCCTCGAATTGAGGGATGCTATAGCCATTTGCGGGAAGGTGGGAGATTTTGCCCACCACAATTCCGATTTCAGGGACATTTTTTCCTCCTCAGTGGCGATTTATTGGCGGGGGAGTCGGTTTGACCCTATATTTTAGGGCGTGCGCTCACCGGTGCTGGTGTCTCTGCATAGGTTATGTGGCGCTGGTGCTCCTGTGTAGAGAAAAAGCAAACTGCCTAGACCCTAAAAAATAATAAGCTCAGGTTGAAGGGTCAATAAGCAGGGTGTGAAGGGTGAAGGGTCAATAAGCTTAGGGTGTGAAGGGTCAAGGGTCATAATCAGATTGGTGAGGTAGGAATGAATTTGGGTTTTTAAAATAAGCATTGGATTTAGGGTTAGGATAAGGATTAGGACAATGACAGGATAAGAGGGCATTGGATTAGTTCAGGTTAAGATTGCATAGAGTGGATTTAAAAGGAAATGAATGTCATTAGGTTGGGAATTAGATTGGATATGAGGGCTGGTTCTTAAACGAAAAATGTGAAAATAGCACCAGAACGATATTTGTTAAATGTACTGCCATCTAATGATAATCATGGGAAGTCTTGCTTTGAAATGTTTGGAATCTCGCAGCATAAATTCCCATTCCATGCGGCAGAAGTTTTTTCTCTATCTCATGCTTTCTCGTGCTTTCTCTATCTCATTCTACTCTGAATCTCATTCTTCTCTCTATCTCATTCTTCTCTCTACCTCATTCTTTCTCTCCTATGCTTTGATGTACCTTCTCTTGTACCTTCTCTTGTACCTTCTCTTATAAAACAATATCTCCGTTTCTTCTAGTCAGTCAATTTGTATATATGTGGATGGTCTATCTTGTTTACAATACATTAATTAACTCATTCTAGAAAACAAGACATCCCTACTCAAAACAAATCCAAAGCCCTATTTACAATATCATCGGCATCCTGCCAACCTTCCACGAAGATTGATGTTTTTAACCTCCAAAATTGGTTGATGAACGCTTCCTGTTCAATTTCCGGTCACGTGCCGCTTTAACACAAATTGGTATTTAACATAAAATTTTGGTCAAAAGGGACAAAATGTCAATAAAATCGTCACCAAAGATTACTTTAAGGATTACTTTTGCTTCCCAGCTTCCAACTAGATTGTTGTAACCAATTACTTCCTCGAACGCTACTCATTGTCCCGATGATTCACTGATTTCTATTCATCTGCCAATTTTTCCCACTCCTCTCTAATAATAATACTTCTCCCTCTCTCATCTGCAAAAAGCCCTTTCTCGTTTCTTTCCCACTTACACCCTTAACTACCCGATCAATAGCACTTATTGAAGCAAGAAGCTGATTAAATACATCATTATTCATGCCTGATTACGATCCTGATGGCCAAGTAAACGCCAGATGTTTAGACTATCTTCTTCTAGAAATGATAGCCAATCTGGTGCGAACCACAGATCATAAAGAAAAGACTTTTGATCAAGTTAATTTAGAGTCTGAATCCCAATCAGAACCAGATGTAGAATCTCAAAGAACTCTTATAATATCCGATCATGGATTGATTGATCGTGATGATGTGACGTTAAGAAATGAAAGCTAT
The DNA here is from genome assembly GCA_030570095.1 of Kurtzmaniella quercitrusa. Taxonomy (NCBI): domain Eukaryota; kingdom Fungi; phylum Ascomycota; class Pichiomycetes; order Serinales; family Debaryomycetaceae; genus Kurtzmaniella; species Kurtzmaniella quercitrusa. The sequence continues at coordinate 74,106 of JAJLUZ010000011.1, read as the reverse complement.
GGATATCATGTTGGAACTAGACTCTCTCAGATTATAATGTTCAAAACTTCTGCCAATAAAATCGATAATATTCTTGATATCATGAAATTTGTCTGTCGAGATGTTTGGAAATGTATGTTTAACAAGCAAATGGACAACTTGAGGACCAATCATCGGGGAATTTTTGTACTTGTAGACAACCAATTTCAATATATTGCGTCTTTAAATAGTGCCAAAGGTGTACCAGATCTGATCGCTCGTGCTAGATCGTTTTTATGGTTCCCATGTGGGATTATCCGGGGTATATTAGCAACTTTTGGCATCGAGGCAACCGTCTCAGCGGAAATTACTCTGTTTCCCGCCGTTGCATTTAACATTCAAACCACAATTAATAACTGAAAGATTAAAGAAAGACATGATCCTGAAAAAATGCATAATGATATCGATAGGGTGTGTAGAATAGTAGCATTTGAGTAAAGAGGGTTAAATTAAAACTGAAATGACAGTTGTAAGGGCAAATGTATAAGATGTTGAACTAGAATTGAATCGCTTAGGTGATTCTATTAATCTCAAACAATCTGCATTCATCTCTGGCTATATGCGTCTAACTCTATCAATATTCTTACATTAGCAATTACATATCTGTCCACATCCATGTGTTTACGGATGTATCTCTCTCTCTCTATCTTTATATCTATCTATCTCTATCTCTATCTTTATATCTATCTCTCTCTATCTCTAACTTTATATCTATCTCTCTCTATCTCTATCTCCATCTTTTTTTCCACTCCTCTACTTTTCTTCGCACTGTTATGGATCCATCTGATCTGAGATCTCATCTCTATGCTTGCCAGGGCCAAACAATTAACCAAATTTCGACCCCTGCAACTCACCCAGAATGAAATCCAGCTCCTGGTGAAGTCTCATGGGACCTCGTTGATGTCAAAACTCAGAAGTCGCCAATTTTTACTGGCAGTTCATAGCAAAGACCTCCACGGTATATGTCAAATTTTAAACCGCTTGCAAATTGAAGAAAAAGATCATGGTAATCCTTACCCAATGTCAACACATTCAGCCTATTTTAGGTGCTTGGATATCCTCTTTGAGTTCACCAGTACCTCCTCCTCGGCTTCCTCTCGTTCTATTGTTCAATTCCTCCACTATATTACTTCATATCGGCCAATCGTACACACAATGACTACTCAAACTTCTAATGTAGAACACACTAATAGAGTTATTGAGTTTAAAAAGAATATCTTGGTCAGTATGTCAAAGTCCCTTCGTGATGTTTCGGACCCAAATTATCGTTCAAACTCTCTAAAAAGGTACCTTGAAGCAATAAAATTGTTACAAATTGATTGTGATGAGCTTCTTCCTCTTATGGATCTCGATTCGAGGAAAATATTCCAAAAGGTCTTCAATTACTCTGGTAAGAATATCATAGAGCCAGTAGTTAAATTTCGGCAAAAAGATGGTAATGAAACTATGACTTTTAATGATTTACTTGGCATCATTCAAGAGAGACTACCTAACGCTCCAAAGGGTAAAATGTATCAAATATATGATCAACTTCCTGAATCTGAAAGGGAGTTGTTTATGGAAAAATACTTACAATTCAACACAGAAAAACAGCATATTATTGAAGACAATTGCCAGCATTTGACCCTTACCATGTCCAATAATCTGACAAAATATTCACTGCCATCGGACTCAGAACGCAGCGTGGTTGCCTCTTGGCTAGAAAGGTTTCTGATGTTATTGGACTACAAATTGAACAGTAAGAATACTATGATAAATATTAAAACAGGCAATGATATCACCAAAGATAATAAAGACAATTCTATGAATGAAGGCTTGATACCCTCAGATATAACCTCAAATGCGAATAATGATACCCAATGGGTCCAGAAACATCTGGTGTTGTTCAAAGTCATACCAACGAATGAACTTTTCTCGTCGGCATTATCCACTATTATGGAAATGTGCCGGGGTACAAATCAGGCAACTTTGGTTAACGTAGCTTCGAGCTTTGCCCCTAAAACTGTAAGACTCTGTAAGCGTCACGGATTCAATGTAGATGGATTTTTAGATGATAAGGACCTTCTTCTGTGTCTGGTGACTATTCTTAGCATTCTTGTAGACTCTTGTGAATTTTTGGAAGGTAGCAAACAAGTTTCCAAATGGGAAGTTGAAAATCCCTACGCAGCTACAATCTTCAAGAATCCGAAGCCATTTCACATCTATAATGAACGGAAAGACGGCAAAACTTACTCCACAATAAAACTCCATCCTCTTGTTTTGGAATTGTGTCCGGTGTTAGCCCAAGAGTCGTCACTTAAGCAGCTATTTCTCCCCATGCTCTGCCCTCCTCGGCCTTGGATGTCTGTTTTTGATGGAGGATACCTAAGAAATATCCACTCAGTGGTTTTCTCTACTCATCAGAAAACTCATCTCGAATTCTACAAGAAGGCAGAGCAAACTGGACAAATGTCTACTATTCTATCGACGATATCAAGATTGGGGGACGTCCCATGGATGATAAATCCTGACATTGTTGATGTTTTCAATGCGGCAATGGATTTAGAAGCTGGCTTTTTATCCATCCCCCCTAAAGATTTTAAAGAGATCTTGAAAGTTCCCGAACTTCATGTGCTAAATCGGGAAGATTTTGCAACCGATGTACTTTACCAAGAATCTAGAAAGAAAGCGTTCAAGAGATATATGAATGCATTGAACAAATTTAATGGTTTAAACGGTAGAAGAACAAAGTACGAGAATTTACGGAAACTTGTAGAAGCATATTCAATTAATGGAGACATCCTCTACATGCCTTATGGCTTTGATTTTAGAGGCAGAATTTACCCCATGAATAACTATTTGAGTCACTACGATGAGGATTTGACCAGATCTCTACTTAACTTTTGGAAACCAGAGCCTTTGGGTCCACGTGGATTCGAATGGTTAAAGTATCAATTGGCTGGTGTGTATGGACACGATAAGTTGCCCTTCGATGCTAGGATTGAATTTATAGATACCAATATCGATAAAATTATAGACTCCACGATCAACCCGTTGGAACATGGTAAATGGTGGGCCAATGGTGACAAACCTTGGTCTACTTTGTCGTTATGTTTTGAACTCGTTAAAGTACTTGATTACGTGGAAAAAGGGGGTAAGGCCGATGATTTTAAAAGCAGAATTCCGATTTCCATGGACGGATCGTGTAATGGATTGCAACATTATGCAGCACTTGGTGCAGATAGAGAAGGTGGTGAAGCGGTTAATTTGTTACCAAATGAGGATCGACGAGATGTTTATACAGCAGTTCTTCGAAAGGTTGAAGAGACGCTCAAGTCAAACGTTCTGACTCACTCAACTAATCGATCTTTTGTTGATAGGATCCTGTTGAAAATTATCTCGCGGAAAATTGTGAAGCAAACTGTGATGACATCTGTTTATGGAGTGACAATGTATGGAGCCAAGAGCCAAATCCAAGATAAGATAGACAATTTTATTGAATTAAAAGACATTCATTTCGAAGACACTTTGACTGAGAAGGAATGGGATTTCTTAGAGAACAATCGAAGTGAAATTGCTTCACACATTGCTAAAATTACCTTGAGATCTATTTCTAGCATGTTTAAACATGCCAAGGATATTCAAAACTGGTTGATGTTTGAAAGCATTAAACTTATGAAGGGAATCGATAAGGAATCAATAAGGAATCATCAGATGACCTCTAAAAAGCAGTATGATCTATTGGACTTGAATACGGTCCATAATTTTACTCCTATGCTGTGGACTACAATGACAGGATTTCCAGTTGTCCAACTTTACAGTAAAAGGTCTACTCACACTTTGATATCTTCTAGGGGGGCTCTAAAATTTGCAACCGAAAATAAGATAACAGAGGTTGATCGTTCCAAACAAGTCAACGGGATTGCCCCTAATTTCATTCATTCTGTCGATGCAACACATATGCAGATGGCTTGTTTTGAGGCTACTGATCGTAATTTGACATTTATATCGGTTCATGACTCATTTTGGACTTATCCCAAAGACGTAGATACCTTAAATTCGATTATCAGAGACACATTTGTGACATTACATTCAGAAGATATTCTTCTGGAACTATATCGTGAACTAAATGAAGCAGTCCGGGGTAAATACCAGCTCGTTTACTACAAAATTGATGACAACATAGAGTTTCATGAAGCGATTCAGAAATTGAGGTTACAATATCCTAAATTGACAACAAAACTGCACCAGAAAATGATCAAAGAATGTCTTCTTTATGAGTTCAAAGGTTACTTGGAAAGTAATAAAGTTGACAAGGATGAATCTTCAGTAAAAGAGAAAGTATCGAAAGATATTTCTACTAATAAAAATCTGTTTATAGAAATTTACCAGGAGATAATAAGAACCCATCAGCCAGACTTGTTCTTACGTATATCTGCTGGGAAGATTGTCCCATATAAATCGAAAGCTCGGCTTTCAGAGGTAATCAACGATGCACAATTTAAAAGCGGAAATGTTTCGAAGAAGTGGTCAATGTTGGTTGTCCCACTGATAATTCTGGATCCTCCAGCGAAAGGAGATCTTGATATAACTGGAGTTCTCGATAATAAGTACTTCTTTTCATAAGTACTTCTTCTCCGGCCATCGGCTAATTCCCACATAGATCGGTCCAGACCTGTACATAGTTTTAAACAGTTAAATAAATTTCACCTCATCTCATCGCATCTCATCGCATTGCATAGAATCATTGAAAGTAGTTGTTAGGTAAAGATATAATGGCCAAGCAAGCTAAGAAACAAACCAAGGAGGAGAGGAGTGTCGAGCAGATTGAAGAGGACTTACAACTCCCTTCATCCTCTGAAGAAGAAGAGGTTGAAGAAGGAGATGCATCCGAAGACGAGTTGAGCTCCAGTGAGGAAGAAGAATCTGATGAGTTGGCTATCGCAGAACAAAAAGATGAGGAAGAAGTGGTACATAAAGTCGTTAAGGCAAAGAAGGCTAGCAAAGATGTCAAACAAAAGAAGAGTAGAGGTGTTATTTACATTGGAAGACTTCCAGAGGGGTTCCAAGAACCCGAATTGCAGAAATATTTCGACCAATTTGGAGACATAACGAGGTTAAGATTGTCGAGAAATAAGAAAACTGGTAAATCTAAACACTATGGATTCGTTGAATTTGAAGAGCAAGCAGTAGCTCAAATTGCCGCTGAAACCATGAACAATTACCTTTTGTTCGGTCACTTGTTACAATGTCATGTGATGCCAAAGGAGAAAGTACACGATGAATTATTTAAGGGCTCTGCCAAGAGTTATAAGGCGATCCCATGGTCAAAAATTTCTCAGACCAAGCATGATGAACCCAAGCTGAAGGAACAATGGGAACGAATTCAGAAGAGAAGAGATGCAAACTTGAAGGCAAAGGCCAAGAAGTTGAGCGACAAGGGGATTGATTTTGACTTATCTAGCATTGTGTAGTTTACGAAGTAGGAGATACATATATCAGTATATTGAGAGTGTGTGATTTTGTGTAGATTATAAGAAAGTGGTTTATGAATTGAGTGGGTGGTTCAAGACATGATACAGGGGTCTAGACGCAATAAGACTTTATTGCTTTGTTAAAATGATACTGGCATATATTTGAAAAGACACAACATCAAAGATGTAAGAATGGCAGCCAACCCAGAGAAGAACAGAACGAGAGAAAGATACCATCTGGTTGAATAAACGAACACTCTTAAAAAGAGATAAATAGATTATCAGGGTGTAGAGTATTGTGGTGAATTCTTGGTTTAGGGTGTTTAATAGACTACCAGTGCAGATATTTAGTGTCGGCTGCCAGTTTAGAGAAACAAAGCAGACTGTCAGTTCACCGTATCAATATATTTCTAGGGTCGATTTTTAACAATTCAGGAGTACAAGATTCATAGACAGCAGCTGGCAGAACGCAATAGCGGTGACTTCAGCAAATATTGAATTTTACAAATCACTGACATTTTTCAGGTCTATCTTACCTCCTGTTCCTATATCAAGCAATTACACTGACATTCTCCTGGTCGTTGGACATCTTCCCAGCCTACTCTTCTCCTCAATACAGCAGATCTCACATGGCAGCCAGTGGGGAATTTATCGGCCATGCAGGGATCTGAACATTGTTCATGTGTTTGCTGTACCCCTCGATCAAGCGATGCGACTAATATTGAACAGTTTCATATGATAGGATTCATTACCACGACCGAGAAATTCCGTCTACCTATTTTTCACATATTGATCTCCACATCTTCATTTTCACATCTCTCTTCATATCACCATTTTCACTTCTTTAAATCTCCAATTTCACATTTTCATTTCCACATCATCGTCACGTCTATATCTAATCCTATTCACCACGTCTTTACCTTCACTATATTACTCTTCGCCTACTTCTAGAGCATCAAAAACATCCTCTACCTCATTAAGCAATTGCGCTCGGACCCAGCCACTACATTTCCCACTCCCACTGGATTCACCCCAGATCTGTGAATCCCGCCGCTTATCATCACATGGAATTTGCTTCCCAAACAAGTATCCCTTTCCCTCCGCTGCTTACCATGTGACCTGTTTGATTGGGCGCATTTCAGCGACCATACAAGAAAAGAAAAAAAAAAAAGAAAGAAGTTGAGAAAGGGAAAAGCTCAGCAGATAAAAACTCACGGATCATTTTAGTCTACTGCTATTAACATGTCTGAAACCGAAGAAAAGTTGATTACTTTCGAGGAAGTATCGAAGCACAGTGCCTCCGATGATCTCTGGATCGTCTACAATGGTTACGTCTACGATTGCACATCTTACCTCGATGAACACCCAGGTGGTGAAGAAGTATTGGTCGATGTGGCCGGCACTGATGCCACCGATGCCTTCGATGACATTGGACACTCTGAGGACGCCCACGAGATTCTCGTTGGATTGAAAATCGGCCGTTTGGAAGGTGGTGTTATTAAGAAGACTGCACTGACTTCTACTACCTCCAGCTCTGAAGGTGGTCTTCCTTTGCCATTGATTGCCGCTTTGGTGGTGGCCGTAGCTGCGGGCGCATACTTTTTCCTCAACAATTAATATTAAATGGTATATTCACACACCAGCGAGTCTGAGGGCTTGCTCTATAATACAAATCAGTACAACACTCTAGATGTAGACAATGACCAAGGAATTGAAGAAAGAAGTTGAAAAAGGAATTGTTTCAGAAGGACTGTAAAATCAAATCTAATCTAACTGATGAAATGATTTAGTTATTGTGTACCTATCTGCTTTTTTGTAGTATATGTTAATCGACTTTTCACATTTTTACTATACGAGTCGTATACGACAAATGAAACTCCTTATATAGCTTGGTTCCGTCTCCAAAAAGTACCGTCTCTATATATTCATATTTAGAAATGTGTATGTGTATTTGTACACAAAACTGCTATACATCTCTTCTCTAACTCTTTTAACTCCTACTCTACTTTTCCATCACTGTCTTTATCGCTCTCTCTCTCTATCTCTATCTCTCTCTATCTCTCTCTATCTCTATCTCTCCCATTTGCACTGACACATTTCCGATAACCTCCCACTTCCACCCCATCTACCCACTACCTTCACCCATCAAGAACCATCATGGAGAGACGCCGTCGTTTGTCAGAGATCTTAGACCGTGACGCAGGTATTGACTCGGATCTGTCCGATGATCTGATTGAATCTGAAGTCCAAGATTCACGATCAAAGGACGAAAACCTCTTCTGTATCGAATGTACCGATATGCCCGTCGAGCTTCAATGCCAAACCTGTGATGAAAACTTCTGTAGAGTATGTTTCGACGTGATTCATCGCTCAGGTAAACGTAAGGATCACAAGACTAATCCTGTTGAGGTACTGGTACAACCCAATGGTGCCAAGTCGACCACAGCAAAAGATTTGTCCTCTTCAGCTATCCTTGACCATGATGAAGATTTTGAAGAAGCAGACTCTCTGACGGCTCCAGCATCTGAATCTACCAGCAAATTTCTTCTCGAAAACTTGAGAACTGCTATCGCTTATATCCCTTTACGATTAAATCATGAAGAGCGTAGATTGCTTCGGTTATTGGAAGCTGCTCTTAATGTCTCGGAATATACCGATAAGATCGATATCCTTACCTATAAATCAAAGAGTAAAAGGATTGTGGCAGAATTGAAAGAAATATGTTCTATCTTGGCCGGGTTAGTGGTCGCTCAGGACTTTAAAAAGGGCCAACAATTTGTAGAAGAGAAAAATTTTGTGGATAACAAACAATGGTACCAGGATATCTTTGAAATTGGCCGTAGATATAAAGTGATGAATCCAGAAAAGCTCAGAGATGGATTTGGTAAACTCTGTTATATGGTGATGGACTCTCGTTTCCCAGAGATTAAAGAGCATTTAGAATTCGATCTCTACAAGCCAATCAAGACCATTGAATTGTATCTTTTGGAGAAAGATCCACAATTACTCGACAAATTATTTCTGCTGGACCTTATTCTTACAGCCACTGCTGAAATTTTGTCCCAGGGGAAATCTAGACTGCAACTTCAACGGGAAAAGAAGGCTAAAGATCATGCCATTGAGAAGATTGCCTCTAAATATCTGAATAAACTTAATCGAGAAGAAATCCGCCAGATCTTGTACTCAATTGGAGACTTCCACTCATATATCAACTTCAATAAGAACCCGATCAAGAGGATTTTGGATCAATTGGAACAGAATTTTTCTGCTGAAAAGCCTCTTGATAAAAATTGGTCTTTGGGGATTAAAATAGGGTTGGGAGGTGCCCGATTGTCTCATAATCACGAAACTCAATACTACTTCTGTCATCAATCTTTGACTTTATGGTCGATAATTATGAGAGACTTCATAAAATTATGGAAATTGGCAGATGAGGATTTGTTGGCTCAAACAAATTACCGTCTTACCGAGACAGGGCAAGGACTTCAAAGAATTAAAGCTGCTCCACAAACTCAGAGGTATATGTACAAAATTGTTCACGAAGTACAACGGAAAACTCCAGTCAGTTTCATTGGGTCTTCTTCAGTTCATATTGCTGATAGTGCTGTCCCTAGTGCATTGTATTTCTTAGATAAATATATCCAGGTACCCAGGATCTTAATTCCTATTGACCGTTGTTTGCAAAGAATTGATGAAGACTTTATGAAGGATAAACATGTGGCAGGAATGATCAAAACTGAGTTTGGAAGTGTAGAGAACTTAAAATTGACAATCCTTACCGACTTTTTCAGACATGCATTTAATGGTAGTGGTGGTGAAGATTATTTCAATGCTGGTAGTTGTATTGATGGACGTCTTACCTCTGCTTGGAACTGGGCTAATGAAATATCCAAAAAGAATTATTATAAGTATTTCTTGATATCTGGATTTGTTGGTTTCAATGGAAGTGATGGATGGTAAGCTCTATAAAAGGTATTCATATATAGATTTTGTATATATGCTATGTAAGGTAAACTATCTAGTAGACGTCAAAATCAAAATAGTTTTGATTAAATTTAAAGCCATTTCAGCGAATTGACCAAAATATAAGGGATTGTAAGTGATGAAGTTGCCAATAATCCGCTCATAAATGTATAGCAACCTCCAACGGTCATAGAGTCAACCATTTGACTCAAACATGCAATGAAAATTGCTGCACACCAACACCTAGTCAAGTTTACCGTGGAACTAGATCCTGAAGACTGTGATGGATTAAGGTCAACAATAAATGTGGTGGATATTGTCAAGTAATTCATGGCAGCATAACTCACCAAGAAAGAACCAAATAATGGAACAGCAACGTGAAGTTTACAGTAAATGGACCATCCAAAAATAAGTGATCCGATGATGCTAAGTAATGTTGGGATGATGGTGAGAATAAGACGAGCCCATATGAAATTAAATGGCTCTTCAGAAGTTTTAAGTTCTTCAGTCTGAACAGAATGAAGGTCAGATTCAATGAGCCGTTCGTTATGTTCAATGTACTTCTTAAACTCCTTCTTATAACTATGATCTAAAAGCTTTCCACTAGTCACAGAACCCAAGAGACCACCAAGACCACTAGGGATATACGACAAGCCAATATGTAATGTATTATAGCCATAAGATTTGGATAAAGAGGTTGAGAGTGTAGTCAACATCATCAACCACACAGTATAACTCATGGAAGAAGGGATTAAGGTCATATAGGTTGGAGTGTTCCGTAAGATCTTTAAAGGTGCTAAAAGAGTGAACTTCTTCTTCTCTTGGATGGTCAATTTTTCATTGACGAGTCTTGTTCTATACTTGGATAATCTAAAAATTGGAGCTCTATTGAGTGGATTGGAAGGCAAATTTGATCCATTGCCAACCAACGATCTACTTGTTTCAGGAAGACAAGTGAACACCAAAATTAAAGAAGCACCGGCTGAAATGACCAAGAACCAGAAAATGGCTCTCCAGCCAAACGAATTTTCGATAAGACCACCAATTAAGGCGCCGAATGCCTGTCCCAACAATGATAAACCAGTAGTGATACCAATAAAGGAGCCTCTCTCGGACTTCGTAGTTATGTCACTAGCTATTCCTGAACCCACGGTGACAGTCAGGGCAATTCCAAATGCTTGAATACATCTAAGTACAATCAATCCGGGGTAAGTATTGTTTAAAGCTAACCCCACATTTGCCAATATATAGACAGTAAGACAAGAGATCACGATCAACCGTCGACCAAATTGATCCGCCAAATTCGAAAAAAGAACTGGAGCCAACCCTTGAAATATGGAATAAACTACAACTGTCAAATTTAACTGTTCTTCTGTTGCTTTAAATTGCTGCTGAAGAATTGGCATCACCGGAAGATAAATTGGTGATGAAATAGTAGACCAAAATCCGACCAAGCCTCCGAGAACCACGATAAAATACTTTTCATTACGACTGAAAATGGAATACTCGGCCTCTGGTGGATGATGGATTTCCAGCTTTGGTTCTGGTGTCAGTTCTGTCATCATTTGGTGTATCCATCAATGATCAAATAATGGATTAAATATGTTCCGATGTGTGACTCAGAGAACAATAATGATGCGCTTCCAGGGTCCGATCGATCCCATAACATGCGCTAACGAGTTCTGAGTTTATCCGATACCCCCCGATCACAATGCAAATCTAAGCGGGTTTATCTTGATGAACAAGGTCATTTCCACGGCTCATGTTTCTTTCGTTGTTTTCCATTCATTATTATTTGACCCAATCATTGCCGTAGAGTTCTCCGGTGCCCCGAATATGATGATCAAGTTTATTAATCGCGGCAATCCCACATTTCAAACTCCGAAGAAATGTCAGTCAAGTTAGGATTAAGATACAATGTCATTCAGGCCCCTATGGCTGGGGTTAGCAGTCCAGCATTGGCTGCAGCTATTGTTAGGAATGGAGGTTTAGGCTCAATTGCCATGGCTCTGCACGATTTAACTCAAGGCGTGGCTACCATGGAAAAGGCAATAACCGAATTTTCCAGTTTAGTGCCCAATGAGCTTAAACGTAACGTAAATTTCAACTTCTTCTGTCATGATCTGGCTGAACAGTCACATGCCCCTACTGAGATTCAAAAGGACAATTGGAAAGCTCTTTATAATCTCGCCTTTGAGCAGCAGATTGGCCTGGTTGGCTTCAAAAAATCGAACATCTCATTCAGAGAGATTGAGCTGGATTATCATTCTCTGTACTCTCGGGTAATCGAATTGATTTTAGAATACCAACCTAAGGTTGTCTCTTTCCATTTTGGTATCCCTTCCACTAAGACCATTGAGACGCTTCAACTGAATGGTATCGATGTCTTTGTATGTGTGACGTCTGTCGATGATGCAGAAATGGCACTCAAGGCAGGTGCCAAGGGATTATTCTGTCAAGGGTATGAAGCTGGTGGGCACCGAGGCCTTTTTTCATATGCTGAATATGATGAGAAGCTATCTACTCGAGCATTAGTGAAGCTGGTACTCCAGAAATGGCCCGATGTTTTTGTTGTTGCTTCTGGTGGTATTATGGATAGTAAGGATGTAAGATCTTATTTTGACCTTGGTGCTCAGGCAGTTCTGTTGGGCACAGCATTTATCGATACCAAGGAATCCTTAACTAAGGGCTACGTTTCTAAAGAAGCAGCAAAGGATCTGCCTGCTCCTACTACCATGATTGGAATTGTATCCGGTAAAATTGCACGATGTATCCGTACTCCTTTCGTCGAGAAACTAGAAGCAAATTACTCTGGTCAGGATCTCCCTCCTTATGGTTTTGCATATTCTGCTTACAAAGAAGCTGCTGCTGCTCAAAATGATCCACGATTTGGGTTCCATCTTGTGGGTCAAGGGTATCGTTCTATCATTGGGAATGGAACTTCTGCAGAGGAAGTGTTCCAATCCTTGGTCGAGGGCTACAACGGTCCTACAAAGTAATGAATATATTAGTTTAAATTATGCACATATGGCTTCTGAACTTTGTATTGTAGATCCTAAAATATTATAAAGGAAAAAGTACATTACTTTCAGTGTTGAATTGTGTCGCTATTTATGAATTTCGTCGAGATCACCTCGAACTTTGAATAGATCAACGGCTTTCGTTTTCAAACATATATAGCCTTTGCTTTTGCCTGTTACCCCACAATTCAAATTGGTTGACAGATTTAATGCGCATATAAAGTATTTTTTCCAATTAACCGATCAGTTTATCGGTTTTTCCGCGGGCGCTTTTCTCTTATCGGTTGATGTTTTAATCTTAACATTCATCTTTAAACATGAACATTTCTGGGGGGTTTCAAGACCAGCGGACATTTATTGCCTTCTGTCTCTTTGGATTGATCAATAATATTCTCTATGTCGTGATTCTTTCTGCAGCAGTCGATCTTGTGGGACTGCAGACCCCAAAAGCAGTGGTACTTTTGGCAGATATCATTCCAGCATTTTTAATGAAAATTAGTGCACCACTTTTTATCCATTTGATCCCCTACAAGCAACGAATTTGGGGGCTTGTGGGGCTTTCCGTCACTGGGATGCTATTTGTAAGCTTATCAAATAGGGTTCCATATTGTATTTTTGGTATTCTTTTGGCGTCTTTACTGTCTGGATTGGGGGAATTGACTTTCCTTCAATTGACCCATTTCTATGAGGAAAAACAGGCCATTGCTGGCTTTTCTACTGGAACAGGAGCTGCTGGTATTGCTGGGAGTTTTGTATTTATGTTAATGACTTCTATCTTGGACTTCTCTGTGCCTACATCCTTGCTCTTATTTGCCATAGTGCCATTTGTATTCGTGGCTTCATACTTTTATGTACTTCCTGAGCGCAACACTGGCTACAATATTTTGCCTGACAGAACAGATGACGATATAAGGTGTGAATCACCTGCTATTGAAGAGCTTCCTAACTATAGACCAAGCTCAAGAATGAAGGTATTAAGAGCACATTTACGGAAAACCTTGGTAGAAATCTCTCCATTAGTATATCCGTACATGATTCCTCTTTGCACGGTGTATATTAGTGAATACGTGATAAACCAAGGAGTCTCTCCTACCCTTCTTTTTCCATTAGACGATTTGCCCAAGTGGCTTTTCTCTAGTTATAGGGATATTTACGTGGTATATGGGTTCTTGTATCAGTTTGGGGTTTTTGTATCACGAGCTTCGATAAGATGGGTTCGATTCAAACATCTATACGCCTTCTCCGGGCTCCAATTTCTTAATTTGGTAATTTTGGTTATACAGTCGATGTATCAATGGCCCTTTGGGAAGATCTGGTTGCTTTTATTGTTGATTTTCTATGAGGGGCTTCTTGGTGGATTTCTGTATGCCAACACTTTTATGAGTGTCAGTGAAAATGTACCCTTGCTGAAGAGAGAATTTTCAATGGGATGCGTGGGAATTAGTGACAGTTTTGGTATTCTTAGTGCTGGGTGTATAAATTGGTGGTTGGAGACGAAATTGTGTCAATGGCAGGTTGATAGAGGTAGGGACTGGTGTAGGGCATAGTCGATATTTATAGAGATGATGTTGAGAAGAGAAGAGAGGACAGGATCAAAGATTGAAAGAGAACAGAGAATATAAAGCATACAAAAGAAGATTAGAAGAATTTGAAGAGGATTAGAGAGAAGATACAGAGTTTCAGAATAATGTAGACAGTACTTAGATAGTATCTGAGGTTGTAACTAGGAGAGAAGAAGAGAGTAAGAAGACTTTGAAGATGGGGTAGGAGGAATAGAGTGATAAGATATAGAAGGTAAACAACATCTGAATTGCAACAAATACAGATTCTTTTCTTGTCCTTACTTCATACTTTATGTGCAAATGTTGCAATATTGATGTGCCCAGTATCTGGTAAAGCTGTGTCAGTTGCAAGTAAAACTCTGTTAGTAAAATTTGTCAGTAATATTCTTTGAGTGGAGCTCCATTAGCATAATTCTGTCAGTAAATTCGCAGCCGTGCGGTGGTTTCCACAGATAACATAAGCCAATGACAGAGAAAAGAGGAGGTACAGACAAAGAGAAATTGCTTTTAAAAAGGTAAAGTCGTATTAATCACTCGCTTTGATCTAAACCACGGGTAATTGAAATCATGGCAAATTGATTATTATAGCAACTGAAATATCATTTAGTTGTATCTTCTACAAATACCCGCTATTCGTCTGCTCTTTATTACTGGCTATTTTCTAATAGTGGCCATCTCAGCGCCAACTACCGATTTGGGCCAAGGCTCAATTGGTAATTCAGCGGTTCCAATAAAGCGGAAAACACAACAATTCAAGTTTAATTCCAACAGAAATGCCGAAAAATATCAACTATTTACCGATTCCCTTTTTTTGAATCAACTTCGTATACTCCATCATCTACTACTTACCCTCACTTCACCCTTCCAACCCCATCTTAACCTACTCCATGCTGACTCCATGCTGACTCATCTTTACTATTCCATGCACCCGCACGCAAGATTCGCCAATTATCGCGCGCGAGCCACAATTAATCCCATAAAGATCAAGCTTAAGTAAGAATCCAACTTTAGTTCTACACGGCACCAGCCAGTTTCTTTAAGCTACAACCCAACTTTTTTAAGATTTTGAGTTGAATTTTTGTTGTTTTGTATGTACAGAACCCTTCGCCACATCATGACCAAATCTACCGCTGACCCTGCTGCTCTCCATAACCCATACTTCTCTCAAGGAAAAGCAGTTAAGGATGTATGGTCCTTAATTAATGAAACTGCCGCCGCGGCCCAAATAGAACTGGGGAAACCCATCACCAATTTGGGTCAAGGGTTCTTTTCTTATAACCCGCCTGACTTTGCTCTTTCTGCTGTTGAACACAGTGTCTCCAAACCACAATTCAACCAGTATGCCCATGCTAGAGGAAATCCAAATCTTTTGAAAACCTTATCTGAAGTTTACACCAAACAATTTGGTCGTCCAGTACCCATTGAAGAAGTTCAAGTCACTACCGGTGCAAATGAAGGTATATTCAGTATCTTCTTTGGATTTTTGGCCCCTGGTGATGAAGCTATCGTCTTCGAACCCTTCTTTGATCAGTATATTTCAAATATTGAAATGACTGGTGCCAAAGTTCGCTATGCTAAACTTAACTATCCTCTGAAATTGGACTCACAAAATGTCTCTGGTGATGACTGGACCATTGATTGGGATCAATTGGAGTCTCTTATCAATTCCAAGACTAAAATCTTGGTGATTAATACCCCTCACAACCCCATCGGGAAGATCTTTAACGAACAGGAATTGGTCCGGATTGGCCAATTGGCAATCAAACATAACTTGATCCTTGTTTCAGATGAAGTGTACGAGAATTTGTACTATACTCCTAAATTTGTCAGACCAGCCACTTTAGAACTGTTGCCAGAATTGAGAAACCGTACTTTGACTGTAGGTTCTGCTGGGAAATCCTTTGCTGCCACTGGCTGGAGGGTCGGCTGGGTTCAAGGTCCTGCTGAATTGATTAAATATGTCACTGCTGCCCACACTCGAATCTGTTTTTCAACTCCTGCTCCTCTTCAACAAGCAGTTTCAGAGGCATTTGGTCAAGCTGAAACAAACGGTTATTTTGAACTTACGAGGAAGCAATATCTCAAGAAGTATGAAATCTTCACCAAGGTCTTTGATGATTTAGGCTTACCATATGTTCATGCTGATGGTGGTTACTTTTTATTGGTCAATTTGAGCAAGATAAAAATCCCTGCTGACTATAAATTTCCTGAAGACATCTTGGCTAGAGGCACCGAAGATTTCAAGTTATGTTACTGGCTTATCAAGGAAATTGGGGTAGTAGGTATTCCCCCAACGGAATTCTTGTCTCCTGAAAACAGAAAGGGTAATCCAATCGAAAAGACTGTAAGATTTGCTGTTTGTAAAGACGACTCTCTTTTGGAAGATGCAGTGGAGAAGTTACGTAAATTGAAGGACCATTTCGAGTAGTTAGATATATGGAGAATATACGAAGGCTGTGTAATGGTCGGTATTTATTTAACCAGAATTTGTAATGATATGGGGATTCGAAAGTCTTTACCAATAGATTTCTAAAGAAGGTAAGATGTATTTTGATATCAAAAAGTTCAATCGATCTTCTCTTATATCTGTATCTTTAGGAGATACACTCTATCTCCTTCTATATCTTTATCTCTTCATGTATCTATATCTCTTCTTGTATCTCTATCTCTTCTTATATCACTACCTCTTCTTATAACTTTATCTCTCTATTCCCTCCTACTTCTCTGTCTTCTCTTTATCCCCTTCAATCACTCTTTCACTCTTCCTCTGATTGTACTTACTTAAATCTATTTACATATTCCTTTCTTCTAAAGATGCTAATTCTCTACCTCCCTCCATTTTAATTCCTTGAAAACATATTGAGACTCTCCAAAATCATCTCTTCCATTCAGTATCTCCTCACAGAGAACTTCGAAATCAGGGTCGAGTAAACTCCATAGGAGATCCCGTTCGGCCTTGAATTTTGGTCTTAATGGAATTTGTAAGAGAAGTCGTGATTCTGGGGTCTTTTCTAAGAACATCTTGGCCATATTTGACACCCAATGTGGATGTTGTGGCAGATAAACCAGATCTGCAAACACCAAAGTATTATACCTCATATCACCGTGTTTCATTACAAACTTCAGTGGCTCTCGCCAGTCTAATTCATCAACTTCAGCGTCAATATCATTGAGTTGCACATTCTGTCGAAGGTTAGGAAGAATTGCTGGGAGGTCTGTCATGATGGTTTGATGGCCCAATGCTGCAGATACGATTCCCACAAGGCCAGTTCCTGCTCCTAATTCAAGCACTGGCGACCTGAGTAATCTTTGGTGAGATTTCATCAATCGTTCAGCCAAGATTAATGCAGAACCCCAAGTCTTTAACCCTAAATTGTCATTAGTGATTGATGGTTCTCTTAAAAGAATCAGCTCAACTCCACAGCTTTCTTGAAGTCCATCTATTACAATTTTACGGACAATATCTGGTTGGGCAGCTCGACCACAAGTTTCAGCAATTCGTAACGATGCAAGATGTAAGGTTGTCTCTTCAAACCCTGGGTTAGAAATGATTCTAGTAAGCCATGCGTTGTATTGGGCCTCGTTTGAACGCTTGAATAAAGGTGTTAGTATAGGAATACAAGCTAGCCTTTTCTCGGTGTTAAACCGAGGGCAATATTGAGTTATCCAAGGTATACATTGACTTATTTCAGATTGCTTGATGCCTTTTTCATCGAAAATTTGCTCGGGAACGATATCCAGCAACTTAACGTCGATATCAAGCTCCTGGGTTTGAAAATTTTGTACTTCAGCCGGTGCAAGTAACTTAAGAAATACGATAATCACCAATTCAGGTGGTGAAAGCTGGAGTAATGGAAGATCCAAGATATGGAATGGGTGCAAATCTGTAGAATCATCGATGATTTCGGGCCGGAAATCAGTGGTGGGTAGGTCATATTGAAAAGAAGTTATGTTCTGGGTGTTTTCCAGAGATAGGGAGCTTTCTGGGTCATCATCCACAGGATCCTGTCGTGGTGTAAAGAGTGAAAGAGGATCGAAGTCCATAGAAGGAACAATTTTTCTTGATTATTTTTCACTGAAAGTGTCAAAAACAGCATAAAAATAGAAAACGGCTTTCATTGATGAGTAGTTTTTAATCAAGAGTATCGTAGAACAGAGATGATAACGGGGAACAAGGAGATAAGAAGATATGAAAACTAACGACAGTGAAGGTAGAGTCATCAATTCAACAAAGATATTGGCGGAAATGTTGCAAAAATTGCATTACCCTACAAGCTAGGTCCGTTTGAAGTCGTCCATCTCTACCTCTATCTATTTCTCCGATATGGATCCGAAGGGACATAATTTAAAATTTAAATCAATTCTGATCAAATCAATTCTGATAATATCTTATCGATTATTAGATAAAACATGCTCAGGATAACCTATATTGCCCGGGTGGCTCCTTGGAGACGCATGTACAGTCTCAAGTTCAATGAGCAGGTAGCAGGACCACCAAGACTCCCGAAAGAAGACCAGGAAGAGTTCGAAATGCTCCAAAAAGTTGCCAATTCTCAAGCTGCTATCGAAGCCTATAATAATGACACTGAAGCCACCACCAGTATTGGTGTATTACCTGCTGGTGTTTTCAAGACTGTGCCAGACTTTGACGGAGATGTCAACCCAGTGACAGGGGAACGTGGTGGACCCAAACAGGACCCATTGAAGGCCTCTCCTAATGACTGGTCCTTCAATGGGCGGGTGACTGATTTCTAGACCAACTACTGCGAAGGGCACCAAAATGAGGCACCAAAAGGAAGCACCAAAAGAGGCACTAACTGTGAAAAGAAGGGTACCAAATTATTTCGCTAGAAGCTTAAATAATCCATGAATTGATGTCGCTGCTATAGAACTGATGTAGACCCCTCTGAGATTGCTCGTAGGGTTGTTTTCTTTCGATTCTCTTTGATTCATCCTGTCTTGTCTCTTCATTCCTTTGCCTCTTTGGCCCACTCTATGCGCATTTCTTTGTATATGTGAATATTTTTGCTAGCCGCCAAATTTATACCTTGATGCCTCCTCTGACCCCTCCAATTACAGCTAAAGAGGAATCTAAACTCCCCTCTGAGGCGACCATTGAAGCTAATATCACAGAGAGACCTCCCTTACCCCCTTTTACCCTTTCAAATGTCCTTCAAGACATCAAAAATGGGGTCACAGCCCTCGTTATAGACCCCTTCGCCGTGCGTTTCGTTGGCCCAGCAGTGGTATTCATGACTTCTATACTTACCAAAATCGTCATCCATAGAATCCCTTACACAGAGATCGATTTCTCCACCTACATGCAACAGATTGCCATGATCAATGACGGAGAATTGGACTATGCAAACATCAGAGGTGACTCCGGTCCCATAGTATACCCAGCAGGATTTGTCCAGATCTACCAATTCTTATATCTGATGACTAATGGAGGCGAAAATCTCCACGAAGCTCAGATTGTGTTTGGATACTTGTTTACCTTGACCAATCTATTGGTTGTCACCGCCTACTGCGTTGGAGATTACGTTCCTCCTTGGACTTTAATGTTACTTTTGGCTAGTAAGAGACTCATGTCTATCTATGTGCTCCGTCTATTCAATGATTGCTTTACCACCTTATGTATGGTTGCAGTCACGGTTATATTACAACAGTCAAGTTATTGGGCAGAATCTTCACCGGTTATTTCCTACATTTTGGCTCTCGTGGCCACTGATCTCTTCAGCTTAGCTGTCACCATAAAGATGAATGCTTTACTCTACTTACCCGGGTTTCTTATTATTGCTTACTTTTTGTGCCGGGAGAACCCCTTCAAATTCGTCACATTATTGTTGGTATTTCCTTTCGTACAAATCACCACCGGTTGGTCCTTTTTACTTCCAATGTTCTCCGATGATGAAGCACAAAAGATTCGTCTTAATTATTTGACTCATGCTTTTGATTTTAGTCGTAAGTTCTTGTATAAATGGACGGTAAATTGGCGGTTTATTGATGAAAAGACCTTCTTGCTGGATGCGTTTGCCCATACTTTGCTCGTGGGAAACCTTTCCGTGCTTGCTTTCTTCGTTGGTGCCCGATTTTTACTGCCTAAAATTACTGGAAAGCCCCTTTCAAAACTCATGAAGGATATCTTCAGTTATAAATCAACAATTGCACCTGGGAATGTGTTTTTGAATAGTGAATCTGGTCCTCGGGTTATTTTGCTTATTATGAGCGTCACTAATCTTATTGGGGTTTTATTTGCCCGTTCTTTACATTACCAATTCCTCTCTTGGTATTGTTGGCAGATGCCCTATCTCTTGTATGTCACTGGATGGCCAGTATATGCTACTATTCCATTATGGGCAGCTCATGAGTATTGTTGGAACGTATTCCCTTCTACACCAGCATCTTCAGCGGTATTGGTTCTGTTATTGGCGATTATTTTGGCCAGAATCTTCCAAAGGACAAGTCTTTGGGAAGGAGACAGTGATCAAAAGAGTGATAATAAGAGTGGTAAAAAGACCAATTAAAGAACTTTGACTATATAGACTCAGGCATATTGAACCGTATATATATGTATATACCCCGCTTCCCCCATTAAAACATGTAGATACTTGAATACCTTCCTCTAATGACGGCCTACGTATATCTTCTAAAAACTACTTTGCCTCCTACATCTGCTGTTCTGTCCACTATAATAATACACTTCCGACAGTACTTCTATTCACCTTCGTTTCCCCAATTAAACGCAGATATACTGTCATTATCTCTACTACCATCCAAAAATGAATGGAAATCAAATTCCATGTCTTCAATGCCATTGCTACCACTGGGTCCAAAAAAATGGCCCAGCTCATTACCAATCCCGTTGGTGCCTAATATATCTACCTGGAACATGTTTTCGTGTGGTGCATCTAGAGCCCTGGAGAAATGGTCGGGGTTGTCATGGGCTCCGTTCCCTTCCTCTTTGATCTTGTCCTTTCCATCAACTCCTCCATTGGTTCCATTTGCTCCTCCGTTGGTTCCATTTGTCCCCTTGGACGATGAAGGAGTGGGTTTTTTGGATACTTCAATGGATTCTGCAGTATTCTTACGCTTACGCTTAGCTGCATCTGGCTCCTCATTATTAGTAATGGTCTCTTCCTTGACCGGATTAGACGTCGCCATACTCATATTTGGTTGAGATGGCCCAGATCCTGGCTTTGAACTGGTAGATCCAGCAGATCCAGGCCCAGAACTGGCCGGAGTTGGAACCGTCACATTCAAGGAATTAGCATTAGTTGGAACTGAAGTCTTACGGCGCGGTTTAGCTGGCTCTTTCTTCTTCTTCATCCCTGGCAGTGGCTTGTTTCCTACCGCAGGCAGAGATATTCTCGGTGATGCCTTGGCAGGTACCGCTCCCCCTCCCATAATCACTCCAGGCATAGGAGTACTATTGGCACTATGTTCGTTGGATCCATTGTTACGGGCTATATCAAGTCTCTTCTTGTTTTGCTTTTCAAGAAGCATGAGTTGCATCTGGTAGTCTTGTAGAGCATTCATGTTACGATTATTGGGTAACGTAGTCCCATTTTTCCTGACGGATCCAGCTGAACTACCCAGTGGAGATCCAGGTTGTCCTATCACAGGACCATTAGGATTCTGTGAATGAGGAGGTGCAATAGAAGCACCCTGATTGGCACCATTGGGGACTCCTCCAGGATGTATCATGCCAATAACTTGTCCCTGTTCAGATTTGGGTTGCATTTGCCCGTTAGAAACATTCATTTGCACCATTCCAGGCGGAACAGGCCCACCTTGAGGTCCACCGTAGACCCTGCCCACGGCTGCTTGACCATTTTCACCCAACTTTTGCTGGGCCATGGCCTGTTGACGAAGATTATTCATCTGCTGTTGGGTGTGTTGTTGCGTTCGTCCCTGGACGAAGAACTGCTGTTGTTGCTGCATTTGTTCAGCCTGGGGATGGATTTGACCTTGTTGTTGTTGCTGCTGTGGCTGCCCGTGTGGTGGTGGACGATGTTGCATCGAGGTTGGCGACATGGCAGCTAGCGCAGCCTGCTGCTGGTCCATTGGGAGGTGTCCTGGGTGTATAGAGGGTGTCTGTTGAGGACCATGAAGCTGCTGTTGCTGGAGTTGTTGTTGTTGTTGTTGCTGTTGTTGCTGTTGTTGCTGTTGCTGTTGCTGTTGTTGCTGTTGTTGCTGCTGCTGTTGTTGTTGTTGTTGTTGTTGTTGTTGTTGTTGTTGTTGTTGCTGTTGCTGCTGTTGCATCTGCGAGAGTTGTTGTTGCTGGGCTTGCGTGAGACGACCCTGTTGGACCTGAGCTTGAGCTTGAGCTTGAGCCTGCTGTTGCTGCTGTTGCTGCTGTGCCTGTTGGACCTGCTGTTGCTGTTGGACCTGTTGTTGACGAAGCATCATCAAACGTTGATCCCCTTCCTGTGACTGGGAGAGATGCTGGGGATGCAGATGAAGATCCTGTAACAGTTGGGCTTGTTGACGAGCCTGAGATTGTGGTGGAACTGCCTGTTGCGGAGTCAAATCATGGCCACTAAGCAATTGAAGTTGGTAATATTGACTGGCCATTGGAGAACCACCCTTTTGGTTCCGGGCATTGAAAACATCCCAGAAAACCTGCCACCATTCGAAAAGAAACCCTTGAGGAGCATCCATAGCAAGTTGGATATGAGGAAGGTTATTATTCTTTTGAATCAGTTGGTACAGATTAGGAGTTGGAGGAGTTATTTGAGGAGATTTATTCTTCAGCAGTGAAGTCAGATGAGCTCTCAGGGGCATTTCAGCTTCATTGACGAAGATTTTAGCGGTTTGAGGCAATCGTGACTTGAGAAGGAAGTCATAAACGTAAGCGTTGAGTAGCTGACGAGTGTTGGTGGCCTGGGAGTCCAGGACACAACTCAGAGAATCGAGGGGTGGTTTCACCCCGTCTGGCATTTGTGGAGTCTTTTTATTATGAACCCTAGGGGTGGCTTGACTGGACATAGCAGGGAGTTTCGATGAAAATCCCTTCTGATCGTAGGTAAGTGATAGTAGTTGATACTACGTGTGTAAAGTTATAGCCAGGTGACAAGTGAGACTAGTTGATTCAAAATGATTGAAACTCACTGGTATAGAGATTCACGAGTGGCGAAATCGGTATTGGAGGTGAGCTTCAATGCTTATAAGAGTTGCTTATGCAGTAGGAACTACTAAAACTGGTGATAAGTTATTGAATTGATCAATAAAAGTGACACCTGGAGGTGAACTTTAGACTTTTCACTACTCGATGGTATGTGGCGTGTTTAGGAATAGTTTTAGGCGATGGAAACTAGAGTTACAGGCCGGTTTGTAGAATGGTTATTTACAAACTATAACAGTGGTGAATAGTGGGGGCTGCAGAGCGGGCTCAGAGGTCTTTGGATGGGGTTAAAAGACGCAAATAGTGCCAAACTCGACGGTAGTTGCAGGTTAAACCCTTGAAAGTCGTTGATGTAATAAAATTGGACGCACCGAAAAAAAAAAACCCGAAAGGGAAGGGGCCTGCGGGGGAAGCGGCTACAGAATTGAAAGAAAGAAATGACAGAGAGGTGGAGGGGAGCACTTCGTCAGGGTAAAGGAAGAGTGATTTTGAAAGGAAACGGCCTGGAGAGATGACATAATTGATAGAGCTGTAAGGGAGTAGAAAAAAATCCGCCAAAAGAGGAGCGGGGTTGTAAAAAGAATTGGCATCCAATGGATTATAAGGTAAGGTGTGGAAGAAATTTGATAGGAGAGAAGGATAAGAAATCCTATGAAAAGCAGGAAAAATCGGGAAAGGTAAAAAAAATATTTCACAATTATGTAGATTTATTCACCAAGAACCCCTGCTCGTTCAGGACCAAATACGCAAAAAGGGAAGAAATTGGGAAATTGGAAATTTCTTGAATAGAAGTCTCTCGTAGAGGGACAGATGAAAAATTAGTAGGGAAATATCACCAACCCAAAAAGAGGAGTGTGAATTGCATCTCAGTAAGAATAAAAAGATCTAGGTAACGGAATGAGATGGGAATTTTCAATCTGTTCCGATATGCCTCATTTCATCAAAAGATTTTCACCCCTTATATGGATGTCCAATATGGAACGCCGATAAGAGTAATGTAGCTGGTAATCAGTAGTATTGCGCGCCGTACCGATGGTGAAATAGATCATCCACAGTGGTAGGAATGGACTGTAATTGCTGGAATTTCACTGACTAGCGCAGAAGATGTATGATGGAAAGGGTCCATTGTATAGTGAGCATGCAACTTACTCTAGCCAGTTTCTTTTAATTATTCCTTCCCAATAATTGGATCTCCATGGCCGTTAGCGACTGACCCAATAGCGGCATACATGGCTGCCAGACTGGGAAGGAAAGAAGAACCGCTTTGGAATCGCTAGAGGGGCAACGTGGACCACTGGCAGAAAGAGTGCACGGCGTCAAGGATATCCGAAGATATTTATAGATCTTCAAACTTATCTTATCTACGCTATTAAACGCCCGTCACCCCTGCCTCTATTATATGTTCAAGCAACAGATGCCTCAACAGCGTTAGACCTGCTCAGGGTCCTTAAACATTAGAAGATGGGCATCACAACGCATAAAATATCCTATCTCAGAAAATATTGCAGCATTCTACTGCTTACTGTTACATTTCTTCTCTCCCTTATCCCTTCAATCTCTCTACTTACTACTCTCTCCACACCTTAAAACATTAGCATCCCCCCTGACCTCACGTATTTGTTGGATGTTGCTGTGTCGTTCTGTCCCATGACGACCAGGAAGCCGAAATATTATATCGGTCTATCTAAGCTGCGTGCGGCACTTTTTGCAATACAATAATCACCAGCAATGATGCGACACAGAAAATCGGTTTATACCCTGTCCTCAACATTTGTCAGAACAATTCCAATACCTAACCGAACACCTCTATCGACTAAATCATCATTCTAAACACATTTTTTGACCATCACCCCAACTTTTGTACACCGAACCCTAGTGACTACGGCACGTGACAAGTCACGCGACCATATAATCAGCTTGCATCAGAAGACCACTCCAGCCAGTAACCGGTACTGAATTCATCGTCATCGATTCTGAAGGTATTTCCGTTATTCTTGCTACATTGTCGTAATACTGCCACATATACATTATACACATATAATACACACGTCCCTACCAGATCCCATGCGGCTTCCTACCGGCCCTGCTGGCTATCGCTTTTCACTAATCCTTTCTTCTTCTTTGACCGACCTGCACCCGTGCTTACACGGCCTCCCCACAAACCAAACCATCTAGGCCCACACAGTGGGGGCCTCCTGAGTGGTTCCTGTACCCCATATATCCGGGGTAGAAAGTCTAATGTCACCCACAAAAGGATTAAAGTATTCTTGTTGTTGCCATGTACCAGAAGAGGTGGTGGTGGTTAATGGGGGTTGTCTGTACCCACTGCTGCCTCCACTTAA
This sequence comes from Kurtzmaniella quercitrusa, assembly GCA_030570095.1. Taxonomy (NCBI): domain Eukaryota; kingdom Fungi; phylum Ascomycota; class Pichiomycetes; order Serinales; family Debaryomycetaceae; genus Kurtzmaniella; species Kurtzmaniella quercitrusa. The sequence goes on along the minus strand of JAJLUZ010000011.1, from coordinate 48,621 downwards.
GTTAGTGGGGCCAGCCGAGACTGGACCGGCTAGTGCCGCCGAGTACTTTGTCGGTTTACGACGTGAATTCATGTATTGAGTCGGCGTATGTTGGTGTTCGATGAGTTTCTTTTCGATTTTGTCAACTTGGTTACAAAATGGCTCCTTATTGAGCTGTCTTTTTGGAATCACCATCATCTTGTTTGGGTAATTTTTCGCCAACTGCCATCATCTCGAGTAGCCTGGTCGTGGGGGGACCAAGCACGGGGTCGTGCCGAGACAGCGAATGTGCAGGAGATCTAACCAGCTCGAAACCGGGAGAACACTAATAATAGGACCGCTTGAAACCATCAACAGAAGTGGGATAAAATGAGATACTTTTCAAGGGCCTATAGATGAAGAAAGACTAAGACCACACTTTCTCCAACGGTTGTCCAACTATATATAGATCTTTGATCATACATGATCAAATATACAATATTTATGAAGATTGTTGTCGTTTCAAAGCATAATCCTCCATCTAACTACTTTAATATAAACGGTTTCTAATCGACTTCCTACTCTAATTCAAACATTCTCTATTAACTATCTTCTCTTCTTTGGCTTGATCTCGTCATCCTTCACTCCGTGTAACTTTATCTGCACCTGCTGGTCTGGTCGATTCATTTGATGACCCTTGGACCAATCGTAGCTCAATGCATATGCAAATATTGTCCCGGTTTTGTTAAAACATGCCGACGTTATTGGTGAGTTAACATTGGGGAAGAATTTGAGTCTTTGACGGGCATCCTTGTGTCCATCCCAATAGCAAAATGTCCCATCACTTCCTGCGGTCAGAAAGGTCCCATAAGTGGAATGGAACGAAATCAGGTTGATAGCATAAACTTGAACATCCCCAGTGGCTTTGAGCGAGTTTGGATTACTTCCTTGTTGGGTTTTACGGTGACACCTGAACAGGAATCCTTCTACTTTTTGACGTTGATCGTCTACATAAACAATAGCACAACGGCCTTCAATAGATCCAATGGCAAATCCATCACCGGTAGGGAGACACGATACACAACGAGTTTGCCATTTCAAAGCACTGGTCATATTCTTGAACACTTGCTGTGGGTTATTCAAGTCAACCACTTGGAAATGACGGTCAGCAGTGGCTACAACAAGTAGCTTCCCGGCGGAATCCATGTCATAAACTCTTTCAGGCATTTGAAGCGTCAGCACTGGAGTTGGTGATCTAGTATCCCAGTACTTGACAGTTTTGTCCCAAGATCCAGAAACAACCACTGGAGTGTTGGAAGGTCCTACTTCTACGTATCTAACCGATTTCACTGGACCATCATGGGCTCCTATCTGTTGCAGTTGTTGCAGTGCCAAGTCAAAGAGCTTGACCTGCTTGTCGGCACCTCCACTAACCACTCGTTGACCATCGGGTGACCAACGGGCGGAGAATACTGGTCCACCATGTTCGTACAATGCTCTTCCTTGATTGTTTCCCGAGTTAGCATCGATTTCATAGATTCTTACTTTGTTGTCCCAGGAAGCCACTGCCAAAAGATCTTGTTGGGGCAGGAACGACATATCTTGGACCAGATCTTCTGGCGGGTTGTTGATGGTGATGTCGTTGACAAGCTCCTGGCCCGTCTGGCCCGCTCCAGTGCTGGTACTGGAGAGAAATGCTGACATGGTATGGAATGATGAGATCTTTAAAATGAAAAGTGAAATTGAAAAAGGAAAGCTGAGGAAGGAGGAGAGGGGATGGAAGAAGAGATGGAAATAGATGGGTGAGGGGGTCAGGAGTTATTCGAAAGTACTTGGATGTAGTTTTGATAGGGTTTAGTAAAGAATGGAATGATTTAAGATAATTTCCTTTGTCCCAATGGCCTGTAGATTTGTTGTGGTTTACTTCCTTGTCGTAATTATCGATGATTATTTAGTGAGGTTTTTGAGAACCTTAAATTAGAGAGGTTTTAGTGAGGTGTTCGAGAGGTTTTAGTGAGGTGTTAGTGAGATATTAGTGAGGTCGTGAGGTAATAGTGAGGTAATAGTGAGATATTAGTGAGATATTAGTGAGATATTAGTGGGATATTAGCGAGATATTAGCGGAAAATATGTATTCAGTGGGATATTAGTGAGGTATTACTACTTATCCAATCAATCAGAATTTCAGTAGCATACTCCCAATAATTAATTCAATCCTATCGATGAAAGGTCCCATTCTCTAGAAAATATATCCCAAAATATGTGAAGCTCTATCTATGTTGTCAATTACCTTATATCTCTCCAATTGACCCTTTTAAATCGATCCATCTGCTCATCACCATCATCACTGGTGAAAAATCTCGTCCGCATTTCCATCCTCCCCCTCCAAAATCTCTCTCACTATAGCTAAGACATATCTCTCAGTATAATCTCTTCCTCACCATCAACTGTTCCTCTGTCTAATGCCCGTCAAAGTAGAATATGTGGATGAAATACCCACTATTCGCTACGGTAACATCCAAAAGTCCCCAGAAAAGCTGCAACCCGCTACAGTAGATGACAATTGCTTCGTGGAATGGGAAAATGAATGTGGCTCCGTGGCCCCAGACGCTACGTTGAAATGGATTGTATTGGTAGTACTGGCTATAATACTTGGCTACGCTGCATCATTAATAGACTTGGCCTCAGTGGTACTAAATGACTTCAAAAAGGGCTTTTGCTCCAGTTCAGTGGATCAATGGTCCTTATTAGCTCCTTATCTGACCTGTCCCGCTGGGAAATGGCGCCTGTGGCTGGAATTATTGACTGGTTCCAGTCTGATTTGGGGTACCTTATTGATCTCTATGCCGATATATTTCATACTAGCGGGCATTTTCAGTGTTGCTGCCACTTATGCAACTTCTAGAGCCCCATATATCCGACTTCTGGGTCTTCCAGAGATCAAAGTCGTTGTATCGGGACTCAATTATAATATAGAACAGTATCTTGGCATAAGAACACTCTTCTACAAGACCGCAGGTTTGGTTTTGGTGGTTGCTCTGGGGTTCTGGTTGGGGAAAGAAGGTCCCTTGGTTCATGTAGCCTGTTGTTTGATGAATATCGTCTACGATTTCCTCATCTCCAGAAGACAATCTGGTAATGATTACCTTCGAAGAGAGCTTTTGGGGGCTCTGGCAGCCGCTGGTATATCGGTGGCATTCAATGCCCCAATTGGTGGAGTCTTATTCATGTTGGAATTCCTTCAGCCTTATTGGAACCCCACTAAAATCTTATGGATTTCATTCGTTGCCTCTATGATCGCTATAGTGGTGGTTTCATCGTTCAAAATCTTTACTGATGGGCGTAACTTCTCTGAAACTGAGTTATTTAAAGTAGAATTTGGGAATTTTAGTTGGCTCTTTATGGAATTCATTCCCTTCTCTATTTTAGGGGTCTTCGGTGGGGTTTATGGTTATTCATTCAACTATCTCAACAATTGGTTCTATAAGTCTGGATTTAGAAACAATCTTAAACTCAAGTTGTGTCGAATTTTACATCTTCAAGAGCAAAAATTCGGCCCCGTGGTCGAAGTTTTGTTTGTTCTTCTTGCAACTACTGTATTGAATTATCCCTTAGATATCACCAGATTACCTTTACATGTATACGTGAAGACTCTTTTCACTGCATGTCCGGAAAAGAAGGACCAAGGTTCCGATGAACCCTCTCAATCTCTTCAGTATTTATGCCAAACATCTCCTAGTTTATCCATTGTAAAGTTACTATTTGTATTCTTACAAGGATTCTTTCTTCTGGCTTATTCATTTGGCTTAGCCCTACCTGGAGGTCTTCTTATGCCATCATTAGCTCTTGGTGCCACTATTGGAAGAGCTTTGGGGGTATTTCTGCAAGTTTTACAGAATAGTTTGGGATGGAAACTGGCTGAATGTACGGTGAATTCTTGTCTTGTATCTCCTTCATCGTATGCTGTTGTTGGTGCTGCTTCTTTTATGACTGGAGTTACTAAACTTACCATGTGTGTAGTAATATTAATCTTTGAACTTACAGGGGCCGTCACATATGTGCTCCCTATTATGATATCAGTTATGGTTCTGAAATTTGTTAATGATTATCTTAGTCATCGTAACATATATGATGAGTGGTTAATGAACGAATTTAACCAAACAGAAGACTCTCTGAAGTTAAACTCAGGTAAAGGTTCAGGTATCTGTGATTACACAACCTCTACCCAAATTGTTCGTAGCAAGCTTCCTTTGGTACCGGTACTGAGGATATTGCTGCCACTTGACAGTATTAAACTCATTGAGATCTCTAAAACATATCAGCTTGATGATCTTTGGCTGCTTTTGAACCTGGACAACCATCAGGGCTATCCATTGATCAGTACTCTCGAAAATCCGGTCCTGTTAGGTTATATCCATAAGCCAAAATTGATGGATGCCATCGAATCTTGCACAAATGTACCTTCTGATAGTAATACAAATACTTTGAGACTGATCCTGATCATGTTCGAATTAGATCAAGATCAGTCAGCTCCACATTCGGTGATTTCGGACCAACTAAGGACTCTGCAACTGATGACTCAAGACGCGGTGAAATGTGTTTTAAATACCAAGAAACCTACAATTAATCTTACCAAAGATACTCCACTATTGACCGTTCTTCAACTCTTCGAAAAGATGCATTTGAATTGGTTGATAGTGACGGAGCCTCTGGAAAACTCGGAGCAAAAGATGGTAGGATTTGTAGATCGATATATGCTTGCAGCTTTAATTGATCTGGAGTTTGACGAGTTGAGACATGAGCTCCCGGGTCCATATGACTTAGAAGAGGTAGGAAGTCTTTTTGAAAGAGATAGGGACAGCTTGGATTTTGATTGAAGTAGTAGAGTTTTGACACATTTCTGACTTAATTTAGCGAAATGATGTGTATATATAGACGAATATAAATCAAAAGTTATAGACAAAAAAAATGATTTCAATAGGATGTAGCAAGCAGAACTAAACAAGATCAGATGTATCAATACCATACAGTGTAAATAAGACTACAACTTTTTGGTTTCATAACTAGGTTAAAATTATTGATATGATTTCATTTTCCCCACAAAATCATCAAAATTCTCATTCATCGACTTCTATGGCCCCTCCGAACACCACTATTATTCTCCAACGAGACAACGTGGGCCCGGATTGGCTCGTTGGAATCGATCTCCAGTTTTTCACCGTTCAATCTACCATTTATGGGATAAAAAATGTCCCTGATGGCCTTCATTTCTTTCACTATGGAAGTGATGAGCTCAATCGTCACGGGGTATGGATCGATTGTGAAAATGAAACTATTGTAGTGTTACGATGGAACGAAGAGAAACAAGCTCTACATCGAATAGATAAAGACCCTCTTGAAGAACTAAATGTGTCTAAAATGACTACCAATTTGGGTGGAATGTACCCATATATGGTAGATTTTAGAGAACCCTTAGCAGGCGATGAAGCCCAGAGAAGACTGCTGGATCAGTCGTTGGCAAATTGGAGAAATGCCCTCACAAACTATATAGATATACAATTAATTACAGACATTATAGGAGAATCAGGTGAAACATCTACCATGGATGCTACCAAGCAGGAAAACGATCAACTTAAGCAAAAAATTGAGCTAACGGAAAGAGAGTTGCATTACAAACCCATTGCTCTTCGTAAAGTCTCGAAAGGAAAAACGCCTGAAGAAATTACTGCTAATTCAATCGATAAAACGTGGTATGTGGAAGAGCTTTTTGGAAGGAAACAATTGGCTTCCAATGTATTGGGTGAAATGCAGATCTCTTTTGTTCATTTTTTGACCCTAGGAAGCTATTCATCCGTATCACAATGGAGTCATATATTGGTGCTTGTTCTGCAAAGTGAAAAGTTGATGATGCGTTGGAATACATTTGGAAGGCCATTCATGATTAATTTTATGACGCATCTTACTACAATTCCCGAGGAATATTTATTGGAAAGTACAGCAGTAGTGGATATCTCTTTAATTCATGAGGCATTAACCAATTTCAAGCGAATATTTGATGACATCAAGTGGAACTCTGGCAGATGCTGTGGAGATTTAAAAAGGAATGGCTCAATGCTCATGGAATGGCAGAAATTGGTAGAAATTATGAAGGCAAAGTTCCACTACGACGTGGATGAAGAAGAAGAGGAGGAGGAAGGACCCACTATCGTAGATTGATAGAGTATAGTAATAGATTTAACAGTTTTCTTATAAAGATTGATCCAATGTATATACAAATTTGGGTTCAAGTGGTTGAATATTTACAGTTTTTACTTCTTTGATGCATTTGTAGACTTCCCTGTCTTGATTGATTGCCCCAGGACGATCTTCCCTCGATAGACATCGTACCCTCCGGCCCTTATCCTTCCATATACCCCCCGATAGTAATTTTTGATCTCCTGATTCAACAGTTTCCACTTTAAATTCAAATGTCTCGTACGTTCAGCACTACTCAATTCTGGATCTACATCTTTAATATGAGCCAAACGGTAGAGTGCTTTGGACTCTGTCAATGATACAATGTTTATACTTTCGGCTGCGTCCTCTTCAGAGAATGTAATTAAATTCGTTGAAAAGTCCGAATTGTTCGATTGATTGAATTCGTCCATTGAGATATTATGCTTGATGAAAAGCTCTTCTATGAGAGTGTGCTCTTCCTTCTTTGATTTTTCAATGGCTGCGGCTACAACACCATCCACCATTATTTTACGCAGACCACGACTCCCCGTTGAGAGTTGACGTTTATATTCCTTCTCTTTCAACTCTCTTGCACGACGTTCTTTACGATCTACATTGGACTCTCGGACAATTCTCGTAGGATCAAAGCTATCTGACCACTTAGAAACTACAGAATGTTGCAATTCTTGTATTATCTGTGGTGGTAACGGCTCAAGCAGGGCACTATATGGAGCGGAGTAGATTGATGCTTTTTCACTAATCAAAGATTTGTGACCCATTTCGATTAGCTTGTCTTTCATTAGTCTTTCGAGCTCTGGAATCGTGACTTCAGGATCATAATACCCACAAGGGATGGCAAACCAGCCAAATTTGGTGTAAACACCTTCGTAGTTGTTGGGAGTCTCTGCCACAGTACCAGTGGCTTGGACCTTATCGACCAGCTTCGTAATCTTTCTCTTCTTCTCTGATGCCAATTTCCGGACCTCTTTCATATAAAGTAATATGGGACTTTCAGAAGAGCTATTTATGACCACCTTCAGGAGAGACGAGTTGCATCTACGTGCTATTAGAAGCCTGGTTAGCATCATGATAAGGTGCGATAATAAGGTGCGATGAGATATTTTTCAGTAAAAATGTGGTAATGGTAAATTGTGGGGCAGAGTTATTAAAAATTCAAGCAAAAGTGGTATTATGAAGCAAATGAAGTGTTAGAGAAGACATGAAGGACTGCAGATGGCTGTATTGTATGTTCTAAATGTGAGGGACACGATAGTGGAGGGTTGTTTTGACGTATTTCCTCAATATGAGGGTTTTAGCGGTGGTGGGAGTGCATCAAGACCAAGCCAAAATTAAACAGAAATTACGCTCCACATGAACGAACTAATTATGTAAGTAGCTGATAGAGATATATAGTTTTGGCGAGAAGACATCATTGTTAAAAACTGTCTGAGAATAAAATGAATTAAAGCTGCTGTTGAGTTTGCAACGATCAAATTACGAAGAATAGCTGCTGGATGAATGGTTCCATTTCAAAACGAAAAGGCTAGATCAATTATCACTATTGGGTGTGGTGGGTGTAAATCAAATCTCTTAGCTAGAGTAATCAGGGCACGCAACGGCCAATTAAACTATTGGTCGTAGAAACCCATTTCACCGCTCAATGGAACTCCGTGCACTCGATCACAGGGGGTAAAACAACTTTGAAGGGTATGAAAGGTATCACCTTAGTACGAGTTGCTCCTTGTGTGATGCGTGTTCATGTACTTATACTGAGACGGTCGAATTTTTCCGACTCAATATCCACCATCCCCCATCGAAAATAGCAATTCAGGGAACTTGAGGTTGCATCTATTCCCAAGCGGAAATACATTTTAGAGCCCAGCGTTTAAAAAAAGAACCTTCACTGGCATTTAACAAATCGATGATAATTATCAGCTAAATATTTTTCTTCTTCGCCTTGTACATTCATACACACATGCGGTCATCGCCTCAACTTGTGAGTCTTTTACCTTACCCCATATCTACCGGCTAAGTCTCACAAATACCGAGCCGTCTCGTACGGCCCCTAAACAGCCTTGAATGGCTGCATGAAAAGAAAATTAAGGCTAATGCACGGATAAGCATAACTACTAAAAGAACAAGCCCTTAAAAATACAATCCCATCGCTTCAAAAACAATAAATTCATCCTGAAGACAATTCTATTTCTCTGTTTCGCTTCTGCTGATACTCTTGAGTCTCCTTCCCTTTTCTTGTTTTCTCCTTCTTCTTCTCTTCGGCCTGTACGGCTTCTATACCTTTGCACCGTCCTGCAGGGCGCGGGGTGAAATAATCCGACTCTACCTTTTTATTACCTTTCGATTAATAGAATCTCGACCGTTTATACTAGAGAAATCAAGTCTTCTACGCTCGATCTTGGCCAAATTCCTGCCTCAAGTTCTGGATGTATTGTGGATGGTTGTCACCTCAAAAGTTTTTGCATTCAACCCTTCATTTAGTCGCTGACGTTATCTTTTATCTCGGGAGAATCGAAATCTACTGATAAAATAAGATCCACAGATCCATAGATCCTGGTCATCATTTGTACGATAATAAGTGGTCCTAACGGAAGCTTTACATCCTACCTTTAGATTCCAACTGAAAATTCAGTATAGCATCGATTAATATTCTAAACTTTGAGCCATCAGAGAAGCTCGACAACGTTTCCTCGGATATTGAACATAGCTTTCCGTTTACATCGAGTTCACCGACATTGATCAATATAGTGGAAGCTCGTCCTAAACCCCCGAAATCTATCTAAAGAGATATTGTTTTTTTTAATCCTAGTAAGATCCACTCCTTTTAGATCATGCTTCCGCCAAACTCACCTCTCTTTGCTCCAGCCCAGCTTACTGAAGCAGACCGAGACCCTCATGTGTTCTTGCCTACCCTTCCTGAAAAGCCCTTGGCAAGCACCAACTCCATCCAGATCTATGTTATCCCCACAGAAAAGACTATATTTCTAGAAGGTTTCAAAGAAGAAGAGTATGGCGATCGTCCTCCAACGATATTACGTGGATGTCTCTATATTCGGGTACTTAAACCAACCAAGATTAAACTGATCACCCTTGCATTCAAGGGCATCCAAAAAACTGAATGGCCCGAAGGAATCCCTCCAAAGAAGAATACTTTCACTGAAACTAACGATATCATTCTGCACGTTTGGCCCTTTTTCACTTTGGGACTTTCTACCCCTAATAACGGAGCTGATCATTTTCAGGAACTCCCACATTGTTTGGGTGGTCCTGACTTCGATAGAGGCCGTGATGAATTACGGTCTATTCTGCCAATGCCCATGAGACACACAGATATGTCTTTGCTGCAACTGGAAGCTCCGGCAACATCTATGGCCGGTATAAGTGACTTTTTTGCCCGAACCATAAGTTTATCACCCGCCGCAGGGGTGCTAAGGAGAGCTAGATCCCCATCTACAAGCTCTACTAATCGTCAGAACCTTCCAAGGTCCAGCTCCGTTACAGATTTGAATCTGGTGATCTCCAACACGATGCAATCAGAAGATAAAGATCTGAATCAATTTGCCCCAGGAGATTATATTTACAATTTTGAACATCCGATCCAGCCATCGGCACAGGAATCATGCCATGTCACTTTTGGTGAAGTGAATTATTATTTGGAGGCCACTGTATTGAAACCAAGCACTTTCAATAAGAAAGTCTCCGGGAAATATCCCGTGAATATCGTTAGAATTCTCTCTGATGATAACTTGGAAGAGAACGAACCAATAGTCATCTCAAGAGATTGGGAAGACCAACTTCAATACGATATAGTCGTGGGTAGTAAATCTGTCATCTTAGACTCTTATGTTCCCATAAGTTTCAAATTTGTACCTCTTTGGGGAAAAGTTGCCCTTCATAGAATCCGGATTTATCTTACTGAAAATATGGAATATTTTTGTAACAACAAAAAGGTTCATCGAATGGAACCCACCAGAAAATTTCTCTTACTGGAGCATAAAGCACTCAAAGGGAAATCTTTGCTCCTGAAGCTGGGTGGTAATGATGAATCTACTACTGAAGAAGAAGAATTTTCTGAGGTGATCCCTCGAGAACTTCAATTTCAAGTATATGTTCCTCATGTGGTAAATCCTAAATTCAACATGGTGATTCATCCGGACACCTCCCTTCAAAATATTCAAGTCCATCATTGGATTAAAATCTGCTTGCGGATTTCCCGTAAAGATCCAGATAACCCTGAAAAGAGAAAGCATTATGAGATCCTGATTGATTCTCCGATTCGAATTCTTCTGGAACAATGTGTTCATGCCAATACACTTTTGCCCGTGTATGACCAAAATCTTGAACATCCTGCTGATGCTCCTTTACCATTGTATACGCCGCCTCATTCTCCTGGAGTGATTCCTGTAGACGGAGATCTTCAGGGTAATTATTCTCTCGATGCCATGATGACTGAACCACAATTCTCTCAGCTTTCAACTACCATAAGTCGAGAAATGCCCTTGCAAAGAGAGGACTCCCAACATTTGGACTCCAATTTGTTCAAACCCCCAGACAATCATGAGGAGTTGACCAAATCTCCACAGGCTGTGCCCATGGATTCTCCTACCCTTAGTCCAGTAAGATATCAGGAACCCGGAGCAGAACCTCCTTCATTTGCCGAGGCTAGGATGGTGAGTCCTCCTCTGTTGTCCGTACTCCCACCAGAGTACACTGAAGAAGAATTCAGTGCTAGGGGCCGTAATCGAGCCCCTATCCAGCAACTGCTTCTGCAACAGCTTCTGTCACTGATTCTGCACAGCCTGAAAAGAGACAGACATGCTTCTGCAAGACTGAGTATACTGCAACAAACCAGCTCCGGCCAGCTGACTTCGGGACTCAGTTCAACTCTGGCATTGACTCAGACTGATACTACTGCACCCGAGACTTCAAATTCGTTGGTGCCTGATTCTCTCTCTGAATCTCTCTCTTCTGAACTGGCTATAAAAGAACAAGATGAACAAGATATCGTAGATACTTATGCCCCAAATGCAGAATCACCAGCAAGTCAAGAGCCAGGGTTGAGCCCACATTTGGGTGCCTTTCATAGTAATCAATCTCGAAAATCATCAGTGTCTTCAATTAATTCTTTCCATAGAGAATCAGAGGCTTCACCTTTAGAGAGCATTCCACTTCTTGCGCAATCCCAAACTTCTCTTGAATACGTGAAAAGTAGAGGAGATTCTGTTATCTCTCTTCTTCTGAAAGGATTTGGCGAGAATGAAGACTTATATCATGTAAATCGTAATCTTCAACAGTTACGAAACCCTCGGATTAAGAAGCATTATCAAGAGGAATCAAGCGATCTGGATGAGCAAACTGATAGAGGAGATGCTGGCAGACACCACTCAGTAGATATGGTACCGCATAAACAACGTCAAAAGAGTTTTGGCGTGGTCCAGGCACAACGACAAACTCCTTCATCTGAGTTTGTGATGGAAGAAAAAATAGGAAAGGTTCCAAAAGACCCAGTTGATGGATTAAATCTTGGATATGCAATAGAGTAGATATGGAATTAGATAGGCGGGGCTATTTGATATGAGATGTAGTCGACTACACGTAGGCTGATGGTGGTATACTGATAGGACTTCTGTCATTTACACTTAGTCCATCTCTATATTTACTTCAATCCACCTTCAAGAATAATGAAGCTGTTTTGATTTACTTTTCTATACCTCTACAACTCAGGGGTTCACCATTGCAATAGTTTTATTCGTATCTCCTCTTGTATCTATTTTGAACGAGTATCAAGATGTTCGAGCCATTCATACAACACTCCCAAATCTCTGTTGGCGATATCTTCATCCTCACAGGCCTTATCATACCAGTACTTACCCAAATCCCCCAAAAAGAGCAGCCTTCCCGCTTGATCTGCACAGGTCATGGCAAGAGTCAAGTCCTTCCGAGTAAGCTTAGTGATAAATCCACCCTTGAAGCCAACATCAGCTGGCATTTGCAGTTCTGCTGGATAAACACCAGCAATTGGACAGTTATCAACAGAAGCCCAAGATTTTCCTGTTGAAACGGCCACCAACCTAGCGTATGCTTGGAGATCCAAGCCAAGAGATTTAGCCAATTGAAAGGAATCAGCAACGGCCATGTTAGTAATTGCAAGCAAATAATTGTTACTTAACTTTGCAGCAAGTCCAGATCCATGATTAGATCCACAGGGGAAGATATTCTTGCCCATTTTCTGGATGAGAGTGGTGAGCCCTTCATCAATATCCTTCAGCTCTGCTCGTGAAAGCATGAAGGAAAGAGTGCCCTTTCTTGCACCAGCAACACCACCAGATACTGGAGTATCAATGAAGTCAAAGTTTGGAAGTTCCTTTTTGACATAATCATGGACTTCACGGGAAGTTGGGATATCAATGGTAGAAGAATCAGCGATGATGGTACGTTGTTTGGTGCCGGTTTTCTTATAGGATTCCACAAGGGTCTGAACCACCAGCTTTACGTGACGACCCTCTGGGACCATTGTGACGATGTAATCCAATTGACCATCAACCTTAGTGACTAAATCGTCTAATTCTGTAACCTTCTTTACCTGGTCTGCTCTGCTGGGGTCTGCAGTAGTGTTGGAAGTAATGAATGCATCAACTACATTTGGCAGAGTATCATACAAATAGAGGGAATCTTCTGGGGCCAACTGCTCGTAGATATGACGAGCCATATGTTGACCCATCTGACCGATACCAACAAACCCATATCGGGTATCACGGGCAAGAGAAGACGAGAACGCTCGAGTAAATGAACGGTTAAGCATGGTAGTTATAAATTTTTCACTGCCTATGTTGCAGCCTTTTGTATAGGGCCGAGTTTCTTACCCCACAAAATTTCCCCTCGCAGCGATCCGGACCTTTTCCGGGGAAAGGCCATCGAGGAGATGAGTGGATGATACCACATGCAATGGAAGATGAGTGAAATTTGTAGGATGTGAGATGGTTTTTAGGGCGTTAAGTTGAATCGATGGCTTGGATAATGTATTCTAATAGTGTTTTATGGGGATGTTTTCATCGATAGATGTTCATAGCAGGTGGAATTTAGCGACTACTCGAGATTATCAACACTATAAAAATACAGAATCAATATACAGAATGGATCAACAGTAGACGGAACGGATCAACGATTATATATATTTATACGTATATATGTATGTACATATATTCATATGCTTTGGTGCAGCAAGTTACCTCAGGGTTACTTCAATTGATTACCTCACTTCAATAATTTAGCTGAATATGATAATTAAGCTTACATCAATAGTTCAGCTTCAAAAGGATCAATACTTAAACAGCGAACATTTATATGGATTGAAATCGACTATATTATTTCAACAATACATATCCAAAAATTGATATAGTTGGATCAGTGCCAATCTCATGTTTTCGCATCAGCGACATCACATGATTGAAACTCCTTGGTTAACTAGTACAAATACTGCTCGTCTGATACTTTCTGCTTGCTGTCTCGTGCCGTTTAGCTCGCACTGTCTTATGGTCTCGGTAAACTCCTATTCTGTCGTTAAGCGCCGCAAATCACCGCAAATCACCGCACAGCATGTGATGGGAAATGCTTCCGTCGGATCATGGAAAACAATCACATGGTATTTATAAACACCATGATATAAAGTAAAGAAAGGAATAGAGAAGAACAAAACAATCAGAAAATATCAATTACTCAAGAATCACTCCAATTGTTTCTAGTATCACAATGACCCCATCCTGATCATCAGCCCAACCAACCCAGCCTGCAAGCTTATCGCATTGTGAAAAATGGCTGCAGTGTCTTTTTTAGGGATCTGAGCGTGGGGTTCGTTAAGTTGACATCAGTCAGATTAATCTGGGTGTTCCAGATGTCCCAGGTGTTCCAAATTTTCTGAATACTCTAGCTGTTCTGCAAGTACCTGTATGAGTCAGAAAACCATTCTCCATGTAGCCTCTGTTTAATCCTTCGCTGGTCGCTTCAAATTTCCCGACGGTGTTTTCCCAGTAAATGCCGCGCCTAGCCGCCTATAAAGAGTTGATCTCGCCAATACCAGCCAGATAACAATCACAGGATCGTTTAATACCAGCTATATATCCTACTTATTGCTTTCATATCCCGCAAAGTAATACAGTTTATCAATATTAACAGGGTCTGTAATTTGCTGACAAAAATCTCCAACATCTACCTGCTAGCTTGACTACCATGACCAACGTTGCAGCCTCATCGCAAAACCCAGAACGAACAACCTATGGGTTGAAAAAACCCATGGCGGCATACTATCCACACCCTGGGTCACCCTTGTACGCAGATAAATCGTTGTACAACCGTATTGCTGCTGCTCCTAAAACATTAATTTCAACCCACAGATGTGAACCCCGCTCGGGTATTGCCGTCACCATTCCAGCCGGTAGTGTATTCCGGATAACTACCCCAGAAGGACCTCAAGTATGTGATTTGAACATCTGGAATCAACACAATCCTCGTGAAAGATTTTGGGCTGCTAGAACTAGACAATTACATTCTGCTCATGTGTCGACCCATGATCGATTGTGGTCTAATCTCCCTTATCTTAGACCCTTAGTTACTATTACCGCTGATAGCTTAGACGCCCGTCATGATGAATGGGGTGGAAGAGTTCATGATACTTTGGGAACCAGATGTGACCCTTACGTCGACAAATTGATTTCAGGAGAAGACAATGACTTACATTGCCATTCTAATTTGACCAGAGCAGTATTGCCCTACGGATTGACTGAATTTGATGTCCATGACGTGCTTAATGTGTTTCAAGTCACTGGGTTGAATGAATATGATCAATATTTCATGGAGGCTTGTCCTGCCGTCAAAGGTGAATATTTTGAACTCTTTGCTGAACAGGATCTTTTGGTAGCCATTCTGGCCTGCCCCGGTGGAGATTTGTCCCAATGGGGTTGGGGTGAAACAGAAGAGGATAAGCAGAAGATGTTGGATTGCTGTAGACCTTTGGAGATTGAAGTGTACAGTCTTGACGATAAGGAGACTGCTTTAAAGGGCTGGAAGGCACCAGAGGTAGCCAATTACAAGGGAAACCATGGCTTGACTGGTCCAAAGAAGGAGTAAGAAATTTGTTAAATAGAATAATTACAATAGAAGGGTGTTTATGAACGGGATTTGGTGTCATCAGTGTGTAGTGTGAATACAGTGGGTATAGCAGTGGGTGCATCTTTTGTGTTGTTTCTGTGTTTTCAGATACAGTCTTTACATATCAACTCCCTTGGTCTCTATCTATTAACTTTCTGGTTCTCTATCCATTACTTCTCTAGGTCTTTATCTATTAATTCTAGTCTCTATCTTTTAATTCTACCACTCTCTATGTATTTTTCTGTCGTCTTTGCACTGTTGTCCTTATATCAATCATTATGACGTCCCGTCGATGGCCTCACCGAGCCATTCGCTGAGGGTATCGTCCAACACAAATCCAGCTATATTACTACCCGTATATTGAAGCTGACCCTCTTCCACAGCTTTCACCAAAAACTCAAACTTCTCCTTTATTTCTGGAGCAGCCTCTATATATAACTTCTCCACAAGAGCCTGTTTTCCAACTTCAAACTTCACTACCACTCCTGAATCATGGGTAATCGTGTGGTTAAATTTAGGGGTAGCACCGTATTGCCAATCCCAACTTTTGAGTCGTTCTGCTTCTTCAAAGACTTCTGAAGGTATTTCTGTGTCCTCTGTGATCACTGTCTTCAATGGCAAGCTTTCAGCTTCAAAATGTTGCCCCACCACTTCTATAAACTCTTCATTTTCAAGTCCTACATTGGTGACTTTAGAAGGCACAGATGCCACTGATGCTAGGGCATCAATTACACCTCTTTTAGACTCATTCTTGGCAAGAAGCTGTCCCAAAACATCCAATCTCAGTGAAAGAAGCATGGTGCCATGGTGGTACGATTTGCCTCGTGATATCTTGTAAGCAGATCCACTGACTTTTAATCCTTCTTCAGCAGTTACCACATCTCCACGATCGTTGACTGCAAGCTGGGTTTTCCCTAGCAGGTTCACAGCATTAGCCACCACTTGAGCAAACCGGAATCGGTCAAAAAGTTTTTTAGATGTCATATATGAAAAGTTAACGTTACCCATGTCATGTACTACGGTACCTCCACCGGAATTTCTTCTTAATAGAGGTAAGTGAAGCAGGTTTAATAGTGGCAAATTGACTTCTTTCCATGGGTTCTGATTCTTTCCAATGACCACGCATGGTGAATTGGTATAAAATACAAGACGAGGGTACACTTGACCTTGTTCATTTTTACCATCCAAGGGCAGATTAGAGTAGATGTATTGTTCGAGGGCAAGATTCATGTAGGGGTCAGACAATTTTGAAACAAAAATAGATGGAGCACGAGCTTTTACCAACTCCAGAAGCTCCACAGCTCCAGAATCAGAGCCCAAAAGTTCCTGGGCATGGAGAAGTCGAGCCTTTTCAACTTCAGGTGATTCTTGATAATGTTTGAAATCTTGTAGGCCAAACATCTCGTCATCTGCAGCAGAAAGATCATCATCAAAGGGAGTCAGTAAGCCACTGAATGGCCTGTAATTTGCACAGGACCAATATCGAGGTAAATGTGGCAATCTTCTACCAGAATATGACCATACCGGCCAATATAACCCCCGAATAATCGCCTTTTTCATGACCTTCTTCGTCTTGACCCTAAGGCTTTCCAATCAATCAAGCCTGTATATATTCTCTCGCCAAAAAATATTAATGAATAAATAAATTTGGCGGCTGCTGAAAAATTTGGGGGTCCCTCTCGTGACATCATCAATCATTAATAGTGATATAAACCTGTTCAAATGGGCAAAAACGAACTCGAGAAACATATTCTCAGTCGAAGTTACTCCTCAGAATCCCGGGTGCTAGAGTTGCTCACCTCCAGGTACTCAGCTTCCGGTGAACAGCGTCCTCTGCTCATTCTTACTCCCACTGGAGGAGCTCTGCGGGGGTCAGATCGTGCAACTTCACTTCTTCATACCGAGAAGAAGACAGTTCAAGACTTAGATGAAGACTTCAAACTGCGCAAATGTCATATAAGAGCCAATCTCCGTCGATATATCTCTAAAACCCTTAAATCCCAGAAACAATTAGCCAGTAAATTACGTAAGAAACTGTTCAGTGAATCAACTATCCAGCAACTCATCGATCGCCATGACATTCCAATTTTTGAAGATTTTCTTTCTATGAATTCCTTGTGGCAGCAGTACATGACTGATCTTCTATTCCGTGACCCTAATGTCTCCAAAAAGGATCAATTGAAACCTCCCACAATAAATACCAAGCAGCCACAACCAATATCACAACCACAATCCCACCATAAAATCACCGATACTCCCCAGGTACCTACCATGAAATTACCTAGTATTACACAACTATTGCCCAAACTTTCTTCTGCAGACTACAGCGGATGTCTTCTTACCGTGATAAAGGCGAAAAACAATCAACTTGTGGGCACCAGAGGTATTGTGGTGTGGGATACTCAACATCTGTTCATAATATGTGTCCCCCGTGGAACTGATGCCCGCAAATGGCTTGAAGATAGTTCCGTGTCTCCTAGTCCAACACAGATGGTCGGTGGACTTCGAGTTATACCCAAGAAGGGTGCCATATTTGCATTTGAGGTCGACGTAGATGAGGAGAGTTGCATCGGCTTCACCATTGTAGGGTCTCGTTTTGAGTTTAGAAATGTGGAAAGAGCTGCTAGAAAGTTCAAAAATCATGCCGTAGATGATATATAGACTATCATTGACGTATAATTTATATAATAGCATTGGCGTATGATGAATATAATAGCATTTACGTGTGATATATACAATAGCATTGACGGAGTTGTTCGTTGCATTATAAGTTTATGTAGCCCTTCACTGCTTAATAAGAATCATTCCAAAACTACTCGGAGCAGTAGTATATTTTCCGTTTAATCTCTCTCACAGAATGTTCTGTAGCATGTTGATCCATTGTATTTCCTATGGTTCAACTTCTTTAATTCTTCTTCTCCTCATTCTTCTTCTCTTCATCTCTCTACTATTGTCTCTCTACTTTCATCTCTCTACTTTTGTCTCTATCTCTTTTTCTATCTTTCTACCCGTTGATCATCGCCTGCAATTGTTGGACCAAAAGTGGGTTCTTTGCTGCTCCGATTAGCTCTTTGACAGCAGATTCTATCTTAGATCTATCGTCATCCTTCAAATTAGACATATGAAGTAATGTCCATACCTCGGCTTCAAGTTTATCTATACTCTCTGAAGACCTAGCCTCGGGTATCTCTACGATGGTTCTTACCGAAGTTCGGTCATCGTCGGTGACATTCTCTACAGCTATATCCTCAAAATTCGGAGCTGTCAACGATGTGGTACTATCTATAAACTCCAGAAGTGAAGTAAACAAGTTTCCAACGTATTCATCGGTGATTTCTTGAACAATTTGTCGTTTCTTCCCCAAGGTTTCACTGCCTCCTTCAGAGGTAAATTGCAGCATTGAGGCATGCAAAAAGCCATGCAAAACTTGACTCAATCGAATCAACTCATAATAGTTGTCATAAATGATCGATTTCTTCTCTGCTTCGTGGGAATTAAGGTTATTGGTGATATAATTACGAATCTTAAGGATCTCTTCTATGGGACTGGTTTTGATAAACTCTTTCATATAATCGGGGTCTTGGAGGGCATCCACGGTCTCTAAAGTATGACCTTCTACCGAGGAGATACTGTCAAAGCGTTTCCTGTTTGGTTTGACATTGGTTTCTTCGGGATTAGTAGAAGTAGTAGATGATTGATTAGTTTTAGAATTGGCTTTATCGTTGGCAATTTTATAGAACTCTTGGAGGGCTTTTCTTCGGTCCAGTACCTTTCTAGAGGTTGATTGAGTGGATTCGGCTGAGCTGGGATCTAGAGTTTGACGATTGGGCTTCTTGTAGGCCAAAACGGGCTTACTCATTGCCAAATCACCGTTAGTGTATTCAAAGATACTGAAAGATAAAATGAGGTTTGATGATACCGCGAAAATAAATAGAAAGAAGCAGACAAGTAGTGAATAGAGAGAGAAGAAGCAGGGACAATAATGATGATTATGGATATGATGGGCACTCTTCTACTCTACTCTACTCTAATCTACGCTCTTCTGCTCTCTATTCTCCTCATCTCCTCATCTCCTGCTCTCCTCTCCTCTGCTCTACTTCTTGCTTTCCTATTATATATATTATGCAATCCAACCGCCGTAAAGGCTCTATGGTGCTGGATTCAGAGACCAAAATCTAAACCTCGTATTTCAAATCTGTCCATCGTCTTCTTCACCTTCATCAGCTCTTCAACTGTTCATCCATGCATCCAAATAAACTATGTCTGGGTCTTGTTCCAGGGTCGGCTGTGGGGCACAGAATCCTTCAAAGATAGAAAATGGCTCATTCCCGTATGTTTCCTTCAATTTGGCACCCCCAGTAGTATTGTCTTCCATATAAGAACGTCCGTAACCAGCCTCAAGAACAGATTGCCATGTGGCTTTGAAAACATCCCCAGATCCAGCTACAAGTTCAAGCTTATCGTCATATGTAAGCACATCACAGAGGGCCCTGATATCATTAATAGCAAGCTCTATATTTGTGATCTTGTTGGCAGTAATGAAATCCATTATCATATCTAAATTGGCGAATCCTGAATGATTATATGGGAATGAAGCTTGAACAGGATTAGACTCATTAATATTGCCATTTGATCCAGTGAAGGCAGTTGGGAATGATTTTGAAGCCACAAATCTCCAAATCACCGTAAGTAAGGAATCAATAAACTCAGTGTCGAGTTCAGAATCGGTAAACCAAGGTCCTCCAGTAACTTCAATCGATGGTTGAAGATTGTATAACATATAAATTTTTCTGGTTGGATGTTTCACCGATTTGATAGACTTAATATATCGCTGATTTTCCAATGACTTGAGACATCTGACCACGATATGTTGATGCAAATTTGTTTTGGCTTTAATGGTCTTGGTCCAGATTCCTTCTCTTCCTGATGCTTCAATATATGAATAGATCATGGCTTCATCTTCAGACATGGAGGAGATCTTGGTAGCTTCTGTTTGAGATATGGCTTGAAATTTGAGCTCTTCATTGTGTTTAACGAGTTTGATCAAGTTGTTGTTGATGAGTTCTTGGGCGAGATTAAGTAATTCGACCGGTGATGCAAGCAGTAAGAGTTCTTGAAGTTGTGCCTGCGTGAAGAGGGTGGAAGTTGGAAGTTCCACCATTTTCTTGTGCAAGGTATGTGCCTGATCACTGACTGTCATGATGTACAGTGATAGAGCTAATAGGGGGTGCACTGCTAAGTACAAACCGAGTTGCAGTATGAAATGTTGGTAGGTCCAGTTTTTTTCAAAAACGCGATGCCCGATAATTAGTGAGGTAAGGTGAGGTGAGGTCTACGATGAAGGGAGAGCACTCTGGTATCGACAATAAAATTGGAGGTGGGGATTATGAGAGATTAATGAAGGAAAGGAAAGACTGATGAAATCGGAAGGTTCTTACTTATGTAAGGGTTTTGGACATTCCAGGTGGATGGTTGTTGACCCTCTTGATTGTATACATCTCGATGGTTTTACTTGATAGTATAGTATTTTTCACTCCAAGGTGCTGCAGAAAAAAAACCGACGGTTAACACTTCAGCTCGATTATGAATGATTAAGAGTTACTACTGTTAAAAGACGACGACTAATAACAAAACCGAATACAGAAGAAGTTTGCATGGATTTGTGTTGTTGTATATCTGGCTAATATGGTACTTTTCATTTAATTATGTCCATCAAAAATTGCCAGAAATATCTCCTTAAAACGT
This sequence comes from Kurtzmaniella quercitrusa, assembly GCA_030570095.1. NCBI lineage: Eukaryota > Fungi > Ascomycota > Pichiomycetes > Serinales > Debaryomycetaceae > Kurtzmaniella > Kurtzmaniella quercitrusa. Next base: position 27,543 of record JAJLUZ010000011.1, on the reverse strand, counting down.
TCTCTGACCCAGCCATAAACTCTTTTTGTCTCTATAATACTTACAGTATTTCAAAGTTAATAATAATATAAATAACATCTAACGAATCTATGAATTATGTTCAAAAAGAAGAAAATTCTTGCCAAGGACAAGCGTGTGAGGCGAAGCAGTGATGGGGATGAGACTGCGAAGTCGGCAGCATCTACAAAGGTAGATCAACATGTTGAGGTGCTGTCTCCTATTGTAATTGAAGAATCATTGACTGATTCCTCTAAATGGAGCAGTGGATTCAGAAAAAATCGTCGATTACACAATATTCCAGCACCTTTGGAACTTCCAGAGAATACTCAAGAAACCCGATTAGAATCAGATCCTATAATTGACTCTAATAGTGCTATATTGACAGGTGATGATGCCTTTTTGGACACAGATACTGCCATGGATAGTCCATTTGGTGACCAAGGCATAGATGGGTTATCTGCAGGAGGCGATGCCCTGACCAGAAGGAAAGCTGACAGAAATGTTGATGAATATGGGCTTCCAATAGAGGGCGATGTCGATTCTGTGATGTTCGATGACGCGATCGATGTAGATATTGATATGAGCGATACAGAGCAAAACTTAGGGTTAGTTGAAGGACTTCAAGTTCCTAAAAAGCCTATGATGGTTCTTACGGTGGAAGAGCAAAAAACCACATTAGCAAACCATGTTGAAAGACTCACTGAGGAGAAACTCGAGAAGCAGGCTGTATTGGAGAAACTTATGCTGCAATTACATCAGAAAAAGGCCCTAGTAGCTCAATTACTGGAAAACTTCCAGGCGATGGCTGCAGAGTAAACGTGCTGATATTTACTCAGCGGCCAAGTTAGTGAGCACAGGATTGAAAGCGATGATCACAGCTAACAAATATTATAGACATGTCACATCATAAGGGTTTGAGCCATTCAATTTTTGACAGAAACCTCCATCAGGTCATATGCATGTCTTTGTCACACATCGTTGTGGCATCGCTCTCGTATTTTTCTGCAGTATACGGTTCTCCAAACGACTCCCAAATGCTTCAAACGACTTCAAACGGCGCTCACTTATTCGCCGGATCCCTGCACATAAATGGCAGATCCTGATTCGACACCGCGCTTAGCCATGAATAAAATTGCCCAATTGGGATGACTCACCCCAATCTCAGTATAAAGAGAAGCAAAATCGACGAACCAAGGAAATTTTTCAACCATTCATTTCATTTTATTGGCCACAAATTAGAGGAAAATGATCCAAACAACAGTAACAAACTCCATCAAACGGATATCTCCCTCTGTCAGTCACTTCTCTACCTCGGTAATTCGACTGCAAAAGCCCAGACACTTGGTCAGTATGCTTGAACTTACCAATGACGAAGTTGCAGCTTTGGTAAAGAAAGCCGGAGAATTTAAGAATCAAGTTCGTTCTGGTGATCCAGCCCCTGCAGAGCAACATGGTAAGCTCTTAGGTAAGCTTGTGGCGTTGTTATTTCTGAAACGATCCACCAGAACAAGAATTTCCACCGAAGGAGCAGCTGCTTATTTTGGAGCTCAGCCAATGTTTTTGGGTAAAGATGACATCCAATTGGGGGTCAATGAGTCCTATTATGACACCACCAGGGTCATTTCCTCCATGACATCATGTGTTTTTGCTCGAGTAAACTCCCACAATGATATCCAAGAGTTGTGTGCTCATTCTTCTGTGCCAATTATTAATTCATTATGTGATCGTTTCCACCCTTTGCAAGCCATCGCTGACCTTTTAACAATCAAAGAAACATTTGGAGAGACCAAGGGCTTGAAATTGGCCTGGATTGGAGATGCCAATAATGTCATAAACGATTTGGCTATCGCTGCTCTTAGATCCGGTATTAGTGTATCGGTTTCCATTCCTTCAGATATTAAATTTGATCAGGAGATTGCTGAATTTGCTATAAAGTTGGCAAAAGAACAAGGGGCCATTTTTGAAATTGTCAATGAACCTTCAGCTGCATTAAAGAACGCTAATATCATTGTCACCGACACCTGGATCTCGATGGGTGAAGAAGCACAGAAGGAGGCTAAACTCAAGCAGTTTGCAGGGTACCAGATTGATAAGAAGATGCTTTCAGGAGGTAAAGTTGCTGATGATTGGAAGTTTATGCATTGTTTACCCAGACATGCTGAAGAGGTTGCTGACGATGTGTTTTATGATGAGAAGAGATCCTTGGTATTTGAAGAGGCTGAGAATAGGCTCTACGCTGCTATGGCAGTTATTGATGGGTTCGTGGTCAAGAAGGGTAACCTTTTAGAATGAGGGAGTTAGTTAGTAATGAGAGACGATATATGAGCCTTTAGTTTGTCTGTAGAGAATGCCTGTGTTGAGATAGAAGCATAGAGGTAGAAAGAGAAGTGTGAGTTTATCACTTTGGTAAGGCTGAGAAAGTTGATGTTCTCAGAAAAACAATTCATCAAGAATGTTTGATATCAGTTGGAAAATGACAATCCTTGCCCAGAATCATGAATCAGTGTGTAACAATACACCCTTTCCTGAATAATTGACTATTTCTTAAAGAGGGTGTCTTCTTCTAAATATTTTCCTCGTCATTTCTTCATCATTTTTACTTCACTTCCACTACATTTCAACTTCATTTCTACTTCATACTTTATTTTTGCTTCATGTCTACTTTCATTTCCTCTTTCATATTAATCTCATCGCGTAGTGTATAAAGTGAAAAATTATAGCCTTGAATTGTAAGCATCCAACCAAAGACCATGGTGGATAACAAGGTTTCGTCGGTCAACGAGGAATTGTTTCGTCCTCTTTCACACTATGGACCAGTAACTGCCTTGAAAATTTTCCAAAATCGAATTTTCGCTGGATACGGTCCCATATTAAGGGTCTTTGATGCCGATGATGACTACCAAATGATCTTCTCAAGACAAGTGTTCGCCAGAAATAAAATCCACTCAATTGATGTGTCTAATAGCGGCGAACAAATCCTTGTAGCTGGAGCAAGATCCCTTGCTGTCTTAGACGAGGTAGAATTGGTCCTGAAAAGGCTTGGTAATAGTCAAGAAAGGGCCACAGGGGAATGGTTAGTGTCCGGGACTTTTCTCGATGAGAGAACAATATTGGTCTTAACTGCTCACAATGTAGTTTATAAAATATCTCTAGATACTTTTGACATCTTGGAACGTATAGGATGTTCGGAAAGATCCATTTTATACTCTGGATCTATTCGTAAAGCTTCAGATGGTAAGATCTACGTCTCGGCCGGTACAGTTATGAATGGGGTCTTGATCTGGGATTTACACTCCAAAGAGATTCTTCATCATTTAACTGAACATGAAGGTTCAATTTTTGGGGTCAAAGTTGACCGTAATGCTAAATATATTGTCAGTTGTTCTGATGACAGATCAATTAAATTGTACGATTTTACTACGGGGTCTCTTCTATCCACTGGTTGGGGCCATGGCTCTAGAATTTGGAACTTGGAATTTTGCAAGAATACTATCGATGATAACATCACCATTTTTTCCACTGGTGAAGACTGTACTGCTAGATTATGGGGATACAATTCCGTTTCTAAGAATGAGCTTTTGGACCCTTTACGTGTTGTAGAATGTCATTTGGGTAAACATGTGTGGTCCGGAGATGTCGATGATGAAGCCTTGGGTTTATTTGTCACCGGTGGTGCTGATGGTAGAGTCATAATTCATAGTATTAACTCGGAAATTCCCTTACAAAAGCACACTTTGGAGATCATATCTCAGGAAACTGGTTCAAGCTTTGTCAAAAACGAAATTGTCAAACAATTCGTGGAACTCAAGACTTTGAATGTGATAGTAGCTTTGACATCTCACGGACAATTCTTTGTTTTCTCTTCTGAATCCCAGAAATGGACTTCTTTGAACATCCCAGATTCCCAAAAATTTGTCAACTTTGGCTTGTTACAAGCTTTTGAAAACGCTAATATCGTGGTGGCTGCAACTAGAAATGGCGACTTATTGCTAATCAACTTCAATACTCCGATTCCAACAACAACCTGGATTGTCGACAAACACCTTCAAGGTAATAAAATTGCAAATTTGTTGGCTGCCAAGGGAAAAGATAACTCCCTTTACTTGCTCATTGACTGTCCCAACCCCAAGATTCCTTTGATTTTGCATCAGTTCCAAGGCGATTCACTTGTGGGTACTAGTTTCCTTTCTCAACCAGAGCAGCTGAGTTTCACCACCACATGTCTCCTTTTGGATGAAGTGAATGGATTTTTAATTGTAGGTTCCAGATATGTGTCGATCGCAATCTATGACATAAATACTCCTGAGTCTGACAATAGAAGCCTGATTCCAATTAAGCATTTTTACCGAAAGTTGTCCCCCGGAGACACAATTACGTCTCTTTCGATGATAAATTCATCTCCAGGCTCGGTTGAATTTCTTGTCACTGTAAGAGATGGTGTATTTATGGTGATAAGCTATGATGGGCATTCGTTGAACATTTTGCATAAAAACAAAATATCTCGAGGTTTTGTTGAAGGAGGATATTTCAGGAACAACAGTTTAATCCTCTTTGGTTTTAAATCATCTTCTTTTTATGTGTGGGATGAGACAAACCAGCTTGAGCTTTTCAATGAACTCTGTGGTGGTGCTCATAGACAGTGGTCTTTTGATCATTGGGAACATAGCTCGGAGTCTGAAAGCTACAAGTTCATGTTCATTAATAAGTCACATCTTTATGTAAGAAACTACGTTCCAAAATTCACTAAACACATCATACATTCTGGAACTCATGGACGAGAAATAAGGGACATCGATATATCACCGGAAATAGTCACCAAGTCAGGGATAAAATCACGCCTTCTACTCACTGCCTCTGAGGATACCATGGTAAAATTAAGTGATTTGAATGAGTACGGTGAAACTCGAATCATTTGGTCTATGAATGCCCATGTTTCAGGCCTTCAAAAAGTGAAATTTTTGAATAACGAATATGCGGCAAGCTCTGCTGCCAATGAAGAATTCATTATCTGGAGAATTCAATCTGAAAAGGTGGCAGACATTGCCCATTTAACTCCCACTGCAACTTCTAATCCCGACTTACGGATTATGGATTTTGATCTGTATCCAGTCTACGATGATAAAGAGTTGATCGGTTTCAACTTGGTCTTAGTCTATCTGGACTCAAATATCAAAGTCTTTAATTTTCACCTTGACACTTGTTCGTTCAAGTTATTATCCCTAGGCAAGTATCTGACATGCTGCTTGTTGAATGTAAATTTCGTTACATTAAATTCTACCAACCTTCTCGTCATAGGTGCAACCGATGGTCACTTGACAGTGTGGTCAGAGACTCTGTTGGACAGACCATTGATTCGCTCTCAATTACACCAATCTGGTATAAAGACCGTACTCGTACATTCTCAAATGGAAGACTCTATTCTTTTGGTGACTGGCGGTGATGACAACAAGCTTCAAACTGTCTCTTTAACTCAAAAGAATACATTGTCTTTGGACATCGTGGAATCTAACAAGGATGCTGCCTCGTCAACCATCACTGCTATCAATAAGCTTAACGATGAAAGTTTCGTCGTGACTTCGGTGGACCAAATTGTACGTAAATGGTCCGTTTCTCCATTAAGTTGTATTTCAGCTCGGTACACATCCGTTGCCGACACAGGTAGCCTTGCTACAACGATTATCGGGGATAAAGATATGATTGTCATTGGAGGAGCTGGGCTCAGTGTTTGGGAAGCAAGAAAGTAAAGTATAAGATTCAGAAGTAGAAATAGATAATATAGAAAATAATTTAGACATAAGAATCAATTGCTGTAGATTGAACTAGATCTTGATAAATGATGTCACTTCCCCCTATATTTGTACAAATATATATCCTACATTTCTTACTAAGATATTGATTATATAAACACTATTCTACATCACCTACTCGAGTTTCAACAATCTCAACTTAAACTTTGTGTCGTTAATTTGTTGTTCCTCCTCCGCAAGTACAAGGGACTCTGATGCATCAGAGAACTTGGTCAAAGGTCTCTTGGTCAGCTTGAGCAACGTGGCCTCGTTATCCTTCAAGACCTTTTCAAATTCGATGGTATCCTTCAACACGTTGTATTGAACGTTAATTTCGTCAGTAGCATTCAATCCGGCAGCCTTACGCAATCTCTGCACACGATTGATCAACTCACGGGCATAACCCTCGCTTTGCAATTCAGAGTAGATCTTAACGTCCAAAATAATCAAGACGTCTCTCTCGGAACGGGTCTCCTTACCATCAGCAGCCTTTTCAGCTGGTAAACCACGCTGAACTTGCAAATCTTCCGATACCAAGTCAATGCCGTCAACTGTGAGCTTTCCAGTCTTGGTAAATTCTTGCACTTCGGCAGAGCTAACCTTTGGCAAGGCGACCTTGACCTTCTTGGCGTCACTCTTCAATTTCTTACCTAAAACGGGCCAGTCAGCAACACAAGTGTATTCGACACCGTATTTGGCCTCGTCGGAGGTAATAACGACACTTCTGACGTTCAACTCATCTTGAATGTATTGTTTCAAGGATTCAACGTCCTTCAAGTAGTCTGGGTCGGAGTGAAGGATAACCAACTCTTTCAATGGGGTCTTCAAAGAGATAGTCTTGGATTCTCTTATATTACGACCAAGATCAATGACCTTCTGCATTCTAGAGACAGCCACTTCAATCTTTTCGTCATAGAGTTCTTGACGAACCTCAGGGTACAGCAAGTAATGAATGGAGCCAATGTCCTTAATCTTAGGATTGACACAGAATTTTTCCAATTCAGCCTCTGGGAAGTATGGGAGCATCTTCTGGTACAAATTGTCGGCAAGATAAGGAGTGAAAGGAGCCATAGCTCTGTTCAAAGTAAGCAATGCTTCAGCCAATGTGTTCAAAGCCTTCTTAGTGTCATCAATGTCACCATTGCCCTTAAGTCTGGAACGGTTCAAACGAATGTACCAATTGGTCAATGCAGAAATGAAACTAAGTAAACGAGGCACCACAGTGTACAAACGGTACAACTTCATTTCCTGGTGAATGAACTCAATAAGAGATTGTAAAGAGGCCAAGATCCAACGGTCAAAGACGTTGGTGGAGACCACGGAAGACGAATATTTGAAGTCTTCGCCGTTGTCCTTCTTGAACAAGTCAATGGAGTCCTTTAAAAAGTTGAAAGAATTATACCATGGCAACAGCACGGTAGAAATAACCTCCTTGACTCCCTCTTCACGGAACTTTAAGGTTTCACCTCTCAAAACAGGCGAATTGATCAAGTACAATCTCAAGGCATCAGCACCATACTTGTCCAAAATGATCCCTGGGTCTGGATAGTTTTTCAAACGCTTAGACATCTTCTTTCCGTCAGCAGCCAACACAATACCGGTAACAATAACATTCTTATAAGGTGCTGTGTCAAACAAATAAGTTCCCAACACGGTAAGTGTGTAGAACCATCCTCTAGTTTGATCCAAACCTTCAGAAATAAAGTTAGCTGGAAAGGCATCCTTGAAAGTCTTCTCGTTCTCAAAAGGATAGTGTTTAGAGGCATAGGGCATTGATCCAGATTCGAACCAACAGTCGAAAACCTCTTCGATTCTTCTCAATTCACCTTTGCCCTTTTGGGAAGGAATAGTGATGGAATCAATGGACTCTCTATGGATATCGGTGATGTCTTCCTTGCCGGACAACTTCTTCAACTCCTCGATGGATCCAACACAGACAACTTCCTCGAAATCATCAGAAACCCATAATGGGATAGGAGTACCCCAATAACGATTACGAGAAATATTCCAGTCACGGGCATTAGCAATCCATGATGAGAAACGACGGTCCTTGACGTGTCCAGGAACCCAGTGAGTCTTTTCGATGTTAGCAAGCATGTCTGGCACAATGTTGGTAATTCTAACAAACCAAGCAGGCACAGTTCTGTACAACAATGGAGTGTCTGATCTCCAACAGAAAGGGTACGAGTGTCGAATCTGCAGAGCAAGCAACAAGTTCCCAGTTTCGGTCAAGTGCTTAATAATGAGCTTGTCGGCATCCTTGACGTAGATGCCCTCATATTCCTTGACTTCGGCAGTGAACTTCCCAACTTCATCGATAGGGTTGGGTGGAATTCTGTTCTCGTCGATAACGCCGGCCTTGGTGGCGGCGTTGAAATCCTCCTCACCAAAGGCAGGGGACTGGTGAACAATACCGGTACCAGCATCTGACGTCACATATTCGGCAGCAATGACCCGGAAGGCGTGGTCCTTGAACTTTTCGTAAAAGTATGGGAACAAAGGAGTGTATTTGATGCCCACAAGGTCCTTACCGGGGATCTTTTCGACAATCTTGAACTTGGCAGCAGCTGGTTTCTTGTACAAAGTCTTCAAAAGTGCTTCCAACAAGATGAAGTGCTTTTGTTTGTCCTCATCGAAGATCTTGATGTATTCCAAGTTAGGATTCACGGCAAGAGCCAAGTTAGAAGGCAAAGTCCATGGAGTGGTAGTCCAGGCCACTAAATAGGTGTTTGGGTCATCTACAGTTTGGAATCCGATGGTCACAGCAGGATCGTTAACATCCTTATAGTTCTGTTGGGCCTCGAAATTCAGGAGTGGAGTGGTAAGTCCTGTGGAGTAAGGCATCACTCTTAAACCTCTGTAAACGGCTTGCTTCTTGAACAATTCGGAAAAGGCCCACCATACAGATTCCATAAACTCTGGGTACAAAGTCTTGTAATCATTATCCATATCAATCCAACGGGCCATTCTTCCGATGGTTTTCCGCCATTCATCAGCGTATCTCATGACAATGGCTCTACATTCGGCATTGTACTTGTCGATACCCATCTTCATCACGTCTTCCTTACCAGTGATACCCAATTTCTTGTCGATTTCGTGCTCAACTGGGAGTCCATGGGTGTCCCATCCGAAACGACGTTCCACATGGTGACCGTTCATGGTAGCGTAACGAGGAATAATATCCTTGACGGTGGAGGCCAAGATATGGCCATAATGAGGAGTTCCAGTTGCAAAAGGAGGTCCATCAAAAAAAGAGAAAGGTGGTAAATCCTTAGTAAGCTCGAGTGAGCGCTGAAATGCATTAGTTTCATTCCAACGCTCCAACAACTTCTCCTCTTCACGAGGGAAACTGAATCTTTCTTCTGACATGGTCGAAGTGTTGAGAAGTGAAAATTTGAAAATTTTGAAGTGGGTAGGATTTTTTTTACAAGACGGATGGGTGAGTCAGCGGGAGAGGGTTGATAAGGTTTGAAAGGGGGGGTACCACAACTCGGAAAATGAGGTATACAGAAGGATCAAGAGGACTTGTGGTGGTTGAGAAAAAGGAGAATGTGTAATGACAGATGTGGATAAGTATGGCGTTTGGGGTGATGGGTAGATTGTGTTAGGTGTAAGTTGATCTTTGAGCAGCTACTTGAATACTTCAGTAAAAAAAGGCTGCGAGCCGCTAAATTACCGTGAAAACGGTGAGAAAAGCTCAGAAGCACGCAAATTAGCGAGAAACGCACTGCAAGAAGAAGGAAGAGAAATGCAAGAGAGAGATGAAAGAGGGGGGAAAAATTACACATGTGATACGATAGAGATGATATAGTGGGAAGTTATGTATTCTGAGGGTCGTGAGCATCTCTCCTGTAAGTTAATTCTCTAACTGTTTCATTCATTGCTTCATTCACTGCTTCATTCGTTGCTTCTTTTGCTGCTCTCTTTCCGCTGAATAGCGCCTGTCTAAACTCTCTCTTCTTGAGCGCCTCGCTATTTTCTCTTCTTCTCTGCTTCCCTCCCACTTAAACTGTCTCCCCATCTCTATACCAATTCACTGCCTCTTCCACTCCAGATCAAACCCCCTGATCTTCCCATATATAGCCCTCTATGGCCATATCGGCGGCTTCCTTTGCTCATGTCTTGGCTAGACACTTTCCCAAGGGCCTCCCACCTACTGTGGTCGCTCTTTCGGGCGGTGTAGACTCAATGTGCCTCACTTTCCTCCTCACCCGCCATAGAGCCATCCATCAACCAGATCTTAAACTTCTTGCTGTGACTGTTGATCATGGTCTTAGACAAGAATCTGCATCTGAAGCCCGTAATGTGGCAATTGAAGCCAAAAAATTGGGAATTTCCCATCAAATTGCAACTATTCCTACCCCAGAATCGCCGGCACCAAATATCGAAGAATGGGCTCGTCATAAACGCCTCGATTTATTACTGGAAGCGGCAGTTTCCTTCTGCAAAACTGCCACAGCTAGCTCCCTGAACGCTCCATCTACCTCACCTGCTCCGCATGTCTTCTTGGCCCATAATCTTGATGAGCAACTTGAAACATTCTTGCTTCGTTTACGGAATAATTCCTCGTTGTACGGTTTGGGAGGTATGCGTCCAATATCATACGCACTGCCCTCTGCCATAGTCCTGGGTCCCTTTCAAGCTCCACTCTGTCTTGTCAGACCATTACTAGAATTCTCCAAGCAAGAAATCATCCAAACATGTCGAGAAAACAACATTCTGTGGTTCGAAGATCCTACAAATAAAGATACTAAACTTACAGAACGTAACAATTTACGACACATCATTCACCAAGTGGTGCCCAGTTTGGTCCAAGACCATCCAGAACTAGAGTGCTTATCATATTCTAGTCTATATGATACCCATTCTAAGATTATTGAACTTAATCATTACATTAACTCCCAGGTATCTCGGTTACAAGAAACTTTAAGGGCCCAAAATCGATTAGTTATGGACACGAGTATAGCCAGTCTTCGGCTCGTGCTCAGTTACCATGAGTTTGAGTCCAACAGTCATGAAGTCCTTGCCCGACTCCTCTTTTATAACCTCAACCCCCTCTCATCGTCGACCCATTTCCACTGGAAATACCTCAACTTGTTGAACAAATTAGTGCCCCAGATTGAGGAGTTATATCGTAATCACAAGTTAGACATATCTTGCTCCATGACCTCTACTCGGCTTTGTAGTTTGAATATCGATTTTGATATCACCATAGATGATGCATCTAGGGCCGTGGTATTTCGTTTGAGCCCGCAAACTCCTCAGGCCCAGAGCGTTTCTAGTCATCCACGGAAAATAAATCCTGGTGATTGGACTTTGTTTGATAACCGATTTTGGATTAGGGCCACTAGACAGATCCTGGCAGAGAACCAATCAAAAGCTCGTTCAGCGGACGTAAAACTCGAGGCATATTCTCCTACAAAGCATCGACTGGATTTTAAGCAAGCATTTCCACTTTTTGCTCATCCTGCTGGTGGAAATGTTCGTCTGGAACCCGTGGTAGTCATATCTGAACCTGGTTATCCTGTGGGGGTACATCTCCCGACTCGTGGACTTCACCTGGACCGAAACTGGCGAGTGGAGTGTGTTCTTAAACTGAATCTGCTCAAGCTTTCCTTATAAGACCACCTAATTTTTCGGTTTATTTTGCATTCATTTTGTACATACAATTCTAATATAGTAAGCATATCATTGAGATCGTCATAATTTATATGTATCTACATTGATCCATGAATGTATCTAGGATCATTTTCAGCTTTCACTAACCACTAACAACCTGATAGCGCTGTGGTTTCATCCTCTTTACTATTCTATCTATGGGTAAATATTTTTAATGGTTATTACTTCTATTATTGAAACTACCTTTTCTACAGCATTCGCTCTACATCCCTGCCAGTTCTCTTCTACTTCTTGTCTTGTTCTTCTTCTTGTTCTTCTTCTTCTTCTTCTTGTTCTTGTTCTTCTTCTTCTTGTACTCCCCTCCTCTGATGATACTCTGTATGCAGTCCGTACCTCCAGAATCAAATTCAACTTCAAGTAGATAACTTTTCAATAACAACCAGTGTTCCTCTAGAACCTTCAATATCGGTACTAATATACTATGTTCCATGCAACACCGACCCCTAGGTCGGTGCGTCCGAATAAACCTTCCAAGAGTATAAATTTCCTGGCCCTTTCCTTCAAAGTTCTGCACCAAAGAGTCAATATCGATCTCAACTTAGCAACAAATACCATTGAAGGGTTTACCGAGATCACTATAATCCCTACTGTACCCGTTTTGCGCTACATAAGACTTGACTGTCGTGAAATGGAGATTTTAGCGGTTTCAGTGAATCAAAAACTGGCCAATTTTCTGCATAATGACCAGCTTTACATCAATAAGATGGGTGATCAAAACCAAAACTTTCGTCAACTGGACTTGGATGATGATGATGAATCCAGATTGCCACCACGTCATTCAATGAATATTTTTGATATTTATGATGATAAGATGACTCTAGAACAATTACAGATCCTTAAAGCCGAGTTGGGTTATGTTTTTGGTGAAATAAATGAAGATCCAAGAGAGGGTCTTGAATCGTTTCAACAGCAATTCAATACGGAAGAATTGACGGTATTCTTGCCGGAAAATCTCAAACTAGAGCTTCTGGAATCTTCTGCCCCCATGGTAGGCCCTCCTTCGCTGCATTTACATACTCCCGCTATGGGAACCCCTTCTAAAGCAGCCGCCAAGGGAACTCTCTCTGGAGACACTTACACTCCTGTGACAATAAAAATCGAATACAAGTTAACCAACCCGAAGAATGGAGTAAACTTCATTACTCATTTCCTGGATAGACGCAAGTGGCACGCTTATACCACAAATCTGGACTTCTGTGTGTCAACTTCATCATGGGTACCTTGTATCGATAATTTATGGGAAAGAAGTACCTGGACTTTGGAAATTAGCATCCCAAGAACTATTCAGGACATTGGAAGAATCATAGTGGCAAAATCTAGGTATAACGCCGATGGTACTTTGAAAAGGGGGGGTAATAACCTCGATATAGAAGAGGATACAACTGAAAATGGGAAATCCTCCAATGCAAATGATGATGATAATGACGAAGATGATAAAAATGACCTCGTAATATGTACCGGAGACTTCAGTAATATCAAGGAGGTTCCACATGCTACAGACTTGACGAAAAAAGTTGTTCTGTGGTCCATTTTCAACCCAATTTGTGCCCATTATGTTGGATGGGCGATTGGAAACTTTGAAGCGGTAACTCTTCCAAATTTTAAAGAATCTGATGCCCGAGAAGAAGACGAGGATGTGGAAGAAGGTGCATACGACCAATTAGAAGAAAAAGAGGCCTCTGATACTCCTTTTGTTGCCTACTGTCTTCCTGGAGAAAGAGATCTGGTGATTAATAGCGTCATCTTCGTAAATAAGGCCCTTGAATACTTCCTGCGTGAATTTGGTTCTTTCCCGTTCAGTCTGTATGCCATGGCATTTGTGGAAGACTCTCTGAATAAGAACTCCTACGATTATTCTGGTCTTTCTCTCTGTAGTAGCAGACTTTTATATAATTCTGACTTGATAGAGCCAATGATTCCGTCAACGGAACAGTTTTTGGATTGTTTGGCAACACAATGGTCAGGTATTAATGTAGTCCCACAAAGTTTTAATGAAATGTGGTGTACTATAGGTATAGCGAAGTATATGTCCCTTCAGTATATCAAAGTATTGATGGGAGCAAACGAGTATCGATTCAGAGTGAAGTCACGTATGAATGAGATCATTGATACTGATGTAGGACGTAAACCTTTAGGGTTTCTGTTCTATAGGAGCCCAATTCTGACTAATGATTTGGAATTTTTAAAGCTTAAGGCTCCTATAATATTATACATTCTAGATAAACGTATGACGAAAACTGACAAATCTTTTGGGTTATCAAGAGTATTACCCAAAATATTTCTTCAAGCCATGTCTGGGGATCTTCCAAATGGTACATTAACTACTGCTCATTTTCAATCAGTATGTGAAAAGGTGGCAAGGCATAAATTGGAACCATTTTTCAAACAATGGATTTATGGATCAGGAACCCCGATCTTTAATATCACTCAGAAATTCAACAAAAAAAAGATGATGATTGAAATGTATATTCGACAGGTTCAACTGAAAGAATCTAGAGCTCAACATCCCCGGATGGATACATTTTTAAATGATTCCATTGCCTATATTGAAGATGAACCAGTTTTTGGAGTTCAACTGGCATTCACGGGCCCTATGACTATCCGAGTACATGAGGCTGACGGAGTACCATATGAGCATGTCATCGAAATCAAGGAAGGTGCTGCCAAGTATGATGTACAATATAATACCAAGTTTCGTAGAATGAAGAAAAAGGAGAGAGAAGAAGCAATGGCTAATGGGATTGAAATTACCGGTCCTTTAAATATTCCAACCACTGGTGAAGCACAACCATACGAAAAATTGGGTGATGTGTTATCTGACGCAAAAGATAGACAAGAATGGGGGTTGGTTGACTGGCCCAAAAGAGATGAAGAGGAAAAAGAAGCTGATGCATTCGAATGGATCCGAGTGGATGCAGATTTTGAATGGATTGCTCGCTTTTATGTTCAGCAGCCAGACTACATGTATGCTTCTCAACTCCAACATGATAGGGACGTTGAAGCACAGTATGATGCCATCAAATATTTCGGCGATCGAGAAAAGCCTAACATTACGTACTGTTCAATGTTGGCCAGAACTGCAATGGACCCAAGATATTATTATGGGATTCGAATTGCAGCCTGTCAAGCATTGGCAGACTTCTCTAAAGTGGATAACAATTTCATTGGACTCCGGTTCTTGATGAATATCTATAAGAAACTCTTTTGTTTCCCCAACAGCACTGTTCCCTTGAGTAATAATTTTGAGAATCTTCCGACATTTTACCTTCAACGGGCTTTACCAAACATTTTATGCAACATTAGAGATGGTGAAGGAAAGGTTTCCAACTCTATCAAGCGCCTATTGATTAACCTCGTAAAATTCAATGATAATTCCGATAATCAATTCAACGATTGCTTCTATATAAGTAACTTGCTCTCGGCATTGACTACTAGCTTTTTAGTTCCTGGTGGTCTCAGCCGAATCCGTGATAGTGAGCTGGAATCGGTGCTGAAAGACCCTATGCTTGAAGAAGTGATTACGGAGATCGGACGGCTCCAAAAACTTGATGAATGGATCCCTTCTTTCCAATCAGTCCTTCTGGTTGCATGTCTTAGACAGAGAATTCGTTTGGCAATGTATGGATTAGTTCTGTTTCTGTTTGAATATTTCTTAATCTATACCCTAAAAAAACATCCAACTGATATTAGAATTGAAGCATTTCGAGGTCTATTAATTCTAGGAGGGTTGAAAAACGCTTCCATTCTTCGATACTTTTTGAAAACTCTAATATTAGACAGTGCCACTCCTTATTTTCGTACTGGCTTGATCGAAGTGCTTAAAGAAGTCATTTGTATTGCAGCAGTGCATGGAACTCCAAGTTCTTTGGATGACCCTGAGTTCCGTACTTTGGAGAAACTTCTTGAAACCAATCAGGGAGGTAATGCTATTAGTGTAGTTGTCGAAGATGGAACTGCTAAAGCAGATGCAAGTACTCGTAGAGATGTTTATGCCAGGGCCACAATTGGTGGAGCCATTTCCGTTTTACGTAGAGATTATGCCGTGGGCAAAGGATTACAGGAAGTACTCTGGGAGTTGGTTCATACGTCGCTTTTAAGCATGTATGAAAAAAGATCCGTCTTCACTCTCTGTGAGGTATTGTACTATACTAGGGATTCGTATGTGTTGCTGATTCCAATTCCAAGTGTTCCATTCGATGAACTCAAGCGGAAATTTGTGGCCAGAGTTGTAAAGGGTGAAGATAGTTTGATCATTCTGATTAAACGTGAAGGTCGAAATAAAATCCAATTAGGTGGATCCAGAAAGGTCGAAGAACCAGCAGTGATTAAGCTTAAGTCGGCACTTAAGACCGTAGCCACTACTCAGCAAATTCCTGAGCCGGCTAGTCAGTCAGGTCCAAAATTGAAAGTGACAATCAAAAAGCCATTGGCTGAAACTCCACTGGAGTCCAAGACCAGTAAAGCTTCAAGTCACACGGTCAGTAAAACTTCAGGTCATGGAGTGACAAAACCCAAAATATCGAAACGAAGCTTGGTTTCTAGAGATGCCAAAAACAAGTATTTGCTCACTTTGTTACTCTCGAGCCTGAAGATGAAAACTGTTACTAAAAAACGGGGTTCTGCTACTACTTCAAAAGTACCTAATCTTGATGGTAACGGAGCGGATTCTTCAGAGCTCACATCGCTGGTATCTAAATCTTCTGGATCCTCTAAATCCTCTGGGTCCTCTAAATCCTCTGGTTATAAAACCTCCAATTCATCTGGATCGTCTGGATCGTCTGGATCATCTCTAGTGGTCGTGAAAGGTACTCGTGTGACATTTAAGCTCCCCAAATCTGATCCAGAGATACGCCGCTATGTGAAAATTAATCTCAACAAAAGGAAAGTTTATACATCCATCAAACCATTTAAATAGATATCAATATAAACTTTGAAATCTTAAAAGCCTTATCAATATCACTAACTCTGCCTCCATAAACCCCATTAATTCCACATCATGGTGTGTTCTGGTTCCCGTTCCCATTCCCGTCCTTCTAGTCCGATTGTTTCCTGCAGGTAAACATCAATTGGTTAGGGTTCAACGGAGAAGAACGATCTCCGACAAGAATACACTTGTATAATTGCATTAAGAACAACTCTGGTGTTGCTTTTTTAGAGATCCATTTGCCTTATCTGTTAGATTCTGAATCACTGGTACTTTGAACTGGTACAATATCTACCCCCCACGCCTCCATTGACACCAACACGAGGCTTAAAATCAAGGGTTCAGGAAAGATTACATTACCGCTACTTTGTTGCTTTTTGGGTAAATTTTAGATTGAGGATCTCAGTTTAATCAAAGGAACCATCGAGTGTCTTGTAAATTCTTAGAAGAACCGATAGACCTTTTTAGTTTTTCGTTTTAGAATCCCATTTATTGTGTTTATATACCTTTGCTAACATGAGTTTCCCAGGATTCAATATCTCCAAATCCACTCCTACAACTTCTACCAGCAACGAGAACTCGCGGGTCAATCCCTCTATTGAAAAGGAACTCTCTACGACCCCTGGAGGAGGTACGCTTTTCGGTATGGCTCTGCATAGTTCTCCCATTATTGGAGATACTTCTACGTCTACCAGTTCTCCACCATTCCGACCTTCAGAAGCAGTTCCTTTAAACAGTGTAACCCAAACATTGGCAATTCAAGATGTCCAACCAGACCAGAACGTCAAATCTGATACTAATCCTGTGGGACTTCTTGGTCTTTTTGACAAGTTTGACGTAAAGTCTCCTGGAGAGTGTCTGGAGCCACTTTCTTCGGAGGTCACTGAATTGAATGAAAAGTCAGGAGATTATGAGGACGACGTGGTTGATGAGAAGATTGAGTCTATCATAGACCAGCTGAATCTGTTGGAGCTGAGAGAGATGATCCAAAAGCTGGAAAAGAAAAATGAAGGGTCAAGTCCTGTTGAAAATGAAAATAATCCATCTCTGGTGGTCATAAACTCTGAATTGAATCAACAAGAAGATGATTCTGATACTGAAAATCGTAGGAGACTTGAGAACGCCTTGCTTAATCTCACTGATGAGGAGGAGGAAGATGTTGGTGCGGATTTACCGGTGAATAAAGAAGATCATAACAAGGTGAAAGATGGGAAGGAAGACCAGGAAACAGTTCAGAAAAAGCATATAATAGAGAAACTTGACTCTCTGAAGGAATTAACTCAGACAGATGATAAGGAAGCCACAAGTGGAGAATTAGTCAAAGATCCCGCTAACGCAACGACTGAGACAAGGACTCTATTCGAACAAAATGTTGATGCTCCTCCGGAGGGAGATGCAATGCTTTTGAATTCTTCGACCGAAAACCAAACCTCTGTTCAAAATGATTTCTCTGTTCCAAATGATTCCTTCCGTAAGATACTGGAAGATCTAGAAACCACTGATAAAGCGAATGCTTCACCTTTTGATAAGGAACTTCCTCTTGAGCCAGTCCAATCTCAGAATTCGATTGAAATTTCTAAACCTTTTCCGAAAAAATCCTCCACAACTACTAAATCTTCATCTAAAGACCCTATCGTCAATGAAGACCCTTCAAACCAACATCAAAATATCCCTGATGGTGAAAATCATCAGATGTCACATCGTCCATTCGATTTCCAACGCTTTTTACTGCAACTTAGATCTAAAAGTGCTGATCCAATTGTAAGATATATACGATCATTCTTGGTTTCTTTTACTCGCCAGGCTCCTATGTTCACAACTAAGCAAAAAATTAAGATCATTAGAGATTTCAAGGCGTTTATGAACGAAAAATTTACATTATATGAACCATTTGCATCAATGGATGACATAGATTTAGAGAATTCTAGAGAAGGACTTGAAAAATTACTTATGAATAGATTGTATGACATGTGCTTCCCCCCAAGCAACGCTCAAATTAATGAATCAGAGATCAAGAAGGATGATGACTTTAGCAATCAAGTTGAAAAGTTTAGCTGGGTCAATGAAAAGCATTTAGATGTAGATCTACAGGAATTATCCACAAAGGGTAAAGATGGGGTCAAAGTGGATTTCATTGACTATTCTATTAAGGAGTTGAACAAAATCAATAACTACAGAGCTCCAAGAGACAAAATCATCTGTGTATTGAATCTGTGTAAGATAATTTTTGGGTTTTTGAAAACCGCTCAACAGGAAACCAATGCTGATTCGTTTGTTCCATTACTTATTCTTGTTATTTTGAAGTCTAAAACAGATCATCTCATTAGTAACATTCAGTACATTGAGAATTATCGGGGTGAAGAATGGTTGAATCATGGTGAAACTGGCTACTACCTTTCTTCATTACAAGGAGCTATTGGGTTCATCGAAAATTTGAGTTTCGATCAATTATCAATTACTCAAGACGAATTTGATGCCCATATGGAGGCATGGGAGGCTCATTCTCGTCAGCTTCAAAGGGAAAGGAAGGCTGCAGAGGCTTCAACAACCGCTAAGTCAATTCCTCTTCTGCAACCAGCACCAGTTCATGCGGACATGGGGACATCTCCAGGAACTCAGATGAGTCTCTCTCCGTCGACGGTGCTATTCAACAGCGCTGAAATGGTTAGCAAATCATTGTCAAATTTTCTCTCTCCATCTCCACAGCCAGAAAGCCCTGCCCTGCCAAGGAGAGGAAGGAACCATTCAGAGATCGAAATATCAACCCAGGATACTCCTGAAACTCAGGAAGCATTTCAAACTCTAGTAATGATGTTCCCGAATCTTGACAAAGCAGTTTTGCAAGATTTGGTGTATATCAAAAGGGGGAATGTTGAAGAATGTGTGGACACCTGCTTAGAATTGGTATCAGAAACATAAGTAATCATACGCAAAAGATTTCAATTGATTGTAACATTAGAGATTTACATTATTTGTAGTTTGAGTTGTTGTTATTTGGTACATATAGAGAGTATCATTCACTGGTTCTAGTAACCATCCCTGATTTCGAAATCCCCGTGCTTGAAAGTCTTATCGGTTTGTCGCTCGTAATTATCAAGGTCGTGGTAATTCTTAACTCTCTGTCTAACGTATTCAGTTCCAGAGATCGGTTCTACATGCTTGTAAAGCCCTAATCTTTTTAATAGTGGAGAATCCGCAACACTTATCTGACTTGAAGGTCGGACAAAGTAAAACGATCCAATTCTGGGGGCATTTACCTGGTCTGGAGGTGGTCGTACCACTCGATGAACAGTAGATTTGAAATATCCCCCGCTCCAGAAAGAGAGCGTGTCTCCTATATTACAAATAATGCCCCCATCTACAGGTTTCACGTACTTCCAATCTCCGTTAGCTAGCTGAATTTGTAAACCGGCCACTCTTTGGTTGAAAAGAAGAGTCAAGCTTCCGAAATCGGTGTGACCTCTGGCCCATATATTATCGACTTTACGATCATCTTCTTCTGACCTGGGATGGTACTTCATATATCTAAGATGATCATCGCTGGGTTCATCGTACAAATGTCTCTGTACGAAATAGTTTTCTGGAAGCTCTAGAATTAAAGCAAAGAGCACAAGCAATTTTCTAGCCACTTCCCAAGCCCTTCTGGAGACTTTTTCCAATTCTTTCTTGTGCTCTTGGATGAACCTCTGTTTAAAATAAGACTCAAAGTCACCATTCTTGGTAATTTTTGCAATATTGAACGTTTCTACATTGTCTTTAACATTGGTTCCAAAAACCGTCTTTATGTCCTTAGGTTTGTAACCAAAATAATTACCGGCTGCAAAGTCTACTAGCTGCTTCAGTTTCTCCTCTAACAGATTATCGTCGAAGAAAGATCTTCCTAAGGCAAATTGATCACTGATATCTTTCTGAGTGATTCCTGAACCAATCACTGCCCAAAAGCCGTCCTTTTTG
Source organism: Kurtzmaniella quercitrusa (assembly GCA_030570095.1). Classification (NCBI taxonomy): domain Eukaryota; kingdom Fungi; phylum Ascomycota; class Pichiomycetes; order Serinales; family Debaryomycetaceae; genus Kurtzmaniella; species Kurtzmaniella quercitrusa. The sequence continues at coordinate 7,200 of JAJLUZ010000011.1, read as the reverse complement.
ACTGCTTGGCCCAACGTTTCAACCAATTGATCTCTTCCCTCTGGATCATCGAATTTGCTAAGATCTACTACACTCAAATCCGCCCAGTCAAGTGGGTATTTAGTTTCTGGAGGAGGATTCCAAGGTTCATATTGTATGGTCATTTCGCTGATGTAAATATGGAATATGGCGGGTGATCTAGGTTTTATAAATTGATCGCTGTGGCTGCAACATGGTCCAGTAATGGCACCAAATATTGCGGGGACTGTGGCTTCAACCTAGTCGGGTCGGGAAAGAACAGACTTTTCCCTGGTCGGTAATAAATAATGGGTAAGAATGAGAAGGTGTTTTTTACTTCATGATGGTTGTTATTTAAAGCATAAAATTACTCTAGTTGTGGTTTCTATCGCTTTGAAATCTTAACCGATGAGTTGGTTAGTTAATTAATTTTATCAAATTTGCATCAAGAATAACATATAGATAAGGCAATCAAGGTGTAAAGCTGACGATAACTCAAACAAATATCAATTGATAAATCAATCATCTATTTCCTAATGAATTGATTATTCATTTCTTGATGATTTCAATATCCATTTCTTGATGTTTTCAATTTTCATTTGAATTTGGAACCACTGGCCATCTCGAGGCTGTTCCAAATTAGCGTATGTAAGTGCTGCAGGTACTTCCCGATCTGGCGAAGTAATTTATCCGAGATTAATTTTGGCCGCACTCCACTGGACCATGTAACTCTGACCATTCTCTGGGTCTACTCTGCTGAAATTGTCCCCTATTCTCTGCTTACTCGTCTATACACTCTGAGCTTGGCGCTTACTACCGCTATCTACATTTTTTGTCGTATCTCTTCCATTTGCGCTTCCAAATGCGGAGGTCCCGCTCTTAAAGGTGGGCTCGGGGTCCCTTTTCCTAATCGGGTATAGATAAGGGCTCCGGGAAATCAGACACCTTTCCAGTATATGGAACCGCCTGGTAGGTCTATACTGACAATATATAAGGATGCAAATTAGTCTGAAAGTTTCAAAAAAGCAGGTTCCTTTTCTAGTTTCCATTCCTGTTAATCAACCAACAACAACGACAACAAAAAATGCCATTGAAACACGTTCCAGCCGCTAAGGGTAAAGCCGTTAAGCCACCACCAATCCCATCTCCAGGTGACAACTCATTCTTGGGTGACACTGCCTTCACTGACGCTGAAAAGGGTCTGCAAATGTCCTGTGGTTTCTACAGACAAGAGAAGGGTGAACCATTGGTGTACAACTACACCTACGACGAAACCAAGATTATCTTAGAAGTGTCTGGTGAATTCTTTATCACTGACGAAGAAGGTACCAAGGTTTCTGCCAAGCCAGGTGATGTTTTCATTTTCAACAAGGGTACTACCATCACTTTTGAATCCACTGACTACGCACTTGCCTTCTTCACTGGATTGAGACCAACTATGTAAAGTAGTCGTCTATATAGATAGTACCAGTCATATGGAAAAAATTGTAGGAATTAGAAGATAGAAGTGGAATTTCTGAACAATAGCCTGTACTAATAAGGATGTATTATTGATTCATCACTGGAAAGATACTGATTAAGATTCTGTTCTTACTTTTGCAGAGGAAGGAACCACGAATGGTTAGGAAATTAACAGTAAAATATTTTGTAGTGGCACAGATGATGATGGTGAAGAGAGCAGCCCATTACTTTATCATAATACATGTGAATCCTAAACCCTTCTACTTATTACTACACACACCTGTGGTCTCCCATCTGTCTTCTTTTTGTCTCCTCTTATCAGCCTCGTCTCTTCTTATTTTCGTCTCTTATCGGGCTAGCTTCTATTGATCCACCTAATAAAATAAAACACATTCTTTACCCGTTACATGATATCTCCAAAGATCAAGCCACTTTGAACAACGCTATTTACGTCAGCAAAACTCAATTTTTCAACTACAGAAGCAGAAAACATTCAAATATACTGTGTTATCCCGTATTACATTCTCCCCACTCTTTTATCCCCCCTCGTATGCTTGTCTTTCTCTGCTTCTAATGATTCACTCAAGGTCCCCACCTTTTTTATATGCACTTCTGGAGGGTTCTGCTGCGTTCTTTCGGCTTCTTTTGTTCTTTTCCTGCTTCTAAACTTCTTCAACTTGTTCATACTAACATCAACAAACCTCTACTTCCAATGCCCATAGATTACTCCAAGTGGGACCGTATCGAGCTCCTGGATGACTCTGATGTCGAGGTACATCCCAATGTCGATAAGGCGTCTTTCATCCGTTGGAAACAGAGAGATATCCATGATAAGCGCCAGCAGAGAAACTTCGATATCAAGTCAATTTTGATCCAACTTACAATGTATTCTAAGCTCAACCAACGTGTTGATAAGATATTGGATACTCTCCTGGATTCACAGCTTGTAGAAAACACTGACGCCGTTCTGTTGGTCAATCAAAGCTTCGATCCAAAGGAAAAATTCGACTATGATGCTTTGAAGAATCAAAAAGGCTCTAATTTAAGAAAGGGCCTCCGTGATTTGACTTTTGACCGTGAAGAATATGAAAATATGGCTCCTTACAATGAAATGATTGAGGATTTACTCTCACAGATCCGTGACGACCATGAAGATGCAAAACATGACGGCTCTGTCCTCCGTAAGTATTTGAAAGAACATAGAGCCAAGATTGATGATGTCCTTCTGAAACAAACCATCAGATTGGACGAATTGTTGAACGAAAAGGCGCAATTGATTACAAACGATGATATACATACTGGCTTTGACCATACGTTCATGAATAAGAATTCAGAGAAGGATGAGCCTAACGACATTCCAGCTTCAGTCGATAAAGCAGCCAAAACTACTTCAAAATTGGATTCAAGCTCCTCTAGGAAGACGTCAATAAAATCCCCTCAAGTCTCTGAACCTTCAGAACTGTCGAGCGTAGTGCCAACCTCTCAATCAGCTCAAGCAGTAGCAGAGAGTCCAGCGGATGAACTCGATGCTTTACGAATGGATGATGCTACCCAATCCTTCGGAAAGATCAACAGCAATGATCTTCGAGCCTCTGGTGAATTCTTGGCCAAACATCTGAGTATTTGTAATGAGCAGCAGAAAGACGCCCTCCTTATGAGTGCTTTTGACGCCCAGCTTGAAGGAAATACTAAGAGAGCCTATCAGATTGTCCATCAAGCCCTTCTCTTACAGTATGTAGCCCAACTAGCTGGTCCACATGCTGGCCGGGATCAAGCCACTAGAGCGGCTCATCTATTTACCACTAAAGTACAACAACCTGGCCCAGCAAAGGAAGCATTCATGGCCGATGTTCAAAATACATACAATCATATAGTTGGTCGTTGTGAAGTGATTGCCGCTGAGGCTCAAGGTCAAGAAGGTGGTGAAGAACAGATCCAGTTGCGTTCTTTGGATGACGACCATCAATTGGCAGTACAGATTCCAGTGGAGGGGACCCCAGAATATGAAGCATTCTCTAAAGAACTTCCACAAGAGATGCAAAAGGCAGTTCAAACGGGGTCTTTGGATGAAGTTAATAAAGTTTTTGCTACCATGAATATTGGAGAGGCAGAAAGAGTGTTGGAGGTGTTTGATCGGTGTCAGGTCATTGGGATAAATGCTTACCTTGAAGATGAGAATGAGTTTAAGGAGATCCAACGGGAGTATCAAGAGGGACAGGGGGAGACGGAAGGATCAAAGAATGTGACGCAAGAGATTAAAGAGATCAAAGAAGAACCTAAAATAGAAGAGTTGCTGACGGCGGATATTGTCGATTAATCTAATAAACCTAGAAGGATTGAAAAGTGTAGATATATGGCTCTTACGACTTTAATGAAAGTCTTTGTATTGAAGAAGATAGGCATCATAAGCGAATAGTTCTAGGTCTAGTGCATCAAGTGATATCGAGTAAACTACACGGGAAGTCATTCGAAGCCGCTCAAGTTTTCCAAGAGCCTACGAAGCTCCTACTCTACTCTCTCTTTACAAGTCTACCACACTTCTACTGACACTGAAATACACTTTTACAAATACTACTCTGCTACTCTACGTCCATTTCACTACTCTAGTTCAACCCAGTCCACTCAATCGTGCCAACATGTCTTTGAGTTCTTTACTCTGATCTTGTTCTGAGGATGATTGACTGTCTTGGAGGGTTTGTAAGAGGTTCTGGGCCTGGGCCAGGGCACCTGATTGTTGAAACTGCCGACTACTTGAGCTATTCTGTCCGGTGTATAGCGCCTGGTTGTATGCAGCGGGTCCAGTGGGGATCACTGGCTGCTGTTGGTATACCTTTTGAGTTGCCTCGGTTCCAGTATACATGCTGTTATTGTGCTGCTGACTTTGATTTGACTCGCCATTTTGATCTTCTGAGGCGTGTCTGTCTTTAGAAGTATACTTTTCATAACCCAGAAGACGTTGTCTTTCTCCACGAATACGCTGTACTTCTGTTGGTACTTTAGAGACTTTCGCAGGTGGAGTCAGACCAGGCTTCTGAATTGGGTTCAGGCCTGAAGTCAGGCCCAGATCCTGGCTTTTAACTTGTGCTGATGGCATCTTCGGTACGTTTTGTGGAATATTTTGGGTTGAAATTTGGGGATAATTAGACTGATTAAGAGAAGGGTTGTTGTAATGGGATAGATTTGGGGGCCCTTGGAATTGGGGCTGTTGTCCTTGAAATTGGTTCTGTTGAAACTGGTTGAATTCTGGGCTTGAGAATCCGGTTGGTTGGTTTGGGAACCCTTGATTCTGCAATCCATGATTAAATCCCTGGTTATTGAATCCCTGGTTATTGAATCCTTGATTCTGAATTTCTTGATTCTGCATTCCTAGGTTATTAAATCCTGGGTTGTTAAATACTTGGTTGTTAAATCCTTGGTTGTTAAATCCTTGGTTGTTAAATCCTTGGTTGTTAAATCCTTGGTTACTATATCCCTGATTATTATATCCCCGATTGTTATATCCCTGATTGTTATATCCCTGATTGTTATATCCCTGATTGTTATATCCCTGGTTATTATACCCTTGATTTTGGTTTCTCTGGTTACTATGTCCTGGATTTTGATATCCTTGATTATTATAATGGTTCTGATACCCTTGGTTATTGAATTTCTGGTTGTTGTAACCCTGGTTATCGTATCCATGATTGCCATACCTTTGGTTCTGGTATTGCTGGTTGTCATACCCCACATACTGTCTGGCATGGTCACTTGCCTGTTGATTTTGATGTTGAGGTGAGGTTTGAGACTGCTGAGTTTGTTGGTATTTCAAATTAGGCTGTGGAATTTTTGGAAGATCCCCGGAATTTGTAGTACATGCCTCTTCTGGTGCATTATATGTGGGCACATATTCTTCACTCCCAGCTCTAGACTCCTGGGTTCCACCTTTTTCGGTCTTTTCAACATTGTCTATAGAATTTCGTTCTGTCTTATCTAAACCGTCATAATCATCACCTGCAACCTTCTCCTCGTCATCTTCCTCGGCCTCTTCCTCGTCATCTTCCTCGACCTCTTCCTTATCATCTTCTTCATCTCCAAGAGCAAACTGTTCGAGAATTTCCACCGCCGTGGCTGGGTCTACATCAGCATATTCGTCGAATTTCACACCTCCATCGTCCGTTTGCTCGAATGTCAGTACATCCACGGTATCCTCTTTGATAATGCAGGTTCCAACGGCCCCCGAATATGCTGCATCACTCATAGACTCCTGTAAATCACCATCAGAGATATCTTCAACTTCAAATTGTAGGACCTTGGAATTAGAAAACGCTTTTTGCACTATTTTAGTGAGATTTGACGACGATTTTGCAGTTATGTAGATGACACATTCAGCTTCCTCTACTTTTTGTCGCTTTTTAGCCGGGCCTTCTTCTCTTTGTTCTTCATTCACGTCCTCTTCTACAGTTGTGGAGGAAGCTCCTACGTTATCTGTTTGCTCTCTCTCTCGTGCCACAGTCCTTTCAACAGTTTGAATTGCACTGTGTTCTCTTTTCCCATGATGACTTTCCATCTGATTATCCATACCATTCGTGAATCCAACATCTTGTGCTGGGTTTCTGCGTTTGAATGGTCGAGTGGGGTCAAATCTAAGTACTCTATTGTGCAAGGGGATCCCTGTTTCTCCCTTTATGCATTTCTGAACTGCTTCATCACTATCATATTGAACAAATCCATACCCCTGACGGATCAGAATCTCTAACAAGTTACCATACTTACTGAAGACTCTAAATAATTCCTCTTTTGTGACGAATTTCAGGGGTAAATTTCCTACAAAGAGTCTCAGATGCTCAGGAAGTTTGTCCCATAATGGCAGCCGGATAACCAGGGCCTCCTTATTCAAAAACTCCTCATACTTTGCCCTTTCCTCTGGAGTCATAGGCACCGAGAATTCTGGACGTCCATAGCCATTACGGGGTCCATAATTGATATTGTTTGGCTCATATGGTCTGTAATTGGTTGCTCCATTCGGTCCGTTAGGTCCCATTGGGTTATTCGTCGTCGCTCCTCTCTTGGAGATTTCAGCGGTGATGATTCTGGCCTGTTGCTCTTGAGAAAGACTACTAAAGGATGGATTACTTCCAACATCTCGTATCACTGCAGCCAAAGTTTGTTGAAAATTGGGTCCGTTAAGTCCATTAAGTCCATTGAATATTCCATTATCTCCATGACCTCCATCACCTTGTCGAACTCCTGGATTGGCAATCTCTGCATCATTTCTTCCTACCCATTTCCCAGATTGGGGTTTGGCTGGCAAGGAAGACAAGGGACCACCAGCTGCAACTACCGGTCTTGAAGGTAAAGAGTCCTCGGGATCATAATCTGAGTCCATTTCGTTTGGTTCGACATTATTCTGTGTATTTTGACCATTAACGGCAACATTAGAACCATGACTGGGATGAGTGTCATGGACGGTTAAGGATTCAGGATCGTATTCATCCTCTGAGACGCTTCCTGTCGGCTTTTTTGTCAACTTTTCTTGATTGTTCTGATTAATCGATGTCTTTTCAAGTTCCAGGATCCTCTTTCTTTCTTCCTTTGCTTCTGGGAGCCCGTTTGCTTGATGGCCGGGCTCGTTCTCCATGCTACTTGCTTTAGAAAGTGGAAATTAAATATTGTTTGGTTCAAGTGGGAACCCCAGGTATTCCTCCCACCATGTTGAACCCTCCCGTTTTAACATTCCCGCATTAAATCTCCTCCCTCCCTTCC